>OY776673.1:194264951-194763894 GCA_963675555.1 Leptura quadrifasciata | reverse complement strand
CTCCAAAGGCAACCTGGATGATGGATGTTGATCAAAAACTAGAATCATGTCTCCTATTTGAAGATTGATGATTTTTTATTCCACTTACTAAGCTGTTTCAACGTGGACAAATATTCCGTGGACAAATATTCATGCTCAATTGTTTGTTTCCTAGCAGCATGGGATTCATCGGAAAAATCAAGTCAGACTGGCTTTTCAATCAAAAATATACCTCAAACACTATTGAGAGCGTTAACTGAGACACCTTGTACATCATTATACAGGTGCGCGTTTCAATTCAAATCAATGGACGTATAAATTTCAATGACGTAAGTTGTCCATACGCGTCGGGATAAGCGCTAGACAGACAGAGTAGACAGGCAGACTAGACGAGCAAGTTAGACAGACGGACTAGACAGGCAGACTAGACAGACAGGCTAGATAGACGGACTAGACAGACAGACTGGACAAACAGGCTGGACAGATGGATTAGGCAAATGGGCTAGACAGACGGACTGGACAGACAGGTCATATAGACAGACTGGACGGACAGGCTAGACAGACGGCCTAGACAGACGGACTAGATAGACGGGTTAGACAGACGGACTAGATAGACAGGCTAGATAGACGGACTAGACAGACAAACTGAACAAACAGGCTAGACAGACGGGGTAGACAAACTGGCTAGACAGATGGACTGGACAGACGGGCCATATAGACGGACTAGACAGAGAGGCTAGACAGACAGACTGGACAAAAAGGTTAGACAGATGGGCTAGACAAATGTGCTAGACAGACGGGCCATATAGACGGGCTAGACCATGCGGACTGGGCAGACAGACCATATAGATGGACTAGGCAGACAGGCTAGACAGACGGACTAGACAGACGGGTTAGGCAGACGGACTAGATAGACAGGCTGGAAAATAGGCTAGAGGGACAAGCTAGACAAACAGGCTAGAGAAACGGGCTAGACAGGCGGGTCATATGGACGGACTAGACAGACAGGCTAGACAAATGGGCTAGACAGACGGGCTAGACAGGCAGACACACAGGCCGGAGAGACAGACAAAATTGAAGTTACAATAACATTGATGCCAAGAGATACAACATTTCGTTTCTTTTAGGGGCATTTTAGAAAATATCATTTGGATATTATTAAATAATTGTAGACAATGTATCATCCTATCTAAGATAAATGTTTCTTTTCAGTTTCAATGTATAAATCTGTAAAAAATGCTGCTGAAGCTTGAGATAACTAATCCAAATTTCGTTAAAATATTAATGTCCACTGTCTGTGGAGAAATATGCATAAATTCGGCAATATTGTTAGGACTCGACCAAAGTTTATCACGACATACGCGTACTTGCGCACTCTCATTTCTATCCAGAAAGAGATCATTTTCCTTCTCAATGACGTAATAATAATGTATTAGTAGTCCATAACATTGAATTGTCTAAGCAACTATATAATTACATGGTAATATAGTTCGCCCTGTATATGGGGCAGTGTAATTACTATGTATATAAATACATATTTTCGGCATATTCTGATTAGGCTAAAGCAAATCTCAGCCCGAATCTTGTGTCGCACTTATTCTTAATAGTTTGGTATTCTATCTGCATGTTTTAATGTACTTAGATTATGCGTAATATTTCATACTATTTTAAGTGCACTTAATCGTTTTTAACTCAGTTGGAGCAAGCTATTAGCTTAACTGCACTTTGAGTGGATACTAAATAGTTATTTTAGCATAAACACACATGCAGTTGCAAGAGAAAAGTAGGTCTTTGATGTGAAGATCTTAATGCAATTACATACTCGGCATGAAATATATAAATTTTTCTTTTTTGCTCCCAATATAGTAATGCTCCAGTTCAATCACCATGCGTTACCCACATAGATTCATATAAGAGTCATTTGGAAAAAAGCTGTTGTTTCTAGACAACTGTTATTGTTGAATAAAATTGAAATACCAGAATATACAAGTAGAAATTTTTGAATGGGTGTGACATCATTCATCGTAGAATTAAAATATCTGTATCCGCTTTCCTCATTTTGAGATGATTTTTGTAAAAATTAACTTGTTATATCTCCTCTAAAACAGTCAAAATTTACATTCGACGAAATGTTCAGCTAAATTTTATTGGTAATAATGTATTCCATCTTGTAACAAAAATTGATCGGCTTACTTAAGTATATATCTATTAATATTCTTTCCTTTTATATGGGTATTCTACCACATATATTATCCTCTTCAAAAACAAATCAGCGAATCTACAAAATAGTAGAATTATTCGAAAAAGCCTCTGAGCCTGTGAAGTTTACGTCAAAGGAACAGTCAGAGGTTATGTTTTACAGATAATATAAATCGGAATAAACACAGAAATAATGTATTTTGCTGACGTTTTGGAAAGTAGTGTCTTTCCGTTTTCAAAGCTTTTTTCGAAGAACTCTTATTTGCTGTGTATGTCAAATACACAGCTTTAAGATTCTGTTTATATTATTTTCATAGATACTTACTACTTACACAGAACAGATGGTATTATCTTTTAGATAATGTTGAGTTTGTTAAGTTCTTCTTTTAACATTGGTAGCCAGGTTATACATTGTACAAATATCTACAGGACAATTCCATACGCATTTAATAAGATTATTGCCGATTGTTTAATTTTCCTTTTTTTGTTATCTGCCTCTTCCAACCTTACACTGAAAGGTCTGGATGACTCACATCGCACGGAATATTCTAAATACAGTTTTTGAATTTTGTTCCCTGTTTATCGGTTTTGTTTTTGTTAAAATTAATAAAAGCATTAAAACATAGTACTTTTATATGTAGTACATTATAACGATTCTTACTGTCTAATAAAGTAAATTTATAAGGAACATTTTAAAGTAGGGGAGTGTAAAGTAAATGCTAATGAAGTAAAGTTAATATTTTAAGCGTTTGGCACCATGCGGAGTTTCATCTTCTTCACGCTCTTCTTCATCGTCAAGTAGTGCGTCCATAATCATTTCTTCTTCGTGCTCTCCTTCTGCTTCTTCGTCCTAGAGATCAGGCTCTAGCGAATTTTCGCATGCATGCCCCGAGCAGTTCTTGCAAAGGGTAGAGCACCTCTGTCCTGCTTTCTTGCAGCTGCAGGCTGCATTGCTACACCCTTTCTTGCATTTACAAAAGACGATGTTCAATATGTGGTCTGGGGCTGCATTACGTGTGGTCCTGATGGGGACGACCCCTCGTCTCGTCAGCGACCACCCCCAAACTGACGGTATAATGTCGCTATCCAGTCATATTTGCATCTGGAGATATGTTCGGAAAACATGGTGTGTGGCCGCGTCTTTGGTAGGTGGCAGTCTGGCCAATTGGAATTTAGGTTTGGCCACCGACTTAGTAAAAAGTTGATATCGGAGGTTGTTGAGAGAATCTGTTTCTATGTTCGCTCCATACAGTGCCACTAGAAACTTCTCGCCTGCCTCGGAAATCTGGTAGGGGGTGACTTCCGGGTCTTTGAACAGAGCTACTAGCTCGTGTAGGAAAATGTTCTTCTCGTAAATTCTGCAGACCTTCTTCTTCCCTTGTCCGAAGGGGGTTGAAGTGGTGTCGCATCCACTGCATGCAGAAAGAGAGTATATTGTGGGTCGATCTTGCATGAAGCTGCTGAATATAATAATGATGGGGCATTACCTCTCCCGCTCTTCTCGAAATAGATGTTTTTGTGGGAAGTTGAGGCTAGGGCTGTCAGTAACACGAGGAGATCTACATTTTCACATTAATAATTACACTGTCATATTCAGCAGCTTTCGATATTGCTGTGTGTACGATCATCACGTCTGCATCTTCAGTAGCCTGTTTCACCTCAATCCCCTTCGCTGTAATTTCTGGCATCAGCATTGTGATAAAGTTCATTTTGTTATTGTCGTTTGATAAGAACGTCCCATGAGCCATTGTCACTGCAGTTGATACTGAAAGTATAAATTTGGTGGACGAGTGTAGTACAGCCCGGCGAGATCTTTCTGCGGCTTTGGTGCTTTAGTAGGAGGTGTCGTATGTGTCGTTAGGATATCCATCAAATATTTCTGTGGTATTTGCACCCAAAGTGTTTCTTGCACATAGTCCAAATAGGTCTGGCACGCTGACTGGAACGGTGTTGTGGTCTTACTCCATACAGCCTTATGGAGTAGGAACCTTCCATCAATTACTGCATAATTTCTGCAGCCAAAGTTTGCTTTTCTTTGCATAGGGGTGAATATGCATCATATAATGCTGACTTTGTTGGATAAATTGGATGTAGCACTACTGAACACCCACAAACAACATCTCAAAGTTTCATTAAGTTCGGAATTCTTCAAAGGTACAAAGTACATAGCGATTGAATTGACACTCTTATGAGCCTACATGTTAGATTCGTATTTATTCAAAAACCTAACGTTACCCCTTTAGTAAATGTAACAAAGCGAGATCAACGGTGATATGGTTCCTCAGGCAGTCAGATTTTCTGATTTTGTTATCTAATAATAATAAACCTTAGACATTGGGGAATTTTAACACTTTAGTTTATTTTATTCGGACCCACTATCGCTTTGTTTATGTGACTCTGTCTCAAGTATATCAGTGCACTGTAGGACGACACATCGTTTTCGTAAATACTGCTTGAAATATAATGATATTTATTGAATGCGTAACCGAAAATTGGAATTTGATTGATGGTTCCTTTGTTATAATTATAGTTATTTACATACATGAAATAATTAGATTATGACAATACTAAGAAATTATTGGAAAAGTAAATGACCCAGGTTGGGCTTCGGCTTATATGTACATTTATTTCGTGGTTTGGTTGGTATTCAAGGATATTTCACATGTTTTAACATTTTACATGACTTTTTAACTACAAAATATTAATTAGATAAAGTTTATTTGTGGTTAATTCCACAGTTGATCCACCGAATTCTGTACGTTCAGTCTCAAACTAACACTATATCTACATTTTCTTGTGCAAAGTTTAACCATAATTTACTAAAATGAACGTATACTCCAACATAAGATCGATCTGTCTCTGTACATCGCCTAGTCATATTACGTAATACATTTAACTATTCTATATATTAGATAAAGTAAATGTATTGTTGCTTTTCCCTGTCAATATCTGTTGCAAAACTGCAAATAAGAACGCATATTTCCAACTCAACAACATCCTTATCTCATAAAAAACGATCAGGACAAACATTATCATGCAAACTTCCTTGTTTAAGCGTATCCTTCTGGTGATAAAAAAACTGTCAACGATAAAACATGATGTACATTGACCTTCGTTGTTCTCGACGTTATAAAAAGCCGGGAGAGAGCCTGACTACTGTCGTGCTGTCAATAATTCGAATACCGCCTTCTCCTGATTTACAACTAACGTGATATCGATCGGTATCGACGTCGGATGGACCGACACACATAAATTGTTGGAGACCTGCCCCTGGCGGCGAAAATAAGGTGGTTGTGGATCTGCTTGAAACTCTTTTATTGTTGTACCGGTAAATAATGGTTTGATGAGGAAGACTGATAACCGGAAGCACACTTTAACTCATCCGTCTTGCAGTGACGTTACTGGAGAATGCCGTGCATACTCGAAGCCACGCACACGCACTTTTGTTGGGGGTTATCGTAGTAGTGAAGTTATTAATTACTTCTTCATGCCAGTGTGTATAATTTACACATTTTTTATCAGCTTAGGGAAAGGGTAGTTAATCGGTTCGGTTAACGCCCTTGCGAACAGAACAGAACGCCTATAAAGAAAAATATTACTGTGAAATATTAATTTAACATATTTCAAAGCCGTAACTTTGCTATAATATAGTGACATTTATCTTAATCTATGGTATCTTGTTGAGTTGTTCATGTTGCTGTTTTTTTGCAATATATCATTTTAATTGCTAAAATTTAAACATTTCTTCAAAACGGCTGGCTTTGTTGAAAGTGTCGGCAAACATATAACGTTTTGGCATACATATTTTGTCTAGTTTAATCCATAATTGATTTGGCATTACAGTATGGGTTCTGCTTATAAAGTAGTTCTAAGACCCTTACAAATAACTAAACCCTTAGATTAATTTTTAATAAAAAAACAGAGATAAAGCTGTAGAAACATCTTTAATAAATAAAAATCAATTACTCGATGTGGCGGGTTTATACATACATGCTGCTATGATCTATGCACGTAGTAAGAAGGAAACTTTTGGAGCCATTGTTGAACATCAATTTGAAACAGAAACTAGGGGAAGCAATGCGTATAAGGTACCATTTCATAATAAAAAATCGCTCAAAAATGCATAAAACACAACGGAATCGAGTTATACAGGGTTACTGGTAATTCGATACATTCCTTTGGAGATGTGATGGGGCATGATCTAAGAAGTAAATTTAGTCCTAACATATATTATGCAAAACTCAATAGTTTTTGAGATATTTAATTTTTTTTGTTTTTCTCAAAAAGTAGATCTTAATGTCCTAAAAGTTAATTTTCGAAAAATCTATTTGACATTTTTACATTTTTTTTTTACTGGATTACTTGTCCAACATTATAGATATCCGTTTGGAATGAAAAATATCTGGAAACATTTCGATCATGTGAACATCTGAAATAAAAACTTTAAAATTTTTTTTTTTAAATCAGCTATGAAATTTACCTATTAGGTTTTTCAAAAAAATATTAACGTAACACGCGTATAAATTATTATAAAAACTGCCTTATTTCAATAGCTATCTAACAAGGTACAAATGTTCAATGTACCCTAAAAAGTTCTAAGAAAATACTAGTAAAAATAACACAAGTAGTACGAATTTTATTTTTAGATAAACAGTAAAAAACATTTTACAAGTAGAGTTTAATTCTTCATTAATTTCAAAGTTGTACTTTATTTTTTATATGTTTTGCTCAAAATGGGAGCCCCTATTCCGTATACAGACACGGCAGCGTCTTCTTATTTCCGTCCTTGTTACTCTGGTTATCAGATTATGCCTTATGTGTTGGGCAGCATCGACTATCCTTTGTCTAAGGTTTTCTATAGTATTGACTGGTGTGGCATAGACCATCTCCTTCATATGACCCCATACGTAATAATCAAGGGGTGTTAAGTCAGGGCTTCGTGCTGGCCAAGGTATTGGGCCCGCTCTTCCAATCCAACGGTTAGGGAAACGTTGATCAAGTAACTGTCGTACTGTCAGCCGACAATGTGCTGGACAACCGTCGTTCTGAAACATCATTCGCTGTCTGACGGCGAGAGGAACATCTTCTAAAATCACCGCCAGATCATTTCTTAAAAAATTTTCATAGATTTCCCATTTAAATTTTGAGGAAGAAAGTGTGGCCCTATTAAATAGTGGCCAATGACTCCCATCCACACATTAATAGAAAACTTCATTTGGAAACTAGTTTCACGTGTTAACTTGGGATTTTCCTCTGCCCAATAATGTAGGTTGTGGAAATTTGTTATACCCTCGCGATTAAATTTCGACACTTTCTGCATCTGAATTTAACATAAAGCGGCAGAATTCCACTCTCCTTCCAGGATCAGCTTCCTCCAAGCCTTGGACAGGGGCATAGTGGTAAGGATGACATCCAACTCTACGTATCGTAGACCAAACTTTCCATTGTGACGCTCCGGTTAATCTTGCGACTTTATTAGTTGAAATAGTTGGGTCTTCCTCAAAATACCTCAATATTTCTTACTCATTATCTGGTTCATAAACGGGAGGAGCACCAGCGTCACTTCTTCTACATTTCACGGAACCAGTTTCAGCGATATTCCGATATGCCGTACTGAATACACGTGCATTTGGTAAGCGGCGGTTAGGGTACCAAAGACCATATTCTCGGCGAGCTTCAGCAGCGTTGCCGCCGCAGTATCCATAGACAAACAAGATATCAGCGTATTCTGCGTTGGCATACGCGGCCATAGCACAGAAAATACAATAACAACAACTAATAACAACAACTACGAGCAAAATCAAAATCTTCGATAACTAATTTAACAAGACCAACAAACTTAAGGGACACGGAGATAAGAATTTCAGTTAATGACATATATGCACAAACGTCAAAGTCAAGGACTGACTGACTTAAATGAAAATGAACGATTAGTCGTTTAATAAATTCCGCCACCAGCATTATCTTTACTAATTTTTTATTAGAACTATCAAGGGTACATTAAACATTTCTACCTAGTTAGATAGCTATTGAAATAAGGAAGTTTTTATAATAATTTGTACGCGTGCTACATTAATATTTTTTTGAAAAAACCTAATAGGTAAATTTCATCTGATTTAAAAAAAAATTTTTACAAGTTTTTATTTTAAATGTTCACATGATCGAAATGTTTCCGGATATTTTTCATTCCAAACGGATATCTATAATATTGGACAAGTAATCCAGTAAAAAAAAAATTTAAAAATGTCAAGTAGATTTTTCGGAAATTAACTTTTAAGACATTAAGATCTACTTTTTTGAGAAAGACAAAAAAATTGAAATATCTCAAAAACTATTGAGTTTTGCATAATGTATGTTAGGGCTAGATTTACTCCTTAGCTCATGCCCCATCACATCTCCAAAGGAATGTATCGAATTACCAGTAACCTTGTATATAATAAACGTCCACCACATATTAAAAAAAACAGAAAAAAGTGTTTCAGGATAGAAACTAAAAAATATCTGATAGGCAAGTACACTATACTTCAACCCATCTTAACGTAATGTAACACAAATGAGCCACACATTACTCGTTGTACTATAGTCAAACCTTGTAGAATATTTAATTTTAGGTAATAAATAAAACTGCATTCTCAAATGTTTATATATACTTTGTACCCTACTTATTTTACATATAGAGTCATATCACAAATTAGATAGATATTATACTCACTTTAGCGATTTTTTTTCTATTTTATTATTATTATTATTATATTAAAGATGTAACATTAATGGACAGATAAACGAGAATGTATATACTGCTAGACACAATACGAGGCCTCCTCAGGTGCCCCTTTGGTTGTAAACTAGGTCGTTGAGTGATAAATCTCAACGACTAGGTTGGCATATTATCTTGTTTTTGTAAAATTTGTTACAGTAATAAATAAAATAATATACAAACAACTTAGGGAACACAATAAAGTCGAGCGTCCAAAAAGAACATTTCAGGGGAGTAGAGAGGGAGGCTCACTTCTTTCAAATGATTGTTGACTCATATCTTTAAAAGTAAAATAAATGTACCACAAAATTTTAAGAATGAAGAAAGTATAGGAAATTAGATTTATTTTCTACCACGACTCCTGAGGAAATAAAAATAATAATTATCTACCTCAAACAAAAGAGGATCCCTGGATATGAAGAAATAATATTTGAGTCTGTGAAATAAATATCTGATGACATAGCGTGCATTTAAATTGCATAATAAGTGAAAATATCAGCAGTGAATATTTTCCAAAGGGACTTAAAATATGTGTTGTGAAACTAATACATAAAGGTGGTATAGTTCAAAGTAGGAAGAAACTGAGGCATAGAAAAAACCTAACAAAGTCAAGACAAAGCCTGACATGAAACATTCCCGACTGGGCACATTAAAAACCGACTCGCTTACCTTTATAGGTTTTTAATGTGCGTCGGGAATGTTTCATGTCAGGCTTGTCTTGACTTTGTTAGGTTTTTTCTATCTCAGTTTATTCCTATTTGAACTACAATACTGCAGAATTAGTTCTTTTCAGTCATTTCCAATGTTGCCAAATTTTTGTAAAAAATGTTAAAAAATAGGTTAACAGTTTTTAAAAATAAATACGACATTTTATACTTTAAGTAATAAGTTCCCGGCAAATAAAAAACGCAACAAAAACTTTACGACCTCATTAAAATACCATGACTCTTTGTACTACCTCCACCGCAAATCAGCTCGCTTTCCTTTATAAGTTTTTAATGCGCGTAGAGTCGTTTGATGCAGCATGCCGCCATGGTCCGCGGCGATAATAATTATATCGTAAAGATTTTGTTGCGTTTTTTATTTGCCAGGAAGTCCTTACTTAGTATATACCTTCTAAGCAGTTTTGGTTCCGAGAAAACAGGTCAATCCAGGATGCCATGGTACACTTAACAGCGCGATGGATATAAGAAAACTCGTTGCCTGACCATATGCCACACACAGTCACAGTTTCATTTAATACGGGTTGTTCATTTTCCAAAAATTTGGTATAGATGAAATTCTATGAACGCTAAAATATGAAAGGCCAGCCAGATCTGATTTATGTCATGACAAACAACAAGGCATATTTCACAGTAGTTGGAACATATTTTGTCAAACAAAATGGAGGTCTACTAAATATATTTATTAATTTAAATCAAATTATTGGCGTACTTTGTAGACGATTAAGGGCAAATGAGGGTAATTAAGGGTAAATCAGGTAACAAAGGGTAACCAATGATAACGTAAGTGAATAATTCATTGGACTGTTAAATTTGTCCAATATATAATATAATTTGCATAACTGTCACTACGTATACAGGGCGGGGCAATAGTGCGTCGGAACTCGATATCTCGAGTTCTACGATAGCCAGAAATATTTTTAAAAATTGTAAGTAAACTAGATAATAAGTCTATAACTGGAAATTATGTTCGAACATACAGGGCAAGCCAAGATGAAATTACAGTGCCTTTTTTTTAATGAAATGCTATGTATATCAGTGCATTTTTTGAAGTCTCTTTCTTGGCTCTATTCATTCCTATATTAGCATTGAATATCTCCCAACCACTTGGATGAAATGAATTTTTTTGTCGAAATAGTTCAATTTGCAGATGGATATTTAAAAAATCACCAGTCACAATTATGGATTTTAAGAAAAACTTATGTGAATACCAGTTACGAGACATATAATTAATGTTCTTGAATCAGTTTCATTTCCTAAAAATGTACAGGGTGGCATTTTAAATTGAATTTTCTCAATTTCTTCAAATGGGACACCCTGTATATTTTCGAGGATGTGATATAGAAATGAAAAACGAACATGTTTTGTAAGTACTTCCCTAGGGCTAATTGCAACCAATTTACCATATACCAATAAATAAATAAGTGTCAAATAAGTGTTTATTTTTCAATTAAGAACTTTTTAAATTGAATTTTCTCAGTTTTTTCAAATGGAACACCCTGTATATTTTTTGACGATGTGATGTAGAAATGAGAAACGAACATTTTTTGTAAGTACTTCCCTATGGCTAATTGCGGTTGGGATATATTCAATGCTAATATAGGAATTAATAGAGCCATAGCATTCCATTTAAAAAAATGCACTTGGTCCTGTAATTTCGTCTTGGTTCGCCCTGTATGTTTGAAAATAATTTCCAGTTATAGACTGTTTATTTAGTTTACTTGCTATTTTTTTAAAAAATTCTAGCTATCGTAGAACTCGAGATATCGAAGTGCGACTCACTTTTGCCCCACCCTGTATTATAAGATTTATTAATGTTATTCTCACAATTTTTACTGAAAGTTATTTAAATTTATAGCAAGTTATGTACTTGTTTATGATTCAGTGTTAGTCTCAGGGTCTAGTTCTATGTTAATAAGCAATTTCCACATTTTCAAATATTCGAAGTCACTTAAAATAATTCCAAAAGAATCCTACAATAAGAATGCCAATTTATTTGAAAATAGAATAATCTAGACAAAATTTATCTAAGTGTGTCTAATAATGAAATATTAAATTAAATTGATAGGTTTAAATGATCTAGTGAGACAGCCTTCCTCTGTGTACTGTAGGTGAACTTAATTTTTTTGATGTAAACAGTTTAGAGACTGATATTTCAACTTAGAAAACTTGGCTTGTGACACATTAAGGTAGTTTGAGGAAAATTTCGGGTAAATTTTAATACAGCACAATAACGCACAAAATCATTGTTCTGCGTGAAGATATTTTCTAGATAAAAACTTAGTACTTTATAACCATATAATTTCAAGTTATTATGACTTCAAGGTCAGTTACTAAGACAAAATTAAGTAATTTTCGACTACATGAAATTATTCTGTCCTAGTTGTTGGTGGTCAATTTTGCTTGTTTGCTGGTTAGATCTCGTGCCATATATATTCGGTTACATGTTCAGAAAATACATTTTACCAACTGTATTCTAATCTTGAAAAAATCATTCTTCTAAGTTTCTTTGGAATTTCACAATGTAGATTAAGAATTTTATTATTTTCTATTTAATTTAGAATTCTTTGGCTGTCACCGTTTGGCGCCAGTGCTGTCTACAACTATGAGAACCGTGTAGAGTTTTATCAGGTAGTTAATCCCATTTTCCTTGGCACGTAACATATACTTTAACTTCTCAGGGCGTCAATCATTTATTGAAATGGTGTTAATTTGTTATTAATATTAAGCAAACACCCATATTAACTGACAGCTTCCTTGAGCAAAATCTCAGCTTACAAACGTATAATTATCATTAATATGTTAATCTGGGACATAAAACCGGTGAGTGAACGTCGTAATCGACACTGGCGACCAGATTTTTGCGCATTTTAACGCTAACTAACATAAGAACTAACACCTGTGCACACTTATATAAACGCTTATTTATAGCATTTCTTGGAGTTTTAATCCTTTGGTAATTGGAGGAATAGTAACGATAAAAGAACTAAGTAAACGCTTAAATCTGTTTACGATCCTGACCGGTCTCGGATAATAACAACTCCGAGACTTGAAAAATCTGCGAAACAACTAGTATTTCATTGGTAATTCTTTTATTAGCAATATACGTCCATGTACTGGATTGCTAATCAGAATTTAGTATCAGTGTTTATGCCTTGTAGATGTTGGATGCCAAGGGATTATATTTCCTTGTTTGGTGTATCATAAAATTATATCTGAATGAATTAGTATTTAAATCACAACTGATTAATGCTCAGTTAAAATGTCATATAATTTATGTAAAAAGACAGGCTGAAGCCATGGTGCTATAAAAATTACATAGTATCATGGGCTGAAGCGTTAGCAGTGTGGATATAATTATTATAAAATACAAACCTATAGATCTGATACATGGAAATGAATATGCTATTTTTGGAGTTTATCTGCAGTAATTAGCAACTGTGATCAAACATTCTTAAAGGTAGTGCTAGTGTAGGAAACTGAGTAAACCATACATAAACCGACAAAAACAGTTCCCGATAAGGAGAATAATTTAAAAACCAACAACAGTGATAACAAAAACAAATCAGATCTACAACATAATGTAGTTAGATATAACAGAAAAAAACGAGCCAATGTCATCGTCGGAAATGCAAAACAAGATAGATCTGAAGGAAAACTCATAGGCGTAGATAAAAAAATCTACCTTCACATCTCTAAATTTAAAAATAATGATGCCAACACGGAGGATCTCATCGATTATATAAAAAATGACGTTGATGTCGAGAAAATAGAATGTGAAAAACTTAAAACTTACTGCGGAGGTCACACATATTTTAAACTGGGCATACCACCTCAATCCCTAGAAACATTCTATAAATCTGATTACTGGCCTGAAGGAGTAGAAGTTAGTAAATATCTTTTTCGCTCCAATAAAAACTCATCAGAGCCAATTTAATGAGCAAAAGAATATAACAAAAGCGAGAAATACTAAAAATAAAAATATGAAAGTTATTCATTTAAACATTCAGTCTATATCCAACAAAATACATCAACTTGAAATTATAGTCAACAAAGAAAAACCACACCTATTATGTCTCTCTGAGCATTGGATGCAAGAACCACAAGCCCAAGTTACCACCATTCATGGATACAAACTACTATCATGTTATTGTCGCGTAAATACTATTCACGGAGGTGTTGCAATCTATGGAAGAATTGGTACAACCTTCAAAGTCATCAATATCCCCAAGATCTACACATGTGAAACGGTTTGTGAATGTTGTGCAGTAAGTACTACTGAAAATAATATCAAATTAGTTGTACTAGCTATATACCGATCTCCAATGTCTGATTTAAAAACATTTTTAAATTTGTTACACAATATTCTAACTTACATTTCTGCAAATCATCAGTATATAATTTTATGTGGTGACTTAAACGTCAACTATTTAAATAACAACAAAAGTAAATCCCTATTGAACGATATATTTCAAAGCTTTGAACTAACATCATGTTTACCAGAAGAACCGTCTCGAATTTTAAATAACTCTCAAAGTCAAATTGACTATGTAGTGTCTAATATCAATTATGTTAAATCAAGTAATGTGAATTATGACATATCTGATCATGCAGCACAGATTTGTATCTTTGACATAGCTCCCAATGAAAACTATTTAGAAAAACAGGTATCGTATTATTGGAAAAGAGACCTATCAAAACAAAATTTATGTAATCTTAGTAACTTACTTCAACAAACTGATTTTTCAGAAATATATATTACTCAAAGTGTAGAAATGGCTTACTCACTTTTCTGGGGTCAATTTTACTATTGTTTAGATGTAGCATGTCCTAGAATAAAGATTGCAACAAAATTAAATTATCAAAAAAAAATTGGGTTAATGAAAATATTATCGCAGAAAGTGAATATGTAAAGAATTTATTCTGGTTGTACAAAAATACCGGTCTGGATGAAGTTAGGCAAGCCTATTTGGAAGCAAAAACCTTATTTTCTTTAAATATAAGAGAAACTAAAAAAACATTTTATGAAAATATTATTAGAAATGCATCTAATACAAATAAAACGACTTGGCAAGTTGTTAATGAGAACATAGGACGAAAAAAACACAACAAAGAGGAAAAACTCTCAATTATTATTAATAATAAAAGTATATCAGATGAATTCGAAATTAGCAACTTATTTTGCAAACACTTTGTCTCCATAGCGAAAGAAACTATCACATCCGAATTTGGTAATGCAACAATAAATATAAAATCAAGAAAGTCAAAAACTAGCTTAAATTCAATGTTATTTGATGAAATTCAACCAAATGAACTCATAACAGCTGTTCAAATGCTAAATAACAGAACATCTACGGGACCAGATGAAATAAATTTTAACATTATTAACTCTTGCATACGGTATGTTGCACAGCCTCTATGTCATATTATGAATTTATCAATAAGTACAGGAAATTTTCCATCATATCTAAAACTAGCTCATTCTATACCGTTATATAAAAAGGGTGACAGCCATATATTAGAAAACTATAGAGCAATTACTCAAAACTCTTATTTATCAAAACTGTTCGAAAAAATAGTACACAATAGAACATATGACTATCTCATGTACTCACAACAATTGTCTAAAAATCAACATGGATTTAGACCAAGACATTCAACAGACACAGCAACATTTGATTTCGTACAATTTATTTATGAATCCTTAGATGAAAATCGATATGTAATTGCAATATTATTCGACTTATCTAAAGCATTTGACTCAGTGGATCATAAAATATTATTTAATAAACTAGACAATATGGGCATTCGTGGGAACTTAAACGACTGGGTTAGTTCTTTTCTCGAAAACAGAAAAATGATAGTCAAAATTAATAATACATTTTCTAAACCACAAGACATACAACTCGGAGTTCCGCAAGGAGCTGTCTTATCTCCTTTATTGTTCATAATGTTTCTAAATGATCTCGAAAATTATTTTAATGATTTAGCAATACATATAAAAATAATAATGTACGCCGATGACGTTACCATTAGTGTATCCGCTGCAACCGGACACGAACTGCAACATATGGCTAACCAAATTCTAAACCACTTTTCAGACTGGTGTGTGCAAAATAGACAAATATTGAATCCAAATAAAACCAGTTATATACAATTTCATAAACGTCGCGATCCACCTAACCTTCATTTGGAAATAAAAAATTGTGTTTTAACAAAAACCACAGAAGCCAGATTCTTGGGCTTAAATCTAGATGAGACGCTATCATGGGAAAACCATATCGAGTTTGTAAGTCATAAATTAAACTCGGCTTTTTTTGCACTGAGAAATTTAAAAAATATTATACGTAGAGCGGAACTAATAAACATATATTATGGAATCGTTTACCCACATATAAAATATCTCATTTTAATGTGGGGCTCAAGTTCTTCAACAGAAAGAATTCTTATTATGCAAAAAAGAATAATCAGGCTTATCTTCTCATTGGGGCCTTTAGAATCATGCAGACCCGTGTTTAAACAGTATAACATTTTAACGGTTCAATCCATATTTATTTACGAAGCAGCATTATTTGCGCACCAACATACAGCAAATCTTTTCACACGTACCGCAAGCATACACAGTCACAATACGCGAAATGCAAATAATATATCAATCCAAAATTTTAACTTAACCACATTTCAAAGGAGCCCTTACTACTCTAGCGCAAATATATATAACAAATTGCCTCAAACTGTAAAAAATAATTGTACACATGTATTTAAAAAAAAACTAAGACAGTTCTTAATTGACGGATGTTTTTACACTATACGGGAGTTTTACGAAAATGTGTAACGTAAAATTTTGTTGCAGTCTTTAATCTAAAATATTTTAAAATGTTCATTGTATTTGTATTTATGTAATAATTTATTTATTAACTTTTTACTAATTTATGTTACCCCACTATTTGTTTTTATTACTTATTATATTACTTTATTTACTTAATCAAACTGTGTGTTCACATTATGACTTGTCACATCTGTTTTTGTATAGCTTACGTGAATAAATACATTTTATTATTATTATTATTATTTATTATATTTATTAGAATTTTAAACACTTAACATGGCGCCAGATACAGTACCGTGTATACGTTGTCATAAATCTTAAGAAACTGGAAAACCCTGTACTAGGGAGGCTTCTATATAAAAATAATTCCTATTTTTATTTCAAATGTATGCAAACATAATTTTTATAAGAACGAGTAAACAGAAATTACCATTACATCCTACAAGAAATTAAATTCAACACAATAATTACAACAGCCCTTTTAATGTTTTAAAATCTCGAAACATTAGTCTAGATAAATATAAAATAACGTTTAAAAAATTTTCTTCAGCATAAGGTGTTAGTTCTTATCTAAATTGTGTTAAAATAAACGAGACCAACCCACTATATACAAAATGTTGTGATCCCTACGTTGTGTCGGTTAGCGTGATATAGGGCCGTGCGCAAAAGGAAGTCTGGCCAGTAGGAATGTACATATAACCGGCGTGTCAAAAGAGGAAAAGGAGATCATTCCATCCCTGCCGTTATCTGCCGCTAATCATATAAAAGCGCGAGCTGGATTCATTATCCATTACACGATCCTCGAGCTATATGCCTGTCGATGAGTGTTTTCTCTCCGGGCCTATGACCAAACTATTTGCTGGACAAGTTTTTCCACATAACGAATCTTTGTACCAACTGGAAATAATCATTTTTCCACATTAGGGGCTACTCTTCGGATTTATTATTATCACCAAAATTGCCTCTTCGTAGCCATCGATAACCGACGAATTTACTTCGACTTTATTTAAATATTCAAGGCGACGCTGCCGGCCACTTCAACAATAAAATGTCAACTTACGCAAGATAGAGTTCCGGAGAACGACCTAGAAATGTACATTGCCCCAGGTAAATTTGTTTCGGAATGGATATTTTGCGTGTTGTGATACTAAAAGAAACATTAGATTTTTATGAAATATTTGATTTGATTTTTAACAAGAAAGTAGAGTAAAATTACATTACAATTTACATAACTGTTATTTTCAGTAGTAATGATGAGACTTGGTAAAAGTACACATTCCAAATACCTTATTGGGGAAGTTTACGTTTGTTGAATTACTATGAATATATTTAGAGTTATGCAAAGACAAGGCATTTTATCAGTGACCAGTCAAACTTCCTGACAATCAATATCCTGCAGTTTAACAAACAGATGGTTCACGTGTCCATCATATGTCACGTAAGGTTTTATAAGGATGCTTTATCTTCAAAATACACTAAGAATATTTTTCTACTGCAACCACAAAGTTGTTTTATTGTTTCCAAATGGTATTTACTACGAATTATACAAATTCGATTTATCGTTCACCGACAAATGCGATTTGAAACATTAACAACGGTCAGTTGGCTGTTCGGTTCTCGATTGGGTCCGTTACAACCTGGGATGTTTAATATTTCAGGCTATGTCTGTTCACTTGTTCGATTGAAGGTTGATACAATGCAAACTTTGACCTTTCGCGAATTCGCGTCTTCGCATAGTTGAGAATCACTTGCAACTTTCTGGTTGCATTTTTAAATTAATTTAGGGAGATTTACCCAGCAAGAAGTTTTACGTGAGTGTAAATTCTCATTTACAGCACAATTAATATTATTATATGAGCTATCGCTCCAACTTTAATCTTAAACCATAACAATCACTTTATCGACCATCGCTGCATCTCTAATTTAAATCAAAATAACACGGAAACTCTATTGCATAACATGGTTCTTGTTATTTGTATAACAAACTGTGAAACATATTTAGTATCGTCATTATTGTAGCAACGTAAGCTTTCCTATATAATATCTAGACAATTGTCTTAGATTTGGATGGTTTAACTTCATGTTTGGCTATTTGCTGCAAAAATTGTTATAAAATAAAATGGTTTCTGTGACTATTGTCCCAAAGATTACTGAGTTTTCTTTCAACTTACTCAACTCTGGTAATACAAGTAGTAATAAACTAAATATATGATAATGATTTAATTTCAACCAACTAAAATCTAAACAAACTTTAACCATAAATTCATAGTGCAATCTTGAGTAATAAAATCAATGCTTAACTAGGTTTCCCAACTAACAAACAGAGTGTTAAAATTTACATGATATTTCAATTAAGAGAGTTATTAATTTTGTAAGGTAAATAGTATCAGATAGGAAACTGTAATCTCAAACTTTGCATAAAGAACTTGGGTAAATATAAAAGGTTGCTACAAACACAACGTAGACTATCACATAATTGGCAAATTTGTTTATTTATCTTGATATAAAATTGAGATAAATAATTACTGGGTGGGATTAAATGATTGCTTGATCACTTAAAACGATCAGGAGTTTCTTAAGTAATTAAATAAGTGGGGGGGGGGGGAGTGGGTTAACGCTTCAAAATTAACTTAATAACCAATGAAGTGTATGTAAGAAAAATTTTAATACTAAGAATCATGCCACATAAATGTGATTCAATAACTTTTTCACCTTTGGATGGATTTTAAAGAACTATAAAAGATATCATTAGCCTTTGGTTGACAAGAAAATTAAATAAAAATCAAAAGTGTACATACACACTTTTCACCGTTTGAAACTTGTTTATAGCATAATTTTACCTTAGAATGAATAATCATTCTTTGCCATCAGATTTAACGGAACTTTTCAAGCTGAATCTTATAGTATGATATATCAGTGCAAAGCATCTAATATATAAACTATAACAAATAGCTTTATATCTAAAATTGTCTTTCGTATAATAGCGTACTGCTAATTTGAAGAAGCCTTTGATCTTTACCCCGATTTTTAAGTTGCTGGACATCAGAAGCTATAAAATAAACAACTTCAGAGACGAGAGCGTATCCAATATTAGTGCACCGTTCACAACTCTTGTATTCGTAAAGCTGCTGGTTTGGACTTAAAATCCGCTTAAAAGCAATTAGCGGAGACCGCCCGGTCCTTTTATACCAGCTCGATGTGAATCCCAGTGGTGGGCATTATTCCGACTCATTGCCGCCGTCCTATCATAGGCATTAACGTGATAGCATGAATTAAAACTTTTAAAGTGGCACTCATTGTTGTTTTATATCAGCAGCGATTCTGGCGACTTTCAAATTATTTTGGGATGTTTGTAAAGAGGTTCCCATGACAACAGGTGTGGTATGGGGAACAGCACTCTCGGGTCGATGGTGCTTAATATGTCTTGAGAAACCTTTGAAGAATGAGATACGCCAGGTCCTGAGCCTGCCGTTCTCGAAACTACCGATAATTTCCGTTTTGTCTGACGATAAGGTGGAATGGTGAGCGTCTAAAAGAAAATTCTAAGGAAATGTGTTTTTTCATGGCTGCGTTATCGTTGAGGTTTTATGCAAGATGGAAATATTGTTTTTTATCGGTCGGTGTAATTTCCTGTGTTTCGGTCGCGCCATATTTATCGGAAATTCTGGTAAATGTGTAACGAGATATTAACAGTTTCGATACCAGCGGTTTGTAACGAAAATTTACTGTAGCTGATAAATGACATATTGATTTAAATTCAGGATACCTACATATATTAGATTACATTTCATTATTTAAAACAGGTATAAGTAATAATACATACTAGAAGTTTTCCTGCAAAACGGAATAAATATATTTTAACCAATTTTAGATAAAGTTCGAGTATTGCATACAGCAGATATTTATAGTGTAGTTTATAATATGTTTTAAATTATTATTACATTTTACAAGAAGTTGTTTCAAAAATTTTATATATAAAAGAAACAAAATAAACAGAAATAGATTAATTTGGCGTTGATGACAGCAGCTGGATTTCTTGGTATCTTCTACTTTGTAAGATTATGTATATGTAAGTTATTATTATGTAAGTTTATAATTTACCAATATTTAGTGATTTTTTAAAGGCATAATATTAAATAGCGATTTATTAGAAATATTGAAAAAATATAATAGAAAATAAAAACTCATTTAAAGTTAAAGAGCCCAGACATTAGGGAAAACAATTATATAGAAACATAGGTTATTATTTTGTTAATCAGTCGACTGAGAAAAGACAGATTTTTTTTCTTGCTTTTCTTTAACTCAAAATGTAGTCATGCACAATGTTTTTAATATATTCATGTAGATATAAGATTTTTAATTTAATTTGTACGGGCAGGTGATAATACCGGAAAAAAGCCCAATACCACGTGATGAGAACCAAGTTGTCGAGAAAGATTCAAGTTGGTATCGGCGATTTTATTTATTTTCGGAAAATATAATGAGAGTGTGGAAAAATGGAAATTAGAGGTTACTAGGAGACATGAAAAATAACAAAAAAAATTACAAAAATCGTTTCGTTTGAGAAATTTTGAGAGAAAGTAAATATTGAAGATGCTAGAGATAATAGACTGTTGTTGGTTGAATTGGAGTTAAGTTAAAGGAAGGAAGACAGCCAATTAACAAATTTTAAACAAAGAAAAAGAAAATCAAGTTTTTTCAAAATTTTGACAAGCTGGAGGAAGGAGTTTAATTACAAATTATTTTAAGGTACAGAAAACGATTCTTAGTGGAACCGATATATCACTTGAATTGTGTAGGAGCTTAGCAGACTGCAGCTGAACATCGAAATAAGTACTACTGTGCGACTGGAGGGTTATTATTGAGCTACAGGGACAAAAAGTTTGTAATAAACTTCATATAAATTTCTTCTATATTTTTTTATAGTTTGGAAAGTAATTGGGAATATTTTAAATTGAAAATTTCGACCATTAATTGTATTTTTATAAACAAATTTTATTTTAAAAACAATCATTATCCAAATTATTTTATTTTTAGTATTGTATTTATATTTTAGCTAGATAGGGAATTTTATTTATTTTTATGTGTATCGTATATTTTAGTCTCGCAATACACTGTTCAATTTGATTTGAATTTCTTTTATTGCTTTGTGTTTCTGACTTTGAGATTTAAATTAGAAATTTAATCGTGTGATATTTTACCGTCATTGCAGCCGGATATTATAGCAACACATATTCATATATTTATGTGTACGTATATACGTTTTATTCTATTTATCTTTGTTAAATCTTATTTTTTCAACAAAATATGCAATATTCGAATGCCTATTCATACTCTCATTTTTGTCAGCGGAATATATAATTGGTGTTTAATTTACGTTTTACTCAAAACTATTGTATGTGAAAATTCTGTCACTCAAAAAATTGGAATATGTCAGTACGAAAAATCGAAAATCCCTACATTGTAGGAGTTTTTTGCAAATAACAATTTTTTACGCTCCTCCGAGTTCATCGATTTTTATCTTGGCATGAAGATATTTTATTTTTAATTTTTTAGCCTCTTCTCTCTAATTTCTAACGTCAAACATTGAATATGACTCGCTCCTGAACTCGATGATCATAGCATATTTGCAACGGAAATTCCGTTTTCGTATAATTTTATTTGCACGACGACGCGCTTGGTAATTTTAAATTCAAGTTACATTGTTGTTCAAATGTGCTTTTAGAGGGCGGAATATTAAAACATAATATTTTTAGTCGCAAACTCCTCTATAAAATCCTTATTTTACTATAAGGAACGTAACCAGACTGCAACCAACAGCTACTCTCCGGGCTATGTGCCCCGCCGAGCGCTGAATTATAAGTTACAAGCCTGGCGCGTTAAGTGTAATAATTGCATATTACCATCAAAACGCTAATGCTTCGATTGCAACAAACACCAGGACCGCTAGATGGCGCCTACTGACTATTTTACATATCGCTATCCCAAAGATACCGAAATGTACTAAATAGTCAAGTGATCCTCGTGACGATTGTCACATGCCTACCTTGCACGAGACTGTAGTCTGTAAGTGGTGTGTGACGACTAGCACGAGAGCTCCTTTAAGTAGGATCAATCTTTCGGCTGGTGTTTGTTGCAATCGAAGCATTAGCGTTTAGATGGTAATATGCAATTGTTACACTTAACGCGTCAGACTTGTAACTTGTAATTCAGCGCTCGGCGGGGCACATAGCCCGGAGAGTGGCTTTTGGTTGCAGTCTGGTTAGGTTCCTTATAGTAAAATAAGGATTTTATAGATGAGTTTGCGACTAAAAATATTATGTTTTAAGTTACATTATGTTGTTAATAACACATGACTGTTATCTAGTACCGTATATATAAACATATATTTTTGATTTTTGAAGATTTCTCACGAATTTACGAATTTTTGACCTTGCTGTAACTCTAAAATAAAAGGTTTTCGAGCCTGGTTCCATTTGAATTTTTCATCAGAAAATTCTGAACTACAACGCATTGCAATTTCGACTATTTTCGCCGGGATCCCAAATCACGTGTTTCTGTGCGGGGTCCTTTAAAAACTTTACACTCTGTCGACGTTTCGATTTAATTTTAAATCTTCCTTTAGACTATTAACTTTACGCTAATTCAACATTTCGATTTAATTTTAAATCTTCTTCAAGACCTAAATATAATTTTATTGTGAAATTTGAAGCGTGGAAATCTTTTCAATGTATGTAGCATTATGTCATAAATAACGGGCTGATTGGTACACCACCAAAGCCATCCAATCAAAATCAACCAGCCAGTCATAATTAAGTAATTTTGAAAATCAAATTATGAACCATTATAGAATAATAAGTGTGAGATGTATTTGACCCTAACAGATGTTTCAATTTTTTATTTTTTTATTTAAAACAACATATCTTTTTTTGGCAGTAAATAAATTCAAAACCTTAATGAATCTTCAACCTCATTTTTAATTGCTTCTCTAAGTCTTTAAGTCAGTATAAAAAGTAAATAAAAAACGTTTTGATTATCAAATTTCTGTTCTTAAAATTTAGAAATTTTTAAGGCCCTTTTGTTTTCTGCGCCTGTTTTATATAAATTTAGAGTGAAACCACCAACCTATTATATGTTCATATACAATTTGTGCTCCTTCAATATTATGGAATTAATTTGATATTCCTATTTGCTATTTTATATTCCTCTACTCTCAGATGGCCGAGTACGGATCATCGTTTCTTTTGCATAATAATTCAGCGCTCCCTATCGGCATTTACTAGGCATTTGTTACGTATGTTTTGTTTCGTATTTATTAGTGTATTAAAAATACACTATTTCGTACAAATAAGCAATATGTTAAAAACATGCATTTTTGTAACTTGAAATATAAATAGTGTTTATATTTTATAACAATTATGAGAAAGTATTTGCTGGCACCGTTGATGAGCCTTGTTTGAATTTTTAAGTAATTAAGAAATGCCCAACTTGCACGGTCTGTTTGTTCTCTTGTAATAATTCTGTCACGTAGCATACTTTTAATTATCTCTTACTAATATATACCTTTATTTGATTTCAGATATCCTTCACCGAGGCAACATGGTAAGCTATCCCGTTATATGCTAAAAATATCCCCAATTTAGTTCTCCACACCATTACCTAGCTCTTCAAAGCTCAGATATTATGCGGGCGGTCTTGAAACGCCACTAAACCACAGGCTATTTCAGTTCTAATTACCATGACGACCTTTGTTCCTAAAGACATAAAAGCTACATCTGAAGGAGTCCAATCCATTTTAAATCCAATAAAAACCAAATTGGTCGAATACATTACCTCGCGTCAAATTAATGAGGCTAGATGGATTAAAATTATTGTAATTATGCAATAAAAAATGTTGCCAGTTATTCTTACATTTCATTTAACGCTATGAGTCTATTAAACTTTGAGACAAGTTATAAGATACCATAAGATATATGTAATTGTATTAATTTAAATAATATCAGCATAAACTGTTGAAAAATTGTGCTACCTACACGGGAACAGGTGTCAACTTTCTTTAAAGATATCTACCGTTTGAAAATGCCCCATATCGCTGGCTTCTACGTCACGAGTCATGATTATGGACTTGCTTAGAGCATATAAAATACCTCAATTTATGTAGTTTGAATTTCGTGAAAATGAATAAAAATGCAATAACTGCATTGACTTCTAACATAATATAGTGCAGTCGACTAAAGAAATGTCTGTTTTCATGGATGTAGTCAAGGCTTTTGACACCGTGATGAGCAAGTTTTTGCTATAAAAATTAGAGGGCCTCCACGAAGGACCTGTTTCGAAGTTGGTTAACTAGCTATGTTATTACTGACAATGTAACTAGCGAGATTTGTGAATTTTGGGGCGGCGCGATGCACAGTTTTAGGGCCTGACTGTTTACTATTCGCATTAATGACTCCATGGGATTCACGGATAAATACTTAGTTCAAATGTGCTTTTAGAGGGCGGAATATTAAACATAATATTTTTAGTCGCAAACTCCTCTATAAATCCTTATTTTACTATAAGGAAAATAACCAGACTGCAACCAAAGTTACAAGTCTGGCGCGTTAAGTGTAATAATTGCATATTACCATCAAAACGCTAATGCTTCGATTGCAACAAACACCAGCCGAAAGACTGATCCTACTTAAAGGAGCTCTCTTGCCAGTCGTCACACATCGAAGCATTAGCGTTTTAATATTCCGCCCTCTAAAAGCACATTTGAACTATGCTAAGCCAAGTCAGGCTATTTATTTTTCGATTGCAACAGACACTGGACCGCTGGATGGCGAATGCTGGCTATTTTACATGTCGCTATTGTAGAAATAGCGGGATGTACTACGTAGTCAAAGGATTCTCGTGCCGGTCGTCGCATGCCTACCTTACACTGATGAGAGCCAACACCTCGAAACTGCAGTCTGCAAGTGGCGTGTGACGTGTGTATATCTAATCATGTTCATAAACTTGAATAGGTAGATGCAGTGTATATAGACTGCTCAATGACTTTTGACAAAACTAATCATATCTTATGTAATAAATGATGCAAATTCCGGTCTAGTAGCAGCCTTTATTATTTTTCACATCATAATTACTAGATATAGCAACATGCATCGAATCGAATAATAGTTATAGACTGGAAGTTTCTATACCACTTCTGAAATTCCACGGGGTTCCATATTTGGACCTCTATTATTTTTACTTTCTCAATGATTTTTGCTGATGATATACTTAATGGTGAGAATTCATTAAGAGAAGAACCAGTTTTATTTATGACTAGTATTACTAGTATTATTTTAATCTAATGTACAGGTCAGATATTAAAAATCAAAGCATAATTTTTTATTACCAATTGTCGTTTAAAAAACCATTAATGCAAGAACTATGAAACTACTTGATTTCATGATAAAGAACTATAAGAACTTTATTAACTTATAAACCTTAAAAATTTGATATTATTCAGTTGTGAGGTGTACAGTCTATTTAGCGTGGTCCCAAGCATCAAAGGTTTGTGGGATTTTTTGCAATACATTTTCAAGGATGAGAAAAACGATGGTGATGGTTGCGTACTACCCCTATCAAGATAACCACCCCAATTTCCGGCTTCTCGATCTTGGGCTTGCGAGGGCTCGTCGTATTGATTTTTTTGTGAACTAATAATAGAACAGTTAATTTACACTAGAATAGCTTGGACCGACTCCCGGGGGAGAAGAAATAAACAAATACTGATTCGACTAGGTTTTTTATTGATTGGTCGAGGGCAAGGCTCACCATGGTGGCGTTATTTTTTACCCTACCCTCCCGCAACTACTCCCAACGTATAAAAACCACCCTCTTCACCATGCTGTCTTCTTAGGTAGGCAGGGATTCATCAGATCGGGATTTTTATGGGAACATCAGAGAACTAACCATTAATAAACCACAGTTGACTTGAGTAACCCCGGGGGATTGTAACTACCCTTCTCGCAACACCGAAATCACTCGAAAAACGGGAAAACTGGCTCGGGACGGGCTTCTCACGTGTTTTCGAAGGTGAGATTCACAGTGGTGGGTTCTTGACCTTCTTCTCCTTTTGTCTTTTAGAATCGATTATACTTATACCGCTATGGGTACTGTGTTCAGTGTTCTTTGTAATCGATATAATTATCACAATTGATAATTTGAGGCATAACTGTATTACTGTTTATCACGTCTATCTACCTATATATTATGACAGTAAATTTATATCTTGCCCTGAGATTTTGGATCGAGTAAAATTTCCTGATCTCTAGAATGTACACCAGATAACATAGCGAGTGAAATAATTGAAGAACTATCATGTAACCGATATTAACACTGGAATACTTAGCACCTATTTTAATTGCCATAAGTGTCGAAGCTGGATAGCCGAGTTTTGATATTTATTCCTCGATTTCATCACCTTCTGTAGGTTACCAGTTGGGTGCATCCATTGTCAATAATGGTGGTCTTCCTATCCTTGTCCTTCATCATCAAGATGTCAGAGCGCTTGCAATCTAGAGTGACCAAAGTAGGACAGCTTCAAATAACACGATCAATAATTGCCAGCTTCTTTGCATGCCGTTCACTCGGGGATGTTAAAAATGTTTTACATAGAGCTTCTAATGCGTGTAATAATGCCCTGGGTGGTTGTTGTAAATCCTTCAGTTTTCGAATGTAACAATCATCCTTTTAGCCATAGCAGCGAGGTCTTCTTGTCTCTTCTAGATTGTCCAAAGCTTTGAAATACTTTCCGTGAAACACTTCTCTTACCATGATGCTTGAATGTCCCCATTCCTTTGGATCGTTATCGCCTGTTGTCGCCCTTTGAACATGTGTTCAAGTGTTATCCCTTGCAACTATTTTTATAAGGAAAAATATGTCCGAATTGTAGAAATAGAATCGCAAATCTTTGTTTTGAGTTCTACATATCTTCTGAATGTTCCTTAATTCCTTGCTTTCTTACCTTTGTGGCACGTATAGCCTTTCAACGGTTCACTTTGAATGCATCCTAATCTTTATAAGTTTGTTCTCGTAATTCTATTTAGGTCTTTCAGGCCTGTATCAGTATAGTTTAGTATCCCGAATGTCTGCCAGGTTAGAAACAGCATATATGTTAGATAATCGATTGTTGAAATCACTTTTTAAAAACTTTATTTACTTGGTACAATAATGAACAATAATAAATTTAGAATGTATTAGGTCGAAAATGAGTATATGACTAAAGGTACAAATGTCTGTTGGTTGTATTTATAACATAAGAGAACAAAGAACATTAAATTGGCAATTCAGCATGATAAGGGATTACCAAGAAAGAAACATTAAGCTCAGCCAACGTGAGCGGTTATTAGAGAAGAGCTGTTGCGCAATTTGTAACATGATATGTTTAAGAAGGTTAAGCCTGTCTCGGTGATATTATATATCATAGTATATTTCTAATATAACAGCTTCCCCCTTATAAAAAAAGTTGGTGTTTTATGCAGCAACTTTTGAAATGAATATAAAATGCATATAAAAGGTAATGGTACAATTTGGAAAAATATAAAGAGTACAAAAATGTTAAGTCGTAAAGTTTAAAATACAGAGTATAACCTTAGTGTCTAAAATATGAAATGCAAGCACAATAAGCTTGATTCATAAAGTAAAATAACATAAAAATGTTAGAGTTAAAGTATAGCTTTAGCAAGAAAGCGTAAAATACAAACATAATAAGTTTGTCTTAAAATGGGGTAAAATATTCCCAAGGTTAAAATATAGCTTTAATATAAAAGCATAAAATATGAGTATGATAAGTTTAAATGAAAATAACGTAAAAATGTTAATAAAATTGAAATTAACAAATGATAGAAAAATAATGAAATATAATGATTAAACAAATGAAATGAAATTCACTGAAGAGTCTAGCACTAAAAGTCAGTAAAAAGGCACAAAACAGTTTGTCTTTAGTTAAGTTCTATGTCTTCGGCTTCGTTGTCTTCTCTTCTTAAGGTAGGTCGTCTTCGTTGATGAAACAGGCTAGTGATTGTCCTGAGGGGTTCACTAGGCCTTGGTGGAGATGGAGGAGTCGTGGAAACGTTGATGGCTAGTCTTCGTCTTCTTGCTTTACACTTACAGAATAGATACAAGAATAAGAGTCCGAAAATTAGCACTATGGTAAGATAGGTAAACCAAGAAATGTGTCTCGTGATGAAAGGTTCCTTGATTAGGTCGTCTAAGTCTTTTGAATATTGGTCTAATTGGTGTCTGGCGACATCGAGGTCTTCGGTGTTCAGATCACTTAGTTTTAGTGGTTTCAGGTTGGGCACTCGAACTTTGTCCGGAACCTGGTTGCAACACTCGAACGGGATTTGTATAGGGTGAGCGTCGTTCTTCACGTCTGTCGTTTCGCCTGAGCTGGCTTGGATCTTCGTGATACCTATGAAGGCGTAGCAATTTGGTTGTAATTTAATTATACAATTTTTGAGGATGGTGTCGGTTTTTGGGGTCTCTTTCGGGCAATTGATAGTCATCTTTAGTGGCTCTGTATTGACGATCATCCACACGTTTTCGTCTAGTTTTTGGATGTTGTATCCTTGGCCGATGATAGTTGACGTTTGCCAGTTTTCTGGTAGAGTTTGTAGATCCTTGAAAAGGCGGGCTTCGCATATGGCGTTGTTGTCAATTGGATATGCAAACAAATTTGGACATAATTTAGTATTGGTATGGAGTGGCTTGCATTCTCTGAGGTCAGCAATGGGTATGTACATCAAAGAATCATCATCTCTCGCGATATATTTTTGAGAAGTTGACAAAATATGATACAGACCAGTTCTACTATCTAAGATAGGAATGGGGTATAATTGGAAAACGGAGTACGTTTGAGGGTCTACTAGGGGTATATCTAATACAAATACTAATTCTGAGTTCATTTGGAAAGCTTTTAATTCAATAATATCTAAATACTGTGCAATTTTTGAAAGTTTAATTGGAAGTGGCAAATTGTTCTTTTGTAGGTTTTGTGAAATTTCCTGCAATGAGTTTACCAAATCTTGGGGATTAATGATAGACGTATGAATTACTTTGAGTCTCGCGAAAGTGATCGAATTTAAAATATCGTTGAGGTTGTCCTCTATAAATAGGTAGCTCGCCATGAGTTGTTCACAAATTTCCAAGAATTTTAATTTTGTTTCAACTGCTCGTACGTTATACGTAATGTCTAAGATTGCGTATTCGATTTCTTTTATGTCTTTGTTGAATGTCTCCTCGTCTATTAGTAGTTTTTGAATTGTCGTGTTAAAATTTTTAATAACTGAATTTGTAACTGATATTTGATTTTTCATCAAATTTTCTATCTGACGTTCGTCTTGGTTTAATTTATTGATACAGCCAGAGTAGTATTTACCGTCTTCTGCGTCTAAATTTCCGGTAATTGCTTTGAATATTGAACCAATTCCGTTTATGATTCCGCGTTTGTAGCGTTTCGTGTCGAGATGTATTTCGTCAAATTTAGTTTGTATGGATTTTGAGATTTGTCCTAGGAGGCTTAAATGCATTTTAACCTCACTCGCGAATTCGTTCATGTTTTTGTATGCTGGGTCAAGGGTAGTAAGGATTGTCTGTAAAATTTTGTCGTTTCTGTCAAGAGCTGTCTTAAAGGTCGATATATTTTTATGTACGAGTAATGTCCATTTCTTGTGTGAGATGACAATGTCCGTGTCTTTGTGATAGTAAACACCGATAGTATTGTTTATTGGTGTTATTTCGTATTGAGAAAATGCTGATCCGAACAGCAGTAGAAACCTGAAAATAAATTTTAATCTTCAGTATATGGTTTCATTCTATCAAAATTTACTTTACTTGTTTGATTTGTCTCGGGATTTAACAAAGTGGCAGAATTTTGGAAAATTTCTTTGATCTCGAAAGGGCCGTTGAATTTATTTTGTGACTTACTTTTGATTTGGGATTCCTTTACATATACTTCGTCTCCAACGTTATACGTGGGGCGATTTTCTGGGATATTTCTGTCGAATCTGACTTTAGCTTTTTGTTTTTGCGCTTCAGTCCGACTGCGTCAATGTTAGATAATCGATTGTTGAAATCACTTTTTAAAAACTTTATTTACTTGGTACAATAATGAACAATAATAAATTTAGAATGTATTAGGTCGAAAATGAGTATATGACTAAAGGTACAAATGTCTGTTGGTTGTATTTATAACATAAGAGAACAAAGAACATTAAATTGGCAATTCAGCATGATAAGGGATTACCAAGAAAGAAACATTAAGCTCAGCCAACGTGAGCGGTTATTAGAGAAGAGCTGTTGCGCAATTTGTAACATGATATGTTTGAGAAGGTTAAGCCTGTCTCGGTGATATTATATATCATAGTATATTTCTAATATAACATATATATCTATCACTATAATCATCTTCCTAGGAGTTTATTTAACCATTGTTTATATTTTTCTCCGAGTTTTTTTTCCGAATTCCTTTTTGAGCTGGGCATGATATATCCTTCTCTTCTGTAGAATTCCAAGGTACTTGTAAGTTTCGAATGTGGGGCGAGCGTAGATGAGTCTTTACTGTGTACGTACTTCGATATGTGATGTAAAGCAACGTTAGGCGCGGTTAGTACTTGGATGGGCAACCGTGCCAAAGAAGACCGTGTCCTCGCCTCACATATCTTCCAGCGGCTTGTATATCAGTGTATGCTCGGAAGCTATGTGACCTTAGGCGAGGGTTGTGTAGGTGATATACCATCCTTAGGAGAGGATGTAAAGCCGTCGGTCCCTTGTCTATTAAATGTTAGGCAAGTAAAAGATCCCTACTCTTCTTAAGGGAAGAGGTTCGGCAAAATTTTTGATTGGAGGTAGCTCGTCTATAGGCATCGATGATAGGCCTCAGTAACGGAAATAGATCGACGTTAAATAAATGTTAAAAAAATTTTAAAAAATTTCGAATATTATCGCTAAAGGTTTTAACGTTGGCCTTAAGTGATTTGAGTTGTCTTTTTTTTGCGATTTCGTCCATAAATAGCAAATAGTTGAGTATCGAATTTAGTATCTTGGGGTCTAATCAAAAACCAAAGATAGTACCGTCCAATATTGCTGAAAGCGCATTAACACCTACAATGATCTTTCGAATCACCTTGGTATATTCCTTTTCGAACCTTGGTCTTCGGATTACATATATTAACAGCCGGATGATGGTGCGAATAACTTTGTAGATTTCTACCACTTTATTAGCCAGTCAAAAGGTTCCTGGTCGAATGCGTGGTCTTTATAGTCTTTACGTATCCTCGCTGTTCTGGACATATAAATAATAACTATATTTACTTCAAGTGTTCAATTATTTGCTTATGTAGACAAGCAAGTTATTATTATTATCGTTGTTATAAAACAAAAATATATTATCTCTTACAGCAAAAAGATTTAAATTATAAATACGTATGTTATGAAATAAAATAATATGGAACTGGAAAGTTAAAATTTGTTAGCCGTAGTCGAACTACATAAATCTTCTCATTATCGACCCGTAAGACAGTAGTAAATTAATAAGTGAGATAGTGTCACAGACAGCCTGCCCAGGGCACTTCTTTTTGCTTTAGTTTTGGTCTTATTCAAGTTGTTGTGTTAACAACACCGATTGGAGATTAGACTTAATTGGCGTGGGATTTTTTAGAATGGCTCTGGAAGTGAGGTAGCCACTTGACATGTTTACTTCGAGACGTCAAGTGTTTGAAAGATATGCACCTTACGGTCTGCGAGTTTACAGACGCCCATGCATTTGTCTTTTTTCTGCCCACGAGGCAGTAAAGAATAATAAGGCTTTGTTTATTTTTCATCCAATTATATTGTTAACCGGTTGTGGACGTGCTTCTTTCGCGTGTTCAAGATTTATTGATTAGTAGAATTTGTGAATAGTACGTATATGCATACAATGGACGTCAGTCATCTCGCCGTCAACTATGAAAATTTTATAGTCGTCGTGGGTTTGTCATCGCATTGTGTGATGGACCATGAAGTTAAGAAACAGATCCTGGCAGTGTTTGGGTGGTATATACATTAAAAGTTTTTTAAAACAATTGAAATGAAATAATATTTAATGATTGATATTTAACTACTTTGAAGAAAACAAAAAAACTGTTATAGCCACCTATTTTTAATGACGATTCAGATAATTAGTAAGATGGTAGCAACAAGCGACCGTCATATGGAAAGTACAGAGTGTAACATTTAATAGTGCAAATAAAATATTTAAATTACGTCAAACTAAATCATAATTGTCTGTTGTTAGGAAAAAATCAGTTTCAGCATGAGAAGAGGAATATGAGATAATCTATCACAACTTTTATGTTACCTCTGAACTACAGCGTTTGTTTTCCTTTTATCGGCTATCAAATTTAGAGTCGTTCTTCATAAAATTAATTTACCGGCACGGTAAGATTTTGGAAGAGCTAATTCTAGATGACATTTCAGTAGAATTGGCACGGCAAATACAAATTATTACTTTATATATATATATAGTTCAAGTAGGAAGAACCTGAGACATAAAAAATATAACAAAAACTTTACGACCTCATTAAAATATTTGTGCTGTTCGCAAATTGACTCGCCTACCTTTATAGGTTTATAATGTGTGTCGGGGATGTTTTATGTCAGGCTTGGCGCCATGGCCCGCGGCGATATAATTATGTCGTAAAGTTTTTGTTGCGTTTTTTATTTACTGGGATCTATTTATTTCAACTAGCGCCATGGCCCGCGGCGATAATAATTATGTCGTAAAGTTTTTGTTAGGTTTTTCTAGAATGCAGGTTTTCACGGCCGTTGTCTAATGAAGTAGATTCTTCCGGGTCTTCTTCTTAGACTCTTTAGAATCCTTCTGAAGAAGCTTACAGGATGATCAGCGAAACGTCAAGTCAAGTTCGACGACCACGGCAAGACCCGGAAAAATCTACTTCATTAGGTTTTCCTGTCTCGGGAATTTATTACTTGACTATACCTATTAATTAGTTTTCGTTGAAGAAAAAACACTGTTATTACCATTGAGTATAGTCTAGTATAGTCGAATTCAGATTTACGGTGCACTCAAAAAAGGCAATAAAAACTTTACGAAATCATTAAAATATTGTTAAACTAGTCGCAGAAATAATTGCACCCAGGTACGCACTAGAAATATTTAGATCAGCAACTCGTCGCTTGATTTTAACAGCGCGTTACGGTCTAGTATTATTAATATGTACTGCTATGATATCCCGCTACAAGGACGGTTAAAAATATTCCAGAAAATTATTTCTGATTTAAATTTTAAAATCGTAAATTCGGATACATTAAAAGTAGACACAATTCTAGTAACACAGCAATAAAACAAATTCAAGTCAAAATGAACAGTGTATTGCGAGAACAATAATATGCGATACAAATAAAAGGTAAATAAAAGTCTCTATCCAGTTAAAATATAAATACGACACTAAAAATAAAATAATTCGGATAATGATTGTTCTTAAAATAAAATTTGTTGATAAAAATAAAATAATGATCGAAATTATCAATTTAAAATGTGCTCAATTATTTTCCAAATTATAAAGAGATATACAAGAAATTTACATGAAGTTTATTACAACCTTTTGGCTCGCGTAGCTCAATTAAAAACCTCCAGCCGCACAGTATCACTTATTTCGATGTTCAGCTGCAATCTTCTAAGCTCCTACATAATTCATGTGATATATCGGTTTCACTAGCAATCGTTTTCTGCACCTTAAAATAATTTATAATTATCTTCTTTCTCCAACTTGTCACAATTTTGAAAAAATTGATTTTTTTGCTTTAAATTCTTTAACTGGTTGTCTTCTTTCTTCTTACTATACTTTACTATGTACATACTTCGATATGCGATGTAAAGCAACGTAAGACGCGGTTAGTAGTTGGATGGGTGACCGTTCCAACGAAGACCGCGTCCTCGCCTCACACATCTTCCAGCGGCTTGTATATCAGTGTATGCGCGGAAGCTATACAACCTTAGGCGAGGGTTGTATAGGGGATATACCATCCTTCGGAGGGGACGTAAAGCCGTCGGTCCCTTGTCTATTAAATGTTAGGCAAGTAAAAGATCCCTACTCTTCTTAAGGGAAGAGGTTCGGCAAAATTCCTGTTTGGGGGTAGCTCGTCTACAGGCGCCGGTGTTAGGCCTCAGTAGCGGAAATAGGCTGACGTGAAATAAAATGTATAAAAAAAAACTATACTTTACTTTCACCAACAACAGCCTATTTTTTCTCGTATCTTCTAATATTTACTTTCTCTAAAAATTTTCAAACCAAACGATTTTCCTAATTTTCTTGTTATTCTTTATGTCCCCTTATTTATCCCCTTATTATCATTTTTCCATACTCTCATTATATTTTCTGCAAATAAATAAAATCGCCGATACCAACTCGAATCTTGAATCTTTTTTGACATCAACTTGATAAAACGAAATGGTTCTCATCATGTGGTATTGAGCTTTTCCCAGTTTTATCACTTTCCCGCACAAATTAAATTAAAAATTTAAATATACATGAACATATTAAATACGTAAACAGTTCGAAATGTTATAAACATTTTGATAATTAGTATAACAATAACTAAGTACATTTAAATGAAATAACTGATTCTAATTACAATTAAATTATTTTATAAATATCTCTAACTGTTTTTAATGGCTGAAATATAAAAACTGCATGTAATTATTGAAAATATCTGTCTTCTATAAAATACGTTGGTATTTTATCAAACAGAACAAATAAACGAAAACAGAAAACAGAAAACATGCATGCAACTCTTTACTCAGAAATAAAATAAAATGCATTTTATTAACAATATACAACCCAAGTTGATTTGAACGTGCCTTCCAGCTTAAGTACAAGTAATATCACATCAGTACATTCTAATACATACCAATTTTAAGTATTGCTTTGTACTATTTAATTCGCAAATTGACTCACTTACTTTTATAGGTTTTTAATGTGCGTCGGCTTGTTTGATAACACCACGCCGAATGGTCCAACGGCGATAATAATAAGGTCGTGTAAAGTTTTTGTTGCCTTTTTTTAGTGCACCATACATCTGAGCTCGACTATATACTTTAGCTTGGCGTGTGTATGAGTTGATATTGCGCCTACGATTTCATTTTCTCTTGTACATGAAGGTAAATTAATAGCTAGCCCAGAAAGATTGTCCGTGTATGACTATACATGAAGAATCTTTTTTCCAGATCCGGCACTGAACCTACAGACGAGTTGGTACAGTAAATATAAGTTATCAGATTAGATGTGTTAGTGAATTTTCATGAAAAAAAAACACTTAACTGTGTTATTACCGTTGATTATCAACAACTTCCTGTGCGATCTCCGATTTGTATCGAAATTTAAAAAAAAAGTGAAAACCAGAATGAAATATTGAATAAAAGGAGGGCATGTTGTTAAGGAAGGAACAATTTTCGTTTTAAAATATCTCATACAAAACCTAAATCTAAACCAACAGAAAATAATAATAAGAAAAAACATATTTTTGGAATCCGTAGCGTCAAAATTTTTTTAAATGGCACCGCACTTGTTTGAATCGAAAAAAAATCCTATGCTTTGACATAGGAAGGCAAAAATAAACCAAGCTTATATCTTGTGATGTTCTTTAGAATAAAGAAAAAAGAACCCTATACCGCAATTACATTGAAATATATATCAAGTAGTCGCGAGGTCTACAATCTGGGGTATGTTGGGCAAAATAAACGATTGATTCTGACTAGAGTCAGGAAGCATACTACCGAAATGAGATTGAGAAAGTAGAATAGTTACAGTATAACAAAAATATCATTCTTATATTATTAATTCACACATTTGGCCGTATTGATCGACCTATATAGCGAATTGCATTAAAAAAAATTTTTTCACTTCTTCACATCTTTTTTTATAAAAAATTTAAAAAGAAAGTTTCAATAGGTACCACTTTCGGCAGAGTCATGATGCCGTTTCCTGACAATATATTTTTTAAATATAAAATTGAAAATATTGAGAATGGATGTTCAGTATTATATTTTTTCATTGATTGTCAAGATGAGGACCCACATAAAAATTAGAAAGGGAAATAACATATATGCAGTTTCTTAATAATTCCTAGTAACACCTTATTTTATACTGAAATATACTATACCAACTTGTCTTTACATGTTGTTAATTCTCATAAATAAATATCACTTATTTTGATATGTATAAGCTCCATTATCATGTTAACCCACATATTATTAATATAAAATTATTTTTATACTATACTATGGACGTCACAGAAATATTATCATCTGTTTATTTTTGACGTTTAAATATTATATTTAGATAAATACAATAAATATGTAAATCAAAAATAGTGTTACATATTTTTTCTAAACTCACTCCTTAGAATATTACCACAGTACCACAACCTTGCTTCTATACTGTTCTGGACAAACATGGTTAACATATATTCAATACTGTAATAATTATATATGTATAGGTTTATCTTAAGTCATTTGTTTATTAAGATCTGGTGCCAAACTCTATCGATTGCAGGAATTGATACCCTATACCTATACCTATATACTATCTATATTACAATATTGAACTATTCAAGCACTACCAAAATTAAAAACCGCTGCCCAAGGAATAACTACTTCCACATTCAGATTTTATATCCAAGTCTTATACACACTAAATGCCAATGTAATATTTTATTCCCTTTAATAATAGAGTGGGGGTGGTAGAGGGGGTGGCTAATGTAAAAAAGAATTTAGAACCCCTTGGTTCTCGTATACACACTAAACCTCAATTAAATTTTTTATTCTCTTAAACAATAGGGTGGGGGTGACAATGGGGGTGGAAGAGGCGGTAACTAATGCCAAAATAGATTTTAGAGGCCCTTGGTTCTCGTAAACACGCTAAATACCAATTTAATTTTTTACTCCTTTTAATAATAGGGTGGGGGTGATACAGGAGGCTAATGCCAAAAAAAGTTCAGAGGTTCTCGTATACACACTAAATCCCAATTTAATTTTTTACTCCCTTTAATAGTAGGGTGGGGGTGGCAATGGGGTGGTAGAGGGTGTAGCTAACGCCAAAAAAAATTTTTGAGACATTTCGTTCTTGTGTACACAATAAATCACATTTTATCTTTTTTACTTCCTTTCGTAATAGTGTGGGGGTGGTATTGGGGGCGATAGTGGGGGGGGGGGGCTCATGCCAAAAAAAATTAGATCTTGACTTTTCGTACATGCCCTTAATTGCAATTTTATGGACTCTTACCTGCTTGCTTTGCCTATTTATTTATTTATTTTGGTTACGACTGCCCAGACAGAAATCCAATTATATGGCAGGAATTTTACAAACATAAAAAGAAATGTAAATAATAACTAAAACTAGATAACTTAACTAAAGGAAACAATTAAATGATAATAAAAATTAACAAAATAAGTCTATGATTAGTATAGTCCAAAGAGTTGTAATCTAATAGTTTAGAAGCTACACTTGTTGTGCAGAATTGAGAACCCCATTTCGCATTTTGGATATACTAGTATTAAAAATATCTATATTATTATATAAAGAATCATAGTTGGAACACATACGGTGCAGGGAAGAAAATAACAGCAAATTTGTTCTTGGTGCAGGCAAATAGAATAAAGTCGAATGCGAGCAAGTCTGCAAGTTAGGAGCATGAAATCTAATGCAACTAAGAATTTCAGGGCAGTCAATAGTGCTATTTAAAGTCTTAAAAAGGAATACAAGAGAGCGATACGTCCGACGTGTTGAATCTATGTAATAAGTCACAATGTGGAAAACCTCCCACTGGATAATTTCCAGAACTTTTGAACCAGAGGTATTTAAGAAAACGCCTCTGAGGTTTTTCAATGCTATATTTATGATTTTCATAACCAGGACTCCAGACCATTAAAGCATATTCAAGTCTTGACCTCACAAATGAATTAAAGAGAAGTTTCAGTGTATTTTCGTTAAATTCTTTACAATTATGGATAATGTAGCCTAAATTTTTGAAGGAATTAGCGGTGATTTGATTGATATGGCTAATAAAAGATAACATTGGATCGAATATTACTCCTAGATCTTTGAAATGACCACAGCTCTTCATTTCATCATCATTAATTGTATAGATAAATTTTATTGGATTTTGTGCACGTGTGTATGTCATAAAGCTACACTTTGAGATATTTAACTGTAAATTGTTTACGCTACACCAAGACCATAGTTATACAAGATCGTTTTTTTCAACACAGTCTTCTGCACTAGTGATAGATGTAAAAAATTTTAGGTCATCGACATAAAGTAATGTTTTGCAGTGTAAGCCAATGACGATATCATTTATAAAAATATTAAAGAGCAATGGCCCAAGCACAGAACCTTGGGGAACACCTGATGTCGCTGAGATATCCATAGACCAAAATCCACGGTATTGTACATTTAGTCGTCTATTAACCAAGTAGGATTCAAAAAAGCTTAGAAAGTGCTTAGTTAGTCCAAATTCGGATAATTTGTTCAGCAAAATTCCGTGGTCCAGTCTGTCGAAGGCTTTAGAAAAGTCTGTATAAATGACATCTACTTGGCCTCCAGCATCCAACTGTTCAGCTATGAACTGAGCGATGCACACCAGATTGCTGGTGGTAGGGCGATTTGGCATGAATCCGTGTTGATCGAGGCAAATTTGAGATTTGACGTGATTAAAGAGAATATCGAGCCTAATCTTCACTAACCACTATTTTATTAATCACTAAAATTACACTAGTAAATACTTAAAAATCACACAACTAATAATAACTTAATTTAATATAAATTCACTACTTTTAAAACACCATGTACTTTACTTTTCTTCTTAAACTTGTCAACTCTTGTCTAACCTAAAAACTCTCTTTGTATACTTCACTGAACTGAACTGTTCCTCCATCTGCTGGATTCACCTCTTTATATACACACTTGGAATCTACCAGAATTCTATTCTAGAATCCTCCATAGTTTTCTATGTACTAGATGATTGTTCGTCAATTGGCTCATAGACGGCGCCACCCTACTAGTCAGGGAGTAACAGAATAACAGGTTTCCCTTTACTTTGACCAGGAACTTTATCACATCTCTCTCCGTTACAGGGCAGCACATAACAGTATATTACGTTTTGAAATAATTTACTAAAATTGCACAATATTACTATTGGCCTATAGTTTTCAATAGCACATCTATAATTTTTTTTTGAATACTGGACAGATCCTAGCTATTTTCCAGACTTCTGGAAAAGTTGCAGTTTTAATAGACAAATTAAAAATACTAGCTAGCGGTTTTGCAAATAAAATGGCACAATCTTTAAGGAGAAAGGCCGGAACACCATCAGGACCTGTAGTGGTTTTGGGTTTAATTTTCTTAAGTGCCTTGAGTACGTCATTTTCGGTAATATAGGGAATGCATAAATTTAAATTGTTAGTATTACAATGAGTGCTATTTATGTTATAAGCAAAATTTGTAGATGCGGAATATGACTCTTGAAAGTAGTTAGCAAATGCGTCAACTATTACTTGTGGTTCGTTTAATATGGAGTCATTATAGTTTATAACGCTAGGAATACTTCATATATTTTTTCTGCTATTTACATATGACCAGAAGTGATTTGGATTGGACTTAATTTGGTTCTCAATATTGATAAGATATTCTTTGTGTGCGTTATCAATATCGATTTTTATGTTTGCTCTTAGAATTTTAAATTGATTCAATTCATACGAGTTACCATTTTTTTCAAAGCTGCGCCAGTGTTTTGATTTTGCCTTTATATTGCGAGTTATATTACCATTAAACCAAGGTGGGTATTTATTAGTTTTAGCTAAAGTTTTTGGAACGCTATCAATGAAAACAGAGTCCAGGATAGAATACAATATAACACATGCCTCATTCACATCTTTACATTGATCAATACTATTTACCCTCATTTACCCCCGAACCCTTCAACGGAATTAGATCATCAGATTAGATAATCTAGTTCCAGATCTCGCTACAATACATAAGTGTACCAAATTTCAAGTCAATATCATAAAGGGTTTCAGAGTAAACGTGCGCACAAAAAAAAAGTTACAGACAGACAGACCAACAGACAGACCGATAGACAGAAAATCTTTTCCCCCAAATTTAAAATCTCGACGTTTCATAACATTTTAAGCCTATTTCAACAAAAAAATATATATTTTTTTGCGTTACTATACTTCGTAAGTGGAAGTAAAAGGATTTTGGCAAAAACTTGTTTGACAAACTTGCGTTCGCATAAAATTCATTCGCATTCGATAAAAACATTGTTCAGACACTGGGTTAAATTTTTAAGTAAAAGATGATGGGAGTTTATGAGGCTAAATAAAGAAATAAGTTATTGCTTTATACCTCAAAGAGAAACAACAATGGAGCTACTGGTGGTCGAGAGGTGAGCGCACTTGCCTCTCACCCAAAAGTTCAGGGCTCGATCCCCGGTCGTGGCAGTGGAAAATACTGTGAGAAGGATTTTTCCACTATACCGGGATAAAGGGAGTCGTCATTACCTGTAGTGTTAATTACCTGTGGACACGTGTTTCGGAGTTATTGCTCCTCATCAGCGTAGCGTAGCTTAGTGAATATCTTATAATCGAGCAAAACCAACAAAGGTAGGAAAGTACAGTGCACAATACTCCATTTGTACTTTCAGACTTCATGTGCCACATTTAGGGCCTCAAATGAGAGCAATCAGTACGAGGAGCTCTATGTGTACTGCTCTATTTCCACCTGACAAACATTAAGTAAAAGATTATGGGGGTTTATGAGGCTAAATAATTAAATAAAGAGATAAGTTATTACCTTATACCTCAAAGAGAAACAAGATTGCAGCTACGGACACGTGTTTCGGAGTTATTGCTCCTCATTAGCGTAGCGTAGTTTAGTGAATATCTTATAGTCGAGCAAAACCAACAAAGGTAGGAAAGTACAGTGCACCCCCATCATATTTTATATAGTGTTTGCCAGGAAGGAAGGTGCGCGAATAGAGATTAATAAGAGCTACAAAAAAATTTATTAGATGGTTGTGTTAAAACATACAAGATTTGAACTTGAAAACTATTTTCAAAGATACGTAATATTATGTTTATATGTTAATATTTTTTATATTTTATTAGTAGATAAGTTATGTGTAGTAGGTATTGATCAGAATTATTACAAATAAATTTATTAGATTCATTGTGTTAAAACATACGAGATTTGAGAAGGATGGAAAGTATAAATATACGTATAGCGTATATACTCATACTTTCCATCCTTGTTAGCTATCCAATCCAATCCAACATGAAACCTACAACGAACGCAAAATTTTTATTTATTTTATACGTTTTTTTATTAAAATTTCACAATTTAATTTGATGCCTAGAAAGAATACTGACTATTAAAAACAATGATTTCAAGGAACAGGGAAATGTAAGTGTAAAGAAGTTCCGGTATCTTTACTTTGATATTTTTTTACACAGAAATCAATATCTTCCCCACAAAAGATATCGCAGGAATATTTTTTATTGAGAGCTAAAGCGAAGTGAGTGGTTAATATTTATAATTCAAGCTCCGGGTTATTCCACGAATAAAATCTAGGGAGAAATCTAGGGTAGCAATAAGTGTAGGGTTCTGAATACAGGCAGTGCATTGTTAGTTGTTATGTATAATACATGTGGTATACTTGATCTTACACAACCATATCACGAACTCATATATCCTCTCCTTTTAACATTATAAAGGGCATTCATTCAAAAATCTTTCTCTATTTCTAAAAAAGTGCGCTTATCAGTAAGCAGCTTCCTTCAGTATTTCTTTCAGTGGATATTGAATTGTGTATGAAAAACCTACGCGTGTTTCTTATTCATGATGAAATTAAAATATATCTCCTGAGTGGCAGCTGAAGGATTGAGAAAGAAGTTAGACTAAACATAGAACTCTTTGGGTACAGGGTGCAGATGTCTGCTATATTCTTCGTTTAATTGGTTAACTTTGGTGTTTTTTTATTAAAAATTTTAATTACCGATTTAAAGGTATGTAATATTTTGATTTGCTCAAAGAGCAATGGTTTATGTAAATGTATTTCAACAGATAAATACGTACCTTATGCTACAGTTTAAAATTTCCGTGTCAAACCCATAACTTTTCTTACAGGAGCATAATTTATAGACTGAATTAACTTTATGATCGCATAGGAATGTTACAATGGAAATAAACAGGTGTTGCCAGAAAGCGGTGCGGTTAAAGTCAATTTTATTCTCCTTCATAAAGAGTTTGTCACACAGCCCACATGATGGAAAGGCTCGTTTTTTGTTGCGAAACCGTCTACAGTTTATAATTAATTCTGTTTAGGCATAATATACATATATGAAGGAAGATAAATTTTCCTAATATTTTCTCGATTAATATGTCCTGCAAAAATTACCCTCAAAATGATTATTACAGCGTGTCCCAAAAGAAATGCATAAAAATCATAACATTTCTTCTGTTTGCGAAAATACAGAATCACGTAAATTTGTAATATCAGATTGTTTTACTTGTACGTAATATATTTTTTTGACAGCTCACATATCTGTGACGTCATCGATGATTATTTTTGAATAAGACTCCTATATTTCGTTCTAAAAATTGATAGCCATTTTACAAAGAAATTCAGAGATATAATAAATTTTTTTGTAAACACCTAAGAAGAATAAAATTTTCCGTACAAGGCGTGAGTTGTACAATATTAGACAGAATCCGCAAGAAATTCATTTTTTATTACAATAAATGTTCCAAATGTGCATCGTTAACAATTTGACAATGACCAATAAGATTACAAGTAATTACGTTTTAATTACTTCTTGTGGTTACGGTCAGGCATACGTCTGCAGCGGTAGACCGATCGGAATGGATCTGGCTGACTGCTAACACGGGATGAATTTAATTATTTGTGACTAATGGTCGAGAAGTAAGCGCACAAAAGTGCCGGGTTCGATTCCCGGTCGTGGCAGTGGAAAATACTGTGAGAGGGGTTTTTTCACTATACACGAATATTGGATGTATGTACCTTGTCTCTAAATGTATAGCCCCGTCCCACACAAGGTTCTTCTAGAGCCTTCCGGGACAAGGGGGTCATAATTACCTGTGTTATTTTATTTATTTATTTCCTTCAAATGCTTACAAGCTGATGTAAGCGCCAGATGGATGCTCGGCTGATCGATGACGTAGTACGGATTTTGTCAAAATTCTGCTGCTCTGGAATATATAACGCTAACGATACCTGAGTTAGGTTCTTGGAGTGAACACGTCTGCTGCCGATGAGTCGCTCTGGCTGACTGACAATACAGGATGAATTTAATTATTTCCTTCTAATAATTATAAATGGGAGAAATCAGCGGTACAGATGCGCGATGGATCGACGTGACGTCAAACGGACTTTTTGCGACTTTAGAAAAATAATTCAATCACCTGGATTTTTTAATAATTTCTTCACAAATCAGTATAGGACGAAGAGCTCCACACGTCCAATGCTGGCCGGCTGCTCGCAAAGTGACTATTGAATATTTAAATTATTCCCGTGTACCGGAAGAATGACGTCAGATCGACTTGGAAAATATTTTCATTAACTTGCTTTGCTATTTACAACTCTTTCGCGGTTGATTTACGCAGGACGGCAGGCACATCATGTCTAGCCCGCGGGAGTGCTGACTGTCGACTGAAATATTTCTGCGGGTTCGTACGGCTATACACGTTCCTCACGTTGCTCCTCCTCAACTTAAGTGCATCTGTACTTACAACGGTAGCATGATTTGGTGTATTTACAAATTCAAATTCAAGAATAAACTTAAAAAAAGAGGTTCCCTCAAATAATTCATTAGAAAAATTGTGTCCGACGACGAGGTGTTGCCCATTTTTATTGACACACATCTTTATGCAATTTTGAAATGAGGCCATTTAGTGGAACCATTTCTTCCAATTCATTGAAATGAGTAAATAGTATTTAACAAGTCCTTTATTGTAATATTTTTTTTGTAATTTTTTTGTGTTTGCAATAAAACCTCAGTTTAGTATAAATTGTCGTGTACAAATGAGGATTTATCACACGTATCGGTCGTTACAATTCGTATCGAATTTAAAATATTTGGAGTTTTACAATATGAATTTTAATAAAGCGGAACTTGTAGACATGATTTTTGTTTTGGCCGAGACAGACAGAAATTGTTTACTTGCCAAAAGAACTTATCACCAACCTTATTCTGAAAGAAGGATTTCTGATGTTAGCAGCTTCCAAAACCTTCTCGATAGATTTCTGTAAACTGGAAATGTCGAATATAAAAAAAGTGATAGAATAAAATGTGTTGTGAACGAAGAAAATGAGTTTTCTGTGGTGCTGGCAACGGTTGAGAATCCCCACGTTAGTCAAAGCGAAGTGAGCTCATTAGTAGGAATAATTAGACGGCCTGTGGGTCGAATCTTGAAAACAAATAAGTTGCAGGCATATCATATTCAAATGCACCAGGAATTATCTAATGACGATTTTCAAAAGCGCCTACAATTTTATAATTGGGCCAGAGGTGAAATGCAACATGATGTCAACTTCTTTAATACTGTCTTATTCAGTGATGAGGCAATTTTTCATAAAAATGGATTTGTTAATAGGTACAATTTCCATTATTATGTTTCGGAAAATTCTCACTTTTTTATGCAACTTGATAACCAACACAGATGGTCCATAAACGTTGGGGGAGAAATTATTGAAGAACATGTAATAAGGCCACATTTCTTTGATGGTACATTGTCTGGAGCTATTTATCTTCATTTTTGGAAAACTATCTGCCACAATTATTGGTAAATTTCCCTGAAAGAATTAGAAATAGGATGTGGTTTCAGCAAGATGGTGCTCCACCACATTATTTAAATGCAGTTAGAGACCACTTAAATAATACCTACCCTAATCAATGGACTGGAAGAAATGGACATTCTAAATGGCGTGCTAGATCCCCAGATCTTACAAAATGAATTTCTTTTTATGGGGATACGTGAAGGAAATTGTTTATAGAGACACACCAACAACAGTACAAAATATGAAGGAAAGAATAATAACTGTCTTTGCATGTATCACACCGGCAGGTTTAGGAACAGTGGGAACCTCTTTTCAAAAGCGCATAGAGATGTGTGTCAATCAGAATGGGCAACATGTGGAACATTTATAATTTTTTCTACTGAGTTATTTGAAGAAACCTCTAAGTTTATTTTTGCATTATGTAATTATTGCTCAATAAAACGAAATTGGTTGCAGTTAGCTCTAGGGAAGTACTTACAAAACCTGTTCGTTTTTCACTTCTACATCACATCGTAGAAAAATATACAGGGTGTTCCATTTGAAAAAATTGAGAAAATTCAATTTAAAATGCTCTTAATTGAAAAATAATTTTGGGCCACCCTGTACATTTTTAAGAAATGAAAATGATTCGGAAACATTAATTAGATGTCTCGTAACTGGTATTCACATAAGTTTTTCTTTAAACCCATAATTGTGACTGTGGTGATTTTTTTAATATCCATCTGCAGATTGCATTATTTCAACAAAAAAAATCCATTACATGCAAGTGGTTGGGAGATATTCAATGTTAATATAGGAGTCAATAGGGTCTAGAAAGAGGCTTCAAAAAATGTACTGATATACATAGCATTCCATTTAACAAAAAGGCACTTGTAATTTCCGGTGATGTATGTTCGAAAATAATTTCCAGTTATAGACTTTTTTATCTAGATTATTTGCAATTTTTTTAAAAAAATTCTAGCTATCGTAGAACTCGAGATATCGAGGTCCGACGCACTATTGCCCCACTCTGTATAATAAACCAAAATTGTAATCATATCATCTACATACTTATTCGCATACCACTCCAGAGAAAACGAATCTAATTTTACTCAAGGTAGAGATAGAGGACTTTGACCGTGTCGATATTATCTCATCCATACCACAGACAGCTGTGCATTAATAATTGCATCACTATTTGTAAACGAATGGCGCTGCGTTTATTTATAAGAGCCTCCACAGCTAATAACTTTAAAATAAAATATTTATTTGTCACAATTTAAAAAATTGTATTACAAACTTTATTATTAGCCGTTACTCGAGTCCGAGTATAAAAATGTTACAGTCGATAAATTTTGTACAATAAGAAACAAGTAAAAGGTGTAGTCTATTGTAATTCCCATTCATCTACGGTGCACACGACTATGGCTATAGAGGCCAATTCGGGAGAGCACATGTCGACCGCAGTCAGGACAAACATAGACCTGGTTAGGTCTTGGATTCGGCCTTCTTGCAGCAACATTTCCTTGATAGCTGGCCACAACCCCTCGCCATTCGGTTCTGTCCGCTGCAAGTTGTTCCCATTGCTCGTCTGCAATACCGCAGGATTTTAGATTTTCATGGAGAGCATCTTTGAACCTCTTTCGTTGACCGCCACGCCTTCTTCTACCGCTTAGCAATTCACCATAAAGTGTACATTTAGGAAGGCGGTTATCATGCATACGATGAACGTGACCTGCCCATCTTAGGCGTGCTCTTGAAATAAGCACCTCAATTGGAAGGCTGTTTGCTCTCCTGAGTACTTCCACGTTTGATATGTGATGGAACCAACGGATTTTCATCATACTTCTGAGATGTCTTTGCTGAAAACGTTCTAATTCTTTCACATGACGACGGTAAGTGACCCAGCTTTCACATCCATATAGCAGTGTTGGAATGACAACTGCTCTGTAGACAGCCATTTTCGTTGGCAAAGCAAGGTCGTGGTAAAGGTAAAGCAAGTGCAAGTATTGAGTATCGCGAGAGGAAATAAAGTCGTTTAATAATGACAACCTCTTTACATATAGATAATAGGAACTCAGCATCGATAAGGTTGGATATCTGCCAATTTGTTGTAAAATATAATACCGCTCGTACACTGTCCCTTTTCTTGTCGTGTTTATATTTACATTATGACTATTTCAGATTTTATCAAATCAAATTTATATGGTCTCTAAAGTGGCTGTGGTTCGATGACAAATGCTTATTATTTACTTTCTTTAATGCTATTTACGTACACACATATACAATATACATTCTCAGTCAACGAAGCCCAAAAGAGGCCGCTCAGCGGAAATAAATCGCGTAGTCCCAGATTTTCGTACAGTGGTAGGGAGTACCTCCCTGAACAACATACTAAAAATCCTGACCGCTGGGTGTAAGAGTTGGGAGAGGGTGAGGGCTCGAAAGGTCCGTTTCCACATTTTTCGTTAATATCTCGAAAACGGCGGCCTCTAGCGGAAATGTGTCATATTTAAAATTAAAGTAAATTGAATTTCCTACCAAAATAGTCATAAGTACTCATTTTTTCTGTACGATCTACACTTACTGAGATACGAGGGATCGCGGAACGGCCGAGTTCGTGTCCGTGACGCGATAACGACGGCCAAGGTCGGAATAAGTCTCCTCTCTACGATGCTTTTCCAGAGGTTGATTAGGCAGCTCATGATTTAACACAGAGCACCAATGTAGTTGATAGTGGCTTTCTCCTTCATCGTGTAAAATGGAACGTTGGCACCAAGGTTTCTACTATCTGCGGTCAGTACATAAACTATGTAGAGAAACATTACGGTCACTACTGTACAGTGATTTTCGGTGGATATGGTGACGCCAATAGTACAAACCGAGTTGAGCAGAAGCGAAAAAACCTCTCAAAAACTGCAGTTGATATTAATTTCAACGAAACGATGAATATCACAGTTCAACAGGAACATTTTCTTGCAAATGATAAGAACCGAGCTTATCCAACTGCTCAAAGACAAAATGACATTATGGGGAGTAGAAACGGTAGGTGCTGTAGGGGATGCTGGTAGTACTATCGTGAGATGTGGGTTGAAGAAAGCTGCCCTACCCCTACTGTCACAATAATTGGTGAAATGTGGACTTGATTGTTTTACTCCTTGCTTTTGCACCACCACGGAGAAACATATTCTTCTTGAAACCTGGCAGGGGCAAAGTGGAGTCACAACTCTACTCCACAACTAAACTCCAACAACTTCCTTTTGCTGAAGCCTTTCTCCTTCTTCATTCCTTCAGCGGCTGCGATACCACCTCGGCCATTTATAATGACAGCAAAGGTGGTATAGTTAAGCTGTTCAGCAAAATGCCTAATCAAATGAAAAAACGTATCTGACATCTTCACAAACCCCTCGGCAACACCAGTGATGATCGCACAAGCTGGCGAGAAGATGCTTTTGGAAATCTACCAAGCGACTCTCAATGAACAAGATTTGAAGACTTCGATACGCAGCCTTCCTAAGAGTTTCGACGAAGCTAAAACTGAACCTAGCCTCAATACAACCGACCAGAGGACCAGCAAACTCTATCAAAGTTTATTTACAGATATTATAATTTTGTTCAATTAATAATGTTTTTTTAATGTTGAAGTATTTACTTACTGCACCTACAACATTTGTACAATATTTGTTCAACTTTGTACAACATTTCTTGTACCTTAAAGTTGTTTCGTTTCTCATTAATAGATCCAGCAATGGTTGAACAATTCCACCATACGACCAATCGGTTGGGGATGGATTTGAGGGGACGATGGCTCATTGCTCCCATTCACCACAACAGACCCAGTAGCTCCAGAAGCCATTTTGAATAATACTTTCTGCCGATGTTCCACTGAATGTGGAGGTCGTTGTGGATGCAGGAAAGCTGGGATCCTGTGTTCGATGGTGTGCGGCATGTGCACAGCACATGTACCAAAGGTGCTCCAGCGGAGGATTTACTCGACGACTATGAATATTTCGATGACCTTGATGATTTTCTCTTTTAACATTTACATGATCATCAACCATCAAATACTTACTTTTGATATTATTTCTAAATTTGTTGTACACATTCACTTTACTCGAATAAAACGAGTCTTTCTAGACTTTTCGATTTTTCCAGCCCCCCGCATCTTGGTAAGTATTGATCGTAGAGAAAAATGAACAGAACACTTCCGACAAGAAATTTAATTTAATTTTATGTATGACACTTTTTCCACTAGAGACCGCCTTTTTTGAGATATTCACGAAAAATATGAAAACGGACCTTTCAACACTCCCAACGATGACAGGACTTTTAGTATGTTGTTCAGGGAGACACCCCCCTAATATTGTACAAAAATCTGGGATTATACGATTTATTTCCGCCCATTTTGCTTCGTTGACTAGACTAAAACGAAAAGAATGAACTTGTTCTTGTTACTAAAATATATTCTTGTAGTTAGCTAATTGTCTGTTTAACCACTTTTTATTAATACAATAATAAGTCTGAGTTGTAGGAACACATTATTTATCAATTCATTTTAAATTGGTTATGTACAATTCCATGAAAAATGATTTGCTTTTAGCGAACTTCCACTCCTATTTCGCGTTTCAGATTTTCTGCGACTTAATCATCTTAAGATTTATTACTTTTGGAGAGTATAAAGTAAACATTTTCTAGTGCCAGAGGAAAAGGCGTGACAATTTTACTTTTAAAGTGCATCTGCGGTGGGTCCAGGTCCGTGTTACGTGACATAATTACCAAGTAAAAAGGAAATATGACTAAAATAAGAAGTAGGATTCATGTTAACGTCCTTTGATATGTCGTGTGCTAGGTTTGACAGAAACAGCGCTTGCGGACAGTCGTCAATTCCTCTTAACTCCCCATGTAACGTTTGAAATAAAAAATAAAAAGAATATTTTTTGTTGCAGTGAAAGCATCTTTGGGTTTTTTTTTCATATATTCATCTTTTTTATATTTCAAGTAAATGATATGAATAAAATGATATACCTATCTGTTAGATGGTAGAGTAATTCTAGTTTCTTGTTTTTTCTTGTTTTCTTAACCTCCTCTCAAGTTACCGAAGTAATCCCGTGGAAGATGTCAAGGATCTTGTGCTAGGTATAGAGAGATGAGGACCTGCAGTTTAATGTGGATTCCGAACACTCTTGGGGCAATATTTTTTAATGAAATATTCTTTCGCCTTGCGGGAATCGAACCCACTTCGTTAGGCAACTCAGTTTGCTAGCCAGACGCTTTAGCACACTGGACTACCGTCCCCAATTTAATGAACATTAAAATATTACTCAGAGGGCACTTACATCATAACTAATATATTTCATTACCTATGTTACAGTGGTTAGGGCGTCTAGTTTATTCTCTGGATATCTATAGTAAAAAAAGTTGGAGCCGCACCTACTGCGAAGGTATGAAGTGTCCTCAAAGAGTGGTTCAGATTTCATTATAAACTGTAGGGCCCTGCCTCCTTTCTTAGAAAAATCTTAGTCTCCTAGACTTAAGATTATCATTCAGATGATACGTTTGTTAGTTGGTTTAATAATCGAGTCAAATATAATTTTAATTCACTTCCACATATACGATTTATTTAATATGGTACACAGATCCACTGCCTAATTTTTTTTTTGTCATTAAACCTACGCAGTGGGGCTCTCTATGGAAAGATTGTAGAGAATGTGAACGATCCATCCTATGGTGTCTGAAGGACTTTTATTACCCTTCCTAAAGTGGATATTAAAATATTCACTTGAAGGATTGGAAGCGACCGATTCAGAAGAAAAATACAAAATCTATACTTACTGTTTCTTTTGCTTAACTGCTATCACTGATGGTATCAATTGGACAAGTCTAACACTGTAATTAAACTTAACACTCTTAAATTAAACCGAAAGAGAATTTTGAAACACAAGAAAAAGACAATATTAGAGTTCAAAAAAATATATATTGACCTTTTCAAAAAAATATGTTTTTACATAATCTCAAGAAACGTAGAAATAATAGTCTGGCCCGTGTACAACATATGGTGAGGAATGAAACGACTAGACCAATGTCTCCAACTACCATGCAATGTTTAGTTTATAGCAAACGATTGCACAAAAAGATTCAATGTAAAATTCAATATTTATGAAGGTGGGCTTTTGCTTGCCTGTCTTTTTATATATTTTGTATTACTTCAATAATAATTTCGGACGCTCCTCAGAGCTTAAAAATGCTTGAATCGCAACTACTTTGAATGATTATGTGTTAGTCATATATTCATACGGTCAGGCAAGGCGGTCCCATACACATGTGAGTGCATGGTAATGAAACCTTTTTGCCACCGAATCTCTGAGGAACCAGTTTAGGGCAAATACGCGGAAAATCCATCGTTTTCCCGCCAAAATCGACTGCTAAAAATGAAAATACACCCTCGACGCTTTTAGCGTTTCACGCCAAATTCCCAGAAAAATTTTGACTAGAGACTATTTTAATTTGTCCTTATATTTAAAATAATGCATGAGTTGCAGTGCTACATAACGTGGATTTGTAAAAAGAGTTTTATTTTTCAAATTCTGAACTCGATTTTCGTGGTAGATTCTAAAATTTTGTGGTCGGAACGACGTGCAGCGACATTTAGTATACTTTCTAAAATTACACTCCTTGGTGTGTTTTCAATATTTTTGCATAAAAAACGCTCCGTAGAGCGAAAATGTTAATTTATTGATAAAAACCTCTTCCAACGGCGTTTTTACGTATAGAGCACGCGTTTCATGCGAAATATTCGGATTTTGTTATAGTTTCGAAAAATTTATCTAGGGTCTGGCATGTTCTTTAACGAGAATACAGTGCAAATTTCATATAAATTCCTCTATAATCTTCCCCGTTCAACTCCCCCTAAATTAGATATAATAATTTATATAAAATTAAAAAAAAATCTTTAATTGAAATATTATATTAGAAAGTAACAAATAAAAATGAATTATGGTGTTAATATAAACATAAAAGTGAATCATATTCATTTGAAAAAAGAAACTCCAATCCACAACGCTACACTCTAAACTAAAACCAGATTTAATCACCTCCTGATGACGCTAACATGGTTAGCGGAGCGGGCGTCGAGTAGTGAATTCGAGTGTAGTGTTCAAGTGTTTTATGAAAATGGTTGTCAGACACTAAATATATTGGTTTTTATCGGAAAATCCCCGACTCAATTCCAGACATAATGTATGATTATTTCCTTAAACAACACTATCAACAATACCAGTCGATGGAGGTTCTCAGATAACTTTTCAAAACCTTAGTATCTCTTGAGTAGTACTTGGGTTCGCATCTCATATACAACAAAGTAATTTATTAATGTAAATTAATTATCGCAAGAAATGGTTCGAATTCGATCATAAATTGTAGGGCCATGTCGCCTCTACTCAGAAAATTCCAGATCTCCTAAATGTATGGACGTTATCTGAAAATGGATTAAAAATTAACATTTAAATCTAGCTTGTTACTAGATGTTAACGTGATTTATGAAATGCATTTCATTTTACTTTCGAAATTTAAATCACATTATAATTCTGAATTGGCATGAGACCGTTTCTCAAAAGTACGCCTACAGCATATTGAATTATATAGTAATGAAAAATACATAAGAATTTAGAGATTAAAGTTTATTTCCCACGTTAAATGTTTTGATTTAGATCAATTTACGCGTATCCACGAACACTCAGTCTAATTTACCAGTTTTCTCCTCATTTAAATAGCACGTGCTTACCATATGAAAATAAAGAGCAAAGAAGGAGGACTGCTTTGATCAGAATATAACCATTTTGGCGGTTGTAACGCCTCAACGTGAATAATGCGTTCGGCAGGAATTTTACCTTGGAATTTTTCTATCCCCAGTAGAAAACATCTGGAAATAATTGTCGTTAAATTAATAGCCATTTACATGACAACAGAACTTGTAAATATCGGTTAAATTGTTAACTGCGTACTTACTGCCAATTTTAACTACTTTATGAGTTGTTGGTTTACGTTTAAACGAGGTTTACGCCTGTTTACTTGTCCTAGCAATTATTTTTTCGAGGTGGTCTGATATATTTATGAAATTATGATTCTATCTCTACCACTTAAAGATTAGGTACTATTACGACCGCAAAAAGTAATCGATTTTTTATCAAGTAGTATATCTTTTTCGAAAAAAATTATCTTGTAAATATTAGTTTTTACGTCAGTTATGCCAAATCATTTAACTTTTTAAGAAAAACTAATTCATAATTCAGTAGTTTTACCCTTAAAACAATTTATTTTTTATAGGTATTTTATAGGTTCTTTAAAGAGTAGATGTGACTTTATGAGACATTACTTTAATTTTGATTTAAATCTTGAGATAGCTGGTTGTATATTTTTGATGATTGGATCTCTACGTTTCTTTGTACATGAGTGGAAGAGGCTTGAGGTCTACGTAGCACTAGACGTGGTAAGGTAAGAATCTTCTTCTGTTTAAATATTTCGTGACATGTATCTAACCTTTTTAGATGGAATATGCTTCTGCATGACTTTTGGACTCTAAAAGTTCTGGTACCCTCAAATGAATTTCCCCAAAAGATGATCCCATATTTTAGTCTGAAATTTACATATACATAGCGACAGTTTATGCAGTTTCTTCATTGACCTGCTTATATCTGGCACGCAGAGCATATAAATGAACTTATTTTTCCAGCAAGATAATGTACGTGGCATTTCCAATTTAGTTGGGAGTCAATTTCTATTCCCAGGAACTTTACATGACTAATGAATACGAGTTTCTGACATCTTCTTACAGTAGACAAAACTTTATTAACTTTGCTTTCTCTATATATTTTGAATTGTTATGTGTTCTGTCTATGGATTTAGTTATTTCTGCTGTCAATGCTTCTTTCGATTTTGTTCTCATTATCAGTGAATTGTCGCCTGTACATAGATTTAACAGTTGATTTGTTATCTTGGATAGATCATTTGTATAGAGTAAAAATAATATTGGCCCGAGTATTGACCCTTGTGGTACACCTCTCTTAGATGTTACCCAATTCGATTTAATCTCTTTTCCTGCTTCCATTGCCATTACGCATTGTTATTATGTACATATATCACATGGAACACTTTGCAGACAGAATGCCCATGATTTTAAATGAGGCGTGTCCAGCCCGCTGCGGCATCACTTAATTATTATTGTTACTAAATATCGATTTTCTCAACCAACCTCGTAATTTACATTCCTTATTACCTTTAGATGTTTCTTCGTTAAAGGTCTAAAAAATAAAACATTAATTTCCAGGGCAGTAAAAAACGAAAGCCGTAGCCAGTTGAATATATGGACCTCTGCAAGAGATAAACGTCTAGACAAACATATTTGACCATAAAATTATAATGGCACCCACCAGTCATGCCAAAGGAATGCATAAAAATATAACAAAATAAATGACCAATTTAAACAGTTTGTTTTATTAGTTCTTACATGTTACATGCACTCAAAGAAGTGCGTGTCGAATGACCTTTTGTTTACTCGCTACCATAACGGGTTCTAAATTTTATATTTTATCTAAATTACAACATTTAATATTTAATTAGTAACTTCTACGGTCATTAATTTATTAACTGGTTGCTGTATTAAGAAATGTCAACATTTTTCGGGTTATAAATATTCATATTTATAAATGTGTTTATTATTTAAATTTAATTATAATTTATGGGTGTAAAACTTATTTATTCGAACCGTAATTCATTAGTATATCAGTTAGTAAATATATGATTAACTAAATATTTTTAACCTATTTGAATGGTGTCAAGTCAAACAGAAATTATGGGCTATGACTCAAAATCGTTAAATATTGCATATGGAGAAAACAAACAAAGCCTAGCATTGTACTCAGATTGAAGAATGTAGGCTAGAAACTAAAGTAAAGAGATTAAACATAGATCGCAAATACTTTCGTAATTGTTCATAAAAATCTCTTACAATAGCATGTATCCAAATTTAATGAATTGTCCTAGTATAGTCCATATAGTTATTAAGTAAATGCTTTTCAAATAAATATACTAATAGATAAGGTAATAGATAATTACAGACCCATTATTATACTCAATGTAATATGCAAAATAATTGAACGAGCCATATACAACAAATTATTCCCCTATCTAACAAAATGTCAAATAATTTCCAGATCTCAAAATGGATTTTGCTCTGGTAGGTCAACTGAAAGTGCAGCAACAGACTTCTTGGAGTTCGTGTATAGTCGCTTAGATAACAAAAAAATTGTTGCTGCACTTTTCTTTGACTTGTCCAAGACATTTGACTATATAGATCAGACATTTGTTGCGGATAAACTTTCTGCAATAGGAATTAGACGTAACTTTCTCTCCTGAATAATATCATATATCAGCTTTAGATATTTTTTTGTAAAATTAGAAGAAACTGGTTCAGAGACGTATGACGTTAATCTAGAAGTTCCCCAGGGCTCTGTATTGGGACCACTTATTGTTCTTCTATTTATAAATGATCTACAACTCCATATTGGTACCAAGTACGTTGTGCTGTCTGCAGATGACGTTTCCATAGCAGAAGAGGCAGACTCCCCTGAGGAACTGCAAGGCAAGCTTAATACTTTTTTTCAACAATTTATTAACTGGCGCGGTATTAATAAGAAATTTTCAACACAGATAAAACTGTGTTGTTATAATTTTTTGGTAGGAAAATGTTCCAAATTCTCATAAATATTACATTGAATCAATTAATTCTTACTTCAAGTAAAACAGCAAAATTTCTTGGCATATATATTGACTCTGATATAAATAAATAAAATAAATAAATACACCACAGGTAATGACGACCCCATTTATCCCGGAAGGCTCTAGAAGAGCCTTGTGTGGGAGGGGGCTACACATTTAGAGACAAGGGATACACACCCAATATCCGTGTATAGTGAAAAAAATCCCTCTCACAGTATTTTTCACTGCCACGACCAGGTATCGAACCCGGAACTTTTGGGTGAGAGGCAATTACAATTTACAATTTAAAAATATTTATTCAACTATATGTACATCATATTTTTTATATTATTTTATAGGTCATTTGTTTCACAGTATATAAAATAATGAAAAACACCCGGCGCGTTACAATATGCAATTATGCACAGAAACGGATCGGGGGGGCGATATTTTGCCAATTATGACTGATAATATAAATTAAAATTAATGCGTGATAATCGTTTTCCAACTAGATTAAACTAAATATAAATTTTTATCGTACAAGAGTTTCTGAAAATGAGTATGATTGAGATTCTATCTAATAAATTAAAATTGGGTGTTTAACTTACAGGAAACTTAAACTAAAGAAAAAACCTGCTTAACGAAATTATTTACATTAAAATTAAGAATACACCGATTGTTTAAGTTAAATAAAATTGTGAAAAAGGGGAAAAAGAAATTTTTATTTTAATTAAAAATAAAAGAAATTATGTGGTATTTTTATTTACAATACATACAATATGCTTCATAATGCAGTATTGCATTTCACCATGGCTCTGCCTGAATTTGCCAAAAATTATAAGTCTTAATCTAATTTTATCTCTCCGAATAAATCGGGAGATTTTGATGTATGAACTTATGTGTGTGTTCAATATTATGATGTTCCCGTATGTCTACCATATGTGTGGTGAGCGGGGATTTATGTATCTTAAATTTAAAGAATTTTTGGTAAGTTTCTATTATATAATCCCTAATTAAAAGGATGTTATACTCTCTATGAAATGTTTCTATAGGAGTATACCTGTTTGTTTGTGTAAGTAATCTAAGGATTTTATTCTGTGTCCTTTGTAGTGTATTACATTGTGCATCTGAAACTGTGTTCCAAGACGCGCATGCATAGGTAAGGATCAGTGCGCTCACCTCTCGACTATCAGTCATATGAACTTGAAACATCACATTAACAATACTTGTCGGAAAATGAGCAGGGGCTACTAGGCAATCCTACAACTTAAAAATGTTCTGGACCAAAAATCTCTAATTATGCCTTCATTAATTCAATGTTATCCTAATTGTAATGGATAACGTAATTGTCTGGGGTGGGGCCACTGATCGCGGCCAAAAACGAATCATATGATTAATCTTCGGTACTCCTCTATTTAATCCAAGCAAATTAAAACATTTAGACTATTAACCTGGGTAAAATTGCTTCGGAAGCTTTTTCAACAGTTTTTAGGTTAGGAATCATTTACTAAGCAGTAACATATCCAATATCCGACAAAATCGGTCAACGGGAACCTCCTGAAAAATGGATTTCAAAATAGCATACTGACCGTTCTCAGTTCTGTAATATTTTGTTCGTTTATAAACAATTTTTAATATTTTGTGTCTCAGCATTTATGTTTTTATTTTGGTCTAGAACAAACTTTGAACATTTGAATTATGCATGATTTATATGGAAGCATTGGTCAGAACACGAGAAGTACCTAAGTACCTAGTTAAAATTTCGTAAAAAGGATCAGATGGTATAAATGAAGCCAACCGCAGCTGTGCAAGCCATGTTGCAGTTGCTGGAATAAATATTCATCTTGCATGTCTGAAAAGATTTACAGGGAAAACTATATTGTTATAAAAAAACGAAAAACACAATGACAAATGGTTCACTCTGGTTAATATTTAAAAAAACGATACTAGTTTCAGAAGTTTTCCTTCCCAATGAAGATGTACCTTGTAGTTACTAAACCACAAAAATAAAAAAATAAAATAGATAATAATTTTTTATATTCAATCTATCTATCAAGTATAAATTCGGTAATTCAATACTTGAGATATATCCGTAGTAATAATTTTTGTGTTGTTGTTTTTCTCCTTCTGGTTGCCCAAGAACATTTATAGTTGTCCATCAAGTGGCTAATACACGCTAGGTAGGAGTGTACACCACATATACTCCCCCTACAATAAACAAAATCAACCTACCAAAGAATCAATGTAGAAATAGACTTTTTTGAAGGCGGGTTTGACAGGAGAATCAGTAATACCATCTAACAAGTAGGCAGGATTGACTTTGTCAAGATTGACAGTAAAGTGCTTACCACGTTTAAGGATCGTAATAATTTGTCGGTACGAAAAACTACGGGAAAAGGTCCTTCGTACAAAGGGGCGAAAGATGGTTTCAGTCTGTCCCGACGAATGAAAATATATTTACAACAAGTGATGACAGGACTGACGAAAGTTTTGTGAGTGAAATTTGGTTTAGGGAATCTAAAATGTAAGTTATCGAAATAGATCTGTAATTTAGTAATGAGGAGCGGTATATGACTTGATAAAATAATCACAAGGGAGACGCAAGATTTGGATGTAAACAAGATCCGCAAATGAATAAAGTAAGTAATTTTTAGGCATGGCGCGCAACCCAATACAATAATTGGCAATTCATCATACCCGTGAATTGCATTAGCCCTGGCTAATAATGTAGTTTTCAAAGTTCTGCGGAATCTTTCAACCATACCATTGCTTTGAGGATGATATTTTGTCGTGTCGATCCGAGGTATCCTAAAAATTTGGAAGATTCGCGATATAGATTTGATTCGAACTAGACACCCTGATCTGCAGTGACAGGTTAAGGACACGCCAAAACGACAGATAAAATTTTGAAATAACGTTTTGGTAACTGTTTCAGCAGAAACTTACCGTAAGAGATACTCTTCTGGCCAGCGTGTGAATCGTTCGACCACAGTGAGGATGTAACGACACCCATTGGAAGGTGGTAAGAGTCCAACAAGGTCTATATGAATGTGTTCAAAACGCCCCTTGGGAACATCAAAATCTGAAATGGGAGTTTTGGTGGTCTGGAGTCTGGTAATTTAAACAGGTTTTTGCCCATAAGGTACAGTCTGAATTCATATTGGATCAGAAATAGTTAAAAGTTACAAGTTTTTTTAGTGGCACGAATGCCTGGATGAGACTTGGGCATGAAAGGTCGACACTTAAAGTTAGATACGTCGCACCAAATTTTATCAGTTGAACTAGGAATTATTATAAGTGGTAAATAATACTTGGCTTTACTATTTAAGTCAGATTGATTTGTAATTAAAAATGAAAGTTCGTAATCGTTTGATTGGGCCTCTTTTAAAAACTGTAAATTGAAGCGGTCTAAATTTACAAAGGAACTAAAGGTAGGGGTAAAAGTAGAATGGGATTGGATTAAAGAAAGCCTCATTAAGGAAGCTGGTAAACTGCTAGATGATGTTATGGCCACTAACACTAAGCTGAGGATGTGGAATTGTCTAATGCATTATTCCAGATTGAATTGCTTTTGAGGAGGAAAGAAACCTTAAAATTCTATGAGAAATAATTTGTTATAGCATATTCTTGAAAGAAAGTTTTATCTGAAACATTGTTACATGTAATAAAAAGCATATTACATCTGTCCTAAAATCACAAATTAGTTTATTTTTGTTGGTAGGATTCGCTACTTTGAAATCTGTTTTTGGAGGAGTTCCCACGATCCGATTTTGTCGGATTTTTGGATGTTATTGACCAATAACTACTGAGCTAGAATCTCTTTAAAAAGCGTCTGAAGCAATTTTCCCAGCTCTAAATACAAATTGCCTGGACTAATGGACTAGCCTCCGCAAATTCAAAGTTTTCAAGAGCATACCGTTTTTTTGTCTAAAATTACAGTAGATACATTTTATTTGTTCCATGAAGAAATACAAACTGTCCCTCGTGATAAAATAGTAATTTTCATTAATATCAACCGTAAAAGCTAGAGACAATTTGTAAATTCCCCCTTACATAAGAAAACAAAACGTTAACAACCTATTATTAAAACCTACGACTGTTTTTATTTGAAATAGCTGCTAGAACATAAGCTCTTTAGATTTATAATATACGTCAGTCTAGTTAGAATATTTAGGACCACTAAAAAAGGAACATTTTTTAAGACATGTTTCCTTTTGTAATAATAATTAACAGAATAGTGAAACACTAGTACATACATTTTTAACTCAAAGTATCAACAAAAGTAGGACAAACCTCACATAAACTACAAAAAACATTTGTAATAAATTGTGGCAATATCGGTGTTACAAGTGTTTAAAGTTTTATGTAACTACTCTTTATGGTATTTTAATTTTATTTTTAATTATAAGTTTAACTTTTACTATAAATGTTAAAACCCACTATTATAATACCTGCTTTACCTGTTGTGTGAGAAAACAAAACTTTTATGTTATATATTGTTGGCACCATTTAATTAGCACTTATGCATTCTACAACACTACATTTAAATTCAAAATATAGACAGTTTATATATGATAAATAATAACAAATGGTTCATTTATTATTTTTTACGATCGTTTTAAGACCATTTTATCTATCGACTCTGTCATAACTGCTTTAAATTTGTTTCTTTATCAATGATTCAACTTAGTATACCCATCTTAAAATGATTGATGACTTGTTTATCATCTTCTAGTTTCATATAATGTTTGTGGGTATGGACGTGGTGATAAAAAACCACATAAGATAAAGTCCGTCAAAAAGAGCACTATTAACCTTTCTAGAGGAGCTTACACATGTTCAGTAGCTGACAATAAAGATAAACAAAGTTCCTTGTGAAATCTTGGCGACCCGAGGCAAATAACTTAAATAAAGTCGAATCAATGTTCCTTAGCATTCGTCAGCAGCCATCAAGATCATTCATCGGGTCTGCCGGCGGTCTGGGGCGCGATAACATCTCACGAACAAGCCTCCCTCTGTTACGAAGGCGCTCCTGCACAGATGCTGGTGACGGTGGCAGGCGGCAAAGATTTAATTATTCAGTTTTTAGAATCCCGTTTCCTTTAAAGGAATAACGCCGTAATTATTTGATAAGAATGGCGCTCTGTTTCCAAAGTGTTTGTAATGGTTAATGAGTTAGATAAGCTGGAATGAGGACAGGCCCGTCTCGGTAGGTCTACGCAGGTTTTCTCAATACTTTCAATAAAAAAATCGCAAAGATTACTTAGCAGAGCAGAGAGCGTATTAGCGGAAATTTTTAAAACGGTTGAACAGTTATAAAGAAATAGAAAGCGGATAATAACGTGTAGCTTGAGGATACTGAGGACGAAGCAATCTGAGGAAAGAGGAGATATTTGTATATATATACACGTGTATATGTATATGCAGATGAATCAATACAGCATGAGAAGGTACACAGAACTGAAACATTGAATCAAAGAAATGGAAGGGAAGGAAACTGACCCAAGCAGCACAATATTTGTGAATTGCCTCAGGATTTGTCAATTTAAAGCTACAAAAACCTAAGGTAGTCGTATATGTGTGTGCTTGAGATCCGATTTGCTGTGGTTGTATGTATAATTTTTCTATCTAACTACCACCTTGTACAAGGATGTGCAACTGCCGGTTCGGTTGTACCCCCAACTACAATTGTATATAAGTATTTAGATGGAGTGAGCGTAGATGCGTCTTTACTATGTACATACTTCGATATCGATATGCGAAGTAAAGCAATGTTAGGCGTAGTTAGTACTTAGATGGGTGGCCGTTTCAAGTGTTATAGTACCTTTCAGGCATAAGCGAAAAAATAAAAACAAAAAATGGCAAAATTAACAAAAAAAACACATGGATTCACTCATCATGGCAAACCATGAAAAAAAAGTCAGCCAGACACAAAAAACATCAAAAAACCACATTCAAGGTCAACGAAATCTGAAAAAATTCACAAACATTCGATAATTCCAAAATAATCTAAATTCGCCGATACCGAACTTTCAACATTCAATCTAGTCATTTTACTACTATCTAGTCAAAACAATTTATCCGTACCTATAATCACAACGTTTTACTTCGTTTCGTTTTTTTTTTTTTTATATACATTTATTTAACGTCGGCCTATTTCCGCTACTGAGGCCTAACACCGAGGCCTGTAGACGAGCTACCCCCAACCAGGAATTTTTGCCGAACCTCTTCCCTTAAGAAGAGTAGGGATCTTTTACTTGCCTAACATTTAATAGACAAGGGACCGACGGCTTTACATCCCCTCCGAAGGATGGTATATCTCCTATACAACCCTCGCCTAAGGTTATATAGCTTCCGCGCATACACTGATATACTTCGTTTCGTTAATTTTTTATAAACCGTTTTCACATTTCAAATTTCACTACTTATCAATCACTCCTCCTAATACTACATACAATATAAGGATTCCCCTTGCAACCGATATCAAAACTTCACCTTCACCTCGCATCAATCGGGAACATTCTCATATCTTGGTCATTTAAAAAACATTAAATTTGCAAGTAATAAAACTTCAATGACTTCTAAACCCGAATTGATTCAAACTTCGTTTTTATATTGAAAATTTGTTCTTTTCATTGCCGATTTTTCTATATAATCTTTATTTCCGAAATTTAAACTTTTGCAAAACTGTTGCGTAATCGTGCCGATCCAGACTTGACGGTAACATTCCCAGCTCTAAAAAGGGGGTAAAAACAATTGTGCCTGACTCACGAGACACGAAAAACGACTCGGACCGATCATATAACTATCCGAGCGCAACGAGCTCTAGCCAAGTTCAGAAATTGACAGTGACTCCTTTGTTAAGTTTTCCCGAGTGGTATTCATAATAGTTATTTTAAAAGTGATTTTTAAGTGGAATAAGTTTATATACTAGTGCAATTCTATTAGTTCTATTTAACTTAAGTTATAGTTTCCCACCGTCTAGTTAATCTTTTCTATTTTGGTCCCAGCATACTTTTCATGACGAACTGTTGAAATCTAGCTTCCTAGGTCGAAACCTAGTAAAAAAGAGTCGTTTTTATGTAAATCAAATCGCCATTAGGCCCATTCCTGGAAGTGCATTTTTTCAGAACAACTTTAAATATTTTAAATAATTTTTGATTCGCAATATTCAACACGACTGAATTTCTGCTGTCGAATAGTTACCTATACTAGAGGAAACTCGTTAAAAAAAATATATAACACGTTTGCAACTTCGTTAATTAAAATTAAATAAATAATTTGTTCGTTCCGTTTTAAAAAATAAGTGTTATTTCAAAAAGACTATCTACATGGTGTAGCTTTCGACCCTGACATAACGAAAAGAATTCAAAAGTTCCAAATAAAATGAAATCTTTAAACCCAAGTGCTAAAACCATTCCAGACCATAATATACAGGGCGTAGCAATTGACCCGAACGACAACTACAGAATTCGAACCTCCAGGCTTCTCTCAATTAAATAAAGTGCACGAACACGCTCAAGGGTCTCTGTCCAAGCTCTCCAACTGAAACTTTTTTTATTTTACCAACCGCGTGGGCCCGTTCGTGTTCACAAGAAAGACCGCGTCCTCACCTCACATGTTCCAGCGGCTTGTATATCAGTGTATACGTGGAAGCTATGCAATCATAGGTGAGGGTTGTGTAGGGGGATATACCATCATCCTTCAGAGGGGATGTAAAGCCGTCGGTCCCTTGTCTATTAAATGTTAGGCAAGTAAAAGATCCCTACTCTTCTTAAGGGAAGAGGTTCGGCAAAATTCCTGGTTGGGGGTAGCTCGTCTACAGGCGTCGGTGTTAGGCCTCAGTAGCGGAAATAGGCCGACGGTAAATAAATGTAAAAAGAAGTATTCAGATTTCAAAGCAGCATATGACAGTATGTTGAGACACAAGCTCTACTCAGAATCTATAATCCCTAATAAACTAGTAAGGTTAGTAAAAGCGACAATGCCTAAAGTAGTCTGCAAAATCAAAATACAGTCTGAACTATCGGAAAACCATTACTTATTACAAATTTATTAAGTCGTACTTAGGTAATATTTTCTTAAGGAATGCCTTACAAGCCACGTTGACTCTGGCGTAATTTATAAGAAGTATTTACGTTATTATTATTTTTTATTTAACCATAAAGCTAAAGCGCATGTTAAAGTCCATCTGTGTGAAAATGGGAAGCCGAGATTCAAGCATGTGCAGACGACTTAGTCATTATGGTTAGTGGAAACTCTGAAGAGTTCCTCTCTCATACCCTTCAAGAGGTACTTGATGCAATGCACATCTGGTGTGAGAGGAAACAGATGTCTGGCAACTCCCACAAAACTGTAATAGTACCCTTCACCAGTAAAAGGAAGCTGGATAACTTCGGAGGAGGTGAAATATCTAGGTATCACGCTAAATACATTACTTAACTGGAACTTCCACCTGGAAAAGGTAATCCACAAAGCAAGGCTGCCCCTGTGGACATGCCGTAGAATTTGTGGAAAATCCTCAAGCATGGGCAACAAATATACTGGGATATACGTTATGGTCATTAGACCAATGATTGCGTATAGTTCCATAGTTTGGTGGTCGAAAAGGCTACAAAGCCAAACTCTCTGACTTACAAGGACAAGTATGCCTGGCAATAACTGGTGCCATAAGCACCACACCGTCAGCTGCTCTGGAAATCCTCCTAGACTTACCACCTATCCATATCTAGCCAGAGAAGCTAAGTGGGCAACATACAGACTCCAACAATCGGCAATCAATATGCCGTAGGCTAGCATCATGGAAGACAAGGGATTTATTGATGGCCTAAATAGTCACAGCAGGATATGCCTTCTGATGTGATGTCTACCAGGATCAACCTCGAGCTGCCTTTCAACATCCCATTTTCTGAAAGATATGAGTGGGATTCGGAATAAATTCGAACTACAGAAGGCAGGTAGCTGTTGGTTTACAGACGGTTCCAAAACTCATGAAGAAACAGGAGCTGGAGTTTATAGTCGCAACTCAAAGGTAATTAGACTGAGTAATACCGCGACATTTTTTCAGGCTGAAATATATGCCATTGAACTGTGTGTACGGAGGTTGGAATTAATGCACCCTAGACACAAATCAATAAAGATTGTCTCAGACAGCCAAGCAGCCTTTAAAGCTTCTATCACTGTAATTTTAAAATAGTGTAAAATTGCCTAAAGGCAATTGGGTAGGAATAAAAAACTGACACTGGTCTGGGTGCCTGGCCACTCTGGGCTAGAGGGCAATGAAATTTCCGATTGCCTAGCCAGAGAAGGTGCGGCATAAAAATTTATAGGACTAGAACAAATCTCCTAGACTGGACCGAGAGCAAGACTCTCCACCAGTGGCAGGAACTACCAAGATTAACTCATTCGAAGGAATTCACCAGATAACCTTTGAAATTAAGAGCTAAAAACTCCTAGAGTTAAATAAGTTACACCTGACTCTAACTAGTTGAAAACGCCGAATACCGTCTGTGTCTAGAGGAAGATGTAACGGCAAGGCATGTTATATGCACTTGTCCCGCTGAAGAAAGAACCCGGTTCTCATTATTTGGCAAGGGATAGCTTTTACCTGAGGACCTGAAGAATCTCTCATCCAACAAGTTTACCAGCTTCATCAAAAAGCTGAATCTATTTGATGAAATATAAATTAGGAGTGAGCCACAATAGATCATATTTCAACCTAATCTAACTTACACATGGATAACAATTGAGTGGATCATGAACCGATTTGAAAGAGATCAAGTATAATGGTAACGAGCAATAAGAAAAAAGGAGTACCAAAAAGAAATGGCAATGACGTATGCGCTGCTGGATTTAGATACGAAGGAAACTAAAAACAAAAAGAACAATCTATATCGAAATGCAGTGCGGCAACGAATTTTGCAAATATCTACACTTCCTATTCTGCATTTTTACACCATGCATCATACAGTAGTTCTTGCTGTTGGTAACAAACACGATTTCAGCTTAGCGGTGTGTTTTTTGCAAGAAGTAGCAGCAATGCCATGAACTGGCATGTCAGCCGGCTCTCTGCATATATTATGATCTTTTCGGAGTATAGAAACAATAAAACTTTGTAATTTCGATTACTTCGTACAACACTATGACCGCCCAAAAATTAAAACTGTAAGTTCACACACACTTTAAAATCTGAATTAGTCCGGCCGAAATATGTTGCGTCATGCCAATTAACCGTGAAAAGAAGATAAAGATGAACTGTTATTCCGTTTATCATTAAACATTAATATCTTTCATACGTTCAAAGGCAAATATGAATTAATTTAAAAATAAATTAAAATCCTCAATGGGTTTTTAAGTAGTGTGAAGTACCACATTCGATATGGTCACCACCCATTAAAACGGACAGGAAGACTCGATTTACTACCCTATTAGAAATAATTAAAAACTTAAATTCTTTTAATAAGGAAAATAATATCTACCAACACAAAATTTAAAACATCTGAACTCCACAAGCTTGTACGTATTATTTCTCTCCGTTGACGCGGTAACCTCCACGAAACTGGCTATGCTAATGCATATGCATTTTATGTTAATCTCCCAATAATCGTGAAGGTGTCTCTAAGTCCACGCACCACCTATATTCGGCGGTAGAATGAATATAAGCTGGATAATCCGTGAATAGCATTGAATAAGGCCTCACAACGCGACGTTTGCCTATACAGGACCGGTTCCATATCATTTCTATCTTCTGGTATCTGATAACTAATTTTCTCTGTTACTGATAAAGCAGAGGATCAATGAGCTATAAATCGGCAATAAGTGTAAATCCAAGACAAGGCATCTGATAAGGGAAATTTATAAATTAATAAAAGTCCTTATTTGCATTTAAATTAATCTTTGAAGAATGTTGATTCATCTGTCGGTATAGACCGCGGGTACATCCGTACAATGGATTGTTTAGGTGTGTTTCTCAGGTAATTCGAATTAATTATTAAGAAGAAGAAAGCTAAATGTATTATATTTTGTAGTTATTTTATTATCTGCATCCTCCCTCGGAGATAGAGGAGATTAGTTCCTCCAACGTAAATTGTCAAACAATAGCTTTGTAAACATAAGTGACATTACCATTTCTGAAATTCAAGTCGCAACAAAAAAGCTCAAAAATAAAATGACATCGGGACCTGATTTATTACCATCATTTTTATTAAAAGATTGCTCAAACGTATGAGCTGCACATTTATGCATAATTTTTAACTTAGGTTTAAAAACAGCAACGATTCCGGACACTTGGCAAAGTATCTAGAATTTGTTCAATTTTTAAAAGTGTCGATGTTTCAGATGTAACAAATTATCATCCAATATCCCTACTTTGTAATGTTGCTAAGGTCTTCGAGATAATTTTGTATAATCACATTCAACTTTATGTAGCTCTTCAACTTTCTCCATCGCAACATGGCTTTGTTAATAGTAAATCAACTGTCACCAATTTAGCTGTCTACCCAATTTATCTCACATGCTATTGACAAGCTGGGTCAGGTGGATGTGATATACACAGACTTCTCAAAGGCTTTTGATGGCATAGACATCACATACTCATAACTAAATTAGATCACTTTGGTTTTTCTATTATTTAATACGCTTTTTTCGGTCATATCTCTCTAATAGAAGGCAATTTGTTTCTTATGAATTCACAATCATCAAAGCAACCTCAGGAGTACCTCAAGGCTCTAACTTTGGGCCCCTCCTGTTCACGATATTTATCAGTGACATTACTTATATTATGATTGATTCTGAAAAACTTATTTTCGCTGACGGCTTGAAAATTTTTATGAGCATCAACGAATTGGGAATGTGTAAAACTGCAAAGCAAGCTTAAATTTAATATTTCTAAATGTAAGGTTTTAACATTTACAAGAAAATAATCTAGTTTAGCATTTGTTTACAATGTCGATGGAAGCACATTGACACGCTCAGAATTAGTAAAACAATTTGGAATTATATTTAACGCAAAGTTAAGCTTTTCAGAACATATCGACAACATATCAGTTAAAGCTATTAAAATGTTAGGATTTATTATCAGGAGCTGCAGAAATTTCAATAATATTCAAACTTTAAAATTGCTGTATTTTTCATACATTCGTTCAAAGCTTGAATATGGATCTCTTATTTGGTATCCATATTACTTATGTCATATATCCTCTTTCGAAATATGCAGTGAAAATTCTTAAAATTGTTAGTGTAAAGAGGATGGTTTGTATCCTGCTAAAAGATGTGATCATGAATCACTCCTTACAAGGTATGACGTTAAAAGTCTAGAATCCAGAAGGAAATGTAACTCGATTTTGTTTTTATATAAATTAATTCATAACCTAATAGATGTTCCGAGTTCATTATCTCAATTAAGTTTTTTAGTACCACGGCCGAATTGAAAATTGGGTATTAATGGTATTGGGTATATCCTGTTAGGCAAATAAAGGCATTATTAGTATCATTATTGGTTCCTCTTAATAAAAAGAAACCTGTTATTGTCTGATTTCTAGAAAATTATAGACCAGAATAATAGAGAACGTTCCGGAATTTCTCCCATGAGGTATAAGAGCAACAGATCCAGGATATGCATGTAATTCGATAGTCAATAGTAAATTGAACATACCAGAAAAAGAACAAGTAATAAAACTAGTAGTAATAACTAGTATTGTAATTATAAGGACTAATTATTGTAAGTTAACTAGTTGTTAAATAAATTAATGATTAGTGTTATATAGTCGAGCTCAGATTTTCGGTGCACTCAAAAACTTTACTACTTCATTATTATCGTCGTTGGACCATGCGGCATGGTGTCTTCAAACAAGCCGACGCACATTAAAAACCTATAAAGGTAAGCGAGCCAATTTGCGAACAAAACACTACAGAGCCGAACTTAAAATTCATATGTATTAGAATGTACATATTAATGATACCGTAACGCGCTGTTAAAATTGAACGACTGAGTTGCTGATCTAAATATTTGAAGTGTGTGCCTGGGCGCAATTACTTTTGCGACTAGTTGAATGGTATTTCAATGAGGTCGTAAAGTTTTTATTGCCTTTTTTGAGTGCCCCGTAAATCTGATCTCGACTATACTAAAGGATTTAAACATGTAACATTATTTTTGAAATTAACTAGAAACAATATTGTCAGTGCTTCATATAAGAAAATAGATTCAGTGCATTGAATAAATTGATTAGACAGGCAGACAAACAATAAACAAACGGACAGTCAAATAGCAAACTTTGTTCTGCATTAAAATTAATCAATCAATTAATTAATCTATCAACCCCTTAGTTACTCAGTATGTATTAATATCTTTTTATTAGGTAAATGACACAAAGAAACAAAATACTCCATATCAGGTTTCACGCATGTTTTTAATACTTTCGATGCTGGGGTTAATATCACCTCGTAACGCATTAGCTTGCAGTGCGGTGACCTACGTAGAACTATAGTGGTTTTATTGATATTTATATTTTATTTGTATATATTTGATGAACTCATGACTTACTACTACATTTATTCACTCAAGAATAGTATAGGGCATTTATACAGGGTGACTCATAAGTTGATATTTTTTTGGCTGTTCGTTAAAGTAAACGCAATATTCAAATAACTTTATTTAAATAACCCAAATATAAGAAAGATATAGCCTTCTAAAGTTTATTAGTTTTCTTTTAATACCTGTCCTGTATGTCAGTTTACTTTTAATCAACTGCACCGGTTTTTTCCGTAATGGTTTTATTAATTTGATGTTGCATCAGAAGTTAAAATGGCTCATGTTTATGAAAATATTGAACTAGTTGATGTGTTGGTAACTTACGGCAAGTGTAGCGAAAGTGCTGCTGCTGCATCGCGATTATACGCGCAACTTTTTCGATTGCGGGTACACCCCACACCTATTTTTGAATGTTCTTCGGCAGGCCAGAGATACAGGGAATTTACGGGAACATCGTGGAGAGCAGGCTGGAAGACCTAAATTTGCGGGAAAATCAGTTACGCCCCTATCATGTTGAACGTGTACAAATATTACAGCCGCAAGACCACCCCCGCGTAGTACAATTCTGTAAATAGCTGTTACAACAGCATGAAATTCTCGATGAAATTGATCAAAATTTTACTAAAAAAATTTTAGTAATCGACGAGTCATCATTCACCAGAAATGGAATTAATAATTTCCGCAATACTTATGTTTGGTCTGTTAAAAATCCACATACTATTAAGAGAACATATTTTCAATACCGATTTTCGGCAAACGTGTGGACATCAATAATTAATGGAATACTTGTTGGGCCATACATCTTACAAAACCGTTTATCTAGCAAAAACTAACTGAACTCTTTGAAAATCATTTACTCGTCCTATTACAAGGTGTGCCGTTAAATATGAGGCAAAATATGGATGGGGGCACCTCCCCATTTTAGTCTTAGAGTGAGACATTTTTAAACAATATTGTCCCGAATAGGTGGATAGGTCGGATTGGACCAGTTACGTGGCCACAGAGGCAACCAGACCTAACTCCGTGTGATATTTTTATTTGGAGTTATTATGAAAAGTTTAGTTTTTACATCGCTGGTATGCACACGTGAGGAGCTGATCGAACGTATCAACCAGGCTGCAGCCACAATAAGAGACAAACCTGTTGCGCCGTAAGCGTATTTAAAAAATTTAAAAAAATAAACTTTAGAAACCTATATCTTTCTTATTTTTGAGTTATATAAATAAAGTTATTTGAAGAATATGTTTACTATAATGAATTCTATATACAGTCAAAAAATAATTATCAATTTGCTACGATTTACACGTACATAAACAAATAAATACGTTGGATAGTAATGGTTATAAGATATTACATAAAGAAACTCCCTTGGGCTACTGTAGCGTAGCAGATATCGCAGATACAACTTACCCCGGATAAGTGATGTAACGTGCCCACGATAAAATTTCACTAGCTCAGACTATCTCAGGGCGTTAAGCCCAAGTTTACATAAACTATGACAAATTATTAATTTACTTACTTGCACAAATCACTGAGGGTTCCATACGTTGTGGTCGCAGACGAAATAATGACACTTTCTTTAAACATGAAATACAATATATTACAGAATGTACAAATATTGGTTCTCTAGCATGTAACCTGGCGATGTTCAAAAGGTGTGGCAAATTTCTTGATTAATAGGTTACAATATTAATAAAATGCCTCGTGTAGCTACACATCGGTTTACAACGTGAGGATAAATGGTAATAAATTCGGCCACAATGGGTCGGATTTAGAGAACCTCCTTAAATAAATATAAATGCATAAAATCTTTAAATATGTACAAGTTACAATACAAAAGTAAGTATGAATGGAATATAACCGCGCAGAACCACTGAAGGTGGTCCCCGGTAAATAAAAACAACACACTTATCTAGGGTGGTACGATACCGACTTCGACGTTGAAGAAACTGTAGCCCTACGGTGGTGTCTTCGGGACGAAAGAAATTGACCCGAGGTTGGGGGTTGATTATAGCCTCTCCAGCCCTGGAACTTTCTACTGTATGTGGAAGCCCCGTCCGTGGAACCCTAAAGACTTCCCGATTTAATTTGCATGGTCGGAAATGCGTGCCTAATGAGAGCAATTTAAATCTGACATAACCCACAAAAGAAATATAACTTACCTCACTGATGAGGGAACAATCCACCAATGTTCCTAGAAAGTCACAGTTAGATGAATGGGGTCGAATCCGTCTTTCAAGTCGACACGATACTTCCAAAGGAAAGCCTCTAAATTTGTGAAACACGTGGGTAGAGAACGGGTAAGATGGCGTGAAGAGGTTAGCTTACCTTGTATACTCAAATATCCTGCTTCCGCAGTTAAAATTTACTCACAACAACAAAATATTCCGCTAAACGGAACAACAACACATGGAGAAAATTTTCCTGTATTGACAATCCCAAAATCCGCCAGGATGCCTTGGATAAACCGAGTTTTGTGGGATTATCAACCATATACCGCCATCAAAACTATCTCTCTACTTTTCCAAAGCTGGAAGTATATCGCGCCTTCCGTGGACAAAAGCAAAACTCTGCTACGGACGTAGCGATTGTTATTATGCGGCCCACAAAACGCTAAGGCGTATGGTGGGTCGCATACGCTAGAGGTCCGCAACAAATTTATGACTCACCTTGTATGACCCGTTACGCAGTGAATAATAAATTCATCACAATGTGTGATAAGGACTCCACTAATAAGGCGGAGGCGTAAACAGTTATCGTTTTCTAGTTTTAAATCATGGACTTATCACACATAGGCTCCAATACAGCTGGGGCCAGGATAGTTATGACGTTCAGTTCTCGCTTCTTTCCCTTGTATAATGTAAGCTACAGTTCAAATCATGAATGTTGTCGTTCACGTCATCATCCTTTAATTTCAGAATCGAATCATCTCAAGGTCACACCGAATGGCACGCATGAGCGTATCATCGTATGCAAAAGACAAGTATTTTGAGATGAAAATATCTGGACGATAATAGCATGCGATGCAAAGAATTTTAACATCCGTTGCTGCATTTAATTTTACAACTCACCCTATGGATTTCTTGCAAATGTAAAGGGGAACATCCCGTTACGTTTTTCCTGATTAAAGCACTCGTTTAAGTTCACCACCATGTCTCTGGCTACTGCATTCAGTCTTATATCCACCGCACGCTACTGAATTGACAGAGAACTGACAGAATGCTCAACGCTGGTTGCGGCAACGACTAACGCTTGTAATATTCATTTGTAAAACGAATTGTTGTGCTCGGAACTTCTGTCGTAGCCTCAGCAGACGTGACTTTCTGTTATTCACATCCTATGCGCTTTGTACTTGCAAAGATAGAAAAATCGCATGTCATTGATAAGTATATAAATTGATGACATGAACGAAAACATTCGTGATTTCAACTATATCTATAAACCGTCTCTCTCTTTGGGATATATTTTGTTGTTATATCCAATTAAACATCTTTGCTTCGTAGTGGCCCTCACGATCAGAAAATGTCATTGACGTCTGTCAAAGCTTTTCTAGCCTTTTTAAAGCATCACAAACACAACACTTAACCATGTTAAACTATTAAAATAACCTATATTAAATAGCTTCCAACAAATATTTAGGGCAGCAGATATTTAAAGCGGTACATATTTGTCATAGAACCAACTACTGTTAGAGCATATGCATTTCAGTATGAATTTAATTCATATACGCACTTTTACATCTCACAGTATTTTTTATGAAGAATATTTTACCGTATATGCCGAGCACACGAGCATAATAATTGGAAAATCTAATTTCCTGTGAAAGTATGGCATGTTTAGATATCAACACCCAATGTAAATATATCCAATATCCTATTACCTACCTGGATATAATGTAATACGTAGATAACGGAAATATCAAGAAACTTGGTAAAGCAAGCTCGGGCGGCAGTCTGTCGTCACAGATTATTAACAGTCCCCTGATCAAACGCCGAGTCAGTATCGTGGTTTTTGCTCATTTCGCCATCATGTAATGAACTGTCTGAGGTTTGACGGGCTTCTTACTCAGTTACCCGTATACGGTTTACTTTTGCTCCGGTAATATTAGATCTTTAATGAAACCGAAACCCATATATAGCGACAGAATACTTCTGCTCGATGATGTTGGATATCAAATTTTAGTATTGAATTTCATTAAAGTTGTTTTTATTTATTTATTAAAAACACCTTAAGTATTCTATGACACGGCGGATTGTTTTTAAGATCTAAATGATATGAATTAAGTGATTAATACGTATGAGCTTTGATCACATTTTTCAATTATACATTAATTTATTTTATCGCATTTTGACTGATAATAAGCTATTTTATATATTTATTCAATTCTTGCTCTTCCTGAAAACTATTATGATTCTCTGTATTTTTCAATGACAAACAAAAGCGGGTAAATAGAGCATCTCGTGCTGTGACACGTCACTCATAAATGACAAGGGCAAGGGAAATTATCTATCATAAGCAACTATACTACATCAAATAATATTAACATATTTAACTTAACGAACTAACCTAAAAAAATACTCGTATTACGTATTTTAGTTGTTAACAAAATGTAGTAAAAAAAAACTGTAACAAAAGGATTCGAATCCTCATCGCGGTACGAGATGCTCTATTTACCCGCTTTTTGATAAACAAAGCCGTGTCAGTTACTAGGTTATGGAAATCCTACTATGAAATTTTTTAAATTTCAGACTTTGTAATGCCTCTATATCTATTACTATTTGCTAATAATTACTTACTAACACAAAATGCGAAGAAATAGTATAAACAAATCTCCTAAGAAAAGCAGTTTTCTAAACTTGTTGTTTAATGTACTATTTTCGCATTTTGACTGATAATACAACTTTACTAAATACAAAATCGTTTAATAAAGTGGCACTTTACCACATCCAACCGTCACATTACTATACAGGGTGATTTATGTAAACATGCGGAAAATAAAATGGTATACAAGTCTGTTATGTGGGAAAGCCTCTGTAAAATTTTAAAGCGATCCGAGGTAATTTATTATATTCTCTTGCATTAAAACCTGCAAAGATAGGCTTCTGAATGGGTGAGTTATGCTATCTCGACGTGTTCACACACGTGTCGCTTGTTTGTTTAGCAGATAATAATATCAGCTGTCTTAGTTGTCTAAGGTTAGTGCGCCACGCGTTCACTGTTCAGCTCAGTGACTCTTCGATTTCCGTTTAGAGCGTTTCCCGTTTTTGTTAAATTTTAAACTGTATTCGCAAATATCGATTATGCCGTTCACGTCGCAAGAGTACTGCGACATGATACTAACCTATGGGGCAATGAATGAAAGTCTTGGTACGAAAATACGGGAGAAAATTTCCCCATAGGCGCAAACCTAATGAGAGAAAAATTTTAAGTGCAGTGCAACGAGGTCGTGACACCGGGTTTTGTTTACCAGGCGACAGAGAACGTGTAGTAAATCGTCCTGTTGAAGTAGACGAAGAAGTTCTAGAATTACTAGAACAAGACCCTTCAATAAGTACCCTATACGCGAGAATAATTTTTACGCCATATTGGTTAGTTATAGGCGGCGCACTTCTACAAAAAAAAATCGGCAGCTACTGGAAGCGGCTGGAACCTCCCCACTCGGTGGATCTTTGAAGCCGAAAAGAGCATTAAATTGTGTGACAAAACGGCAGTAAACGTAATCCGATCTCATCCAAAACCTTTTCATATCTTCTGGGGCACTAAAAATACCCTCAACTTAATGAATTTACAATCATCTATGCGAGTTATTACCTACATTATCGCTCGTTGAATAATATACTATTAGGATATTAACAACTTTAACATCACTTGAACGACTAAGAAAGTCTAGTTATCCTAAATACTACAGATTTGTAAAACAACAAACTGAAAATTGGTAAAGTGATAATCTATAATAAATTCACCAACGAAGGTACAGAAAGCATATGATATTGATACTGTTACATCTACCTTTAAAGCTTGTGACAATCCACTAAAAGTTACAAATATGCATCTTATTAACATGACATGACACCAACGTTATCGGATGACAAACGATGATAATGACAATCGTCAAAATTTGCTCATTGCAATCCGATCGCTCGCGGCTGTCTTTGTTAAATGAAACATTAGCATTTCAATAATTTTACTAGATTTTAGAGGAATATTTGTAGTTTAATTCTTCGATTTGTCTGTATATATATTTAAAAACGGCACTAAACGTAATCCGCTCTACTTCTAGAGCAGTGAAGTAACCCGTCTCACGTGAATTGACACATGATGTGATGAGTTTCACGATGTAATGGCTACGCGCATCGATCATGTCATGCGAAATGCGATCAATGCCATATTTGCTTTGTTTTTAATTTTTTTCACGGAAACCAAATCGTAAGGGTGGAAGTGTGATATATCGTTGAAATCAGAATTTTAACTGCTTTTTAATGATTCCATTGCAAATTGAAAGTAATTATAAAATAAACAACTTGTTGCGTCAAAATGGCACTAAACGTAATCCGATCTCAACCAAAACCTTTTCAGATCTTCTGGGGCACTAAAGGAACGCACACGCAAAGTTTCATTCAAATCTGTTCAGTAGTTTCGACGCTATCGTGCTAACACACATACACACACACACACAGACATTTTTCAAAAACCACTTTTTTGGGTTCCTAGGACCTCAAAACGTAAAGATTTGATGTTATCTCAATTTTCGTTTTTGAACCAATTTTAGTAACCTCTCACAATTTTATTGTGGAGAGGTGAATAAGGTAATTTTTTTTCAAATTTTTTCATTTCTTAATATGTTTAACTCCTTTTGGTGGGGACAACCCACTGAATAGTTTTCCGCATGTTTAGGTAAATCACCCTGTATAGTAATGTCAGTGTTAGTAAAAACAGAAAATTGTTTATTTAAATGTTGAAAACCATTGTTATATATATTGAAAGTACAATTATTTAAATTTGCAAAGTTAACCACACGATATTTATTCAATTCTACTTGTTCTTGCTGAAAACCAGTATGATTCTCTATCTGTATTCTTGAATGATAAAACAAAAGCGGGTAAATAGAGCATCTCGTGCCGTGTCACGTCACTCATAAATGACAAGGGCAAGGGAAATTATCTATCATAAGCAACTATACATCAAATAATATTAACATATTTAACTTAATGAAGTAACCTAAAGAAATACTCGTATTACGTATTTTAGTTGTTAACAAAATATAGTAAAAAAAAATACTGTGACAAAAGGATTCGAACCCTCATCACGGTACGAGATGCTCTATTTACCCGCTTTTTGATACACAAAGCCGTGTCAGTTGCTAGGTTACGGAAATCCTACACAAGTACCTACTATGTAATTTTTTAAATTTCAAACTTTGTAATGCTTCCATATCTATCACTATTTGCTTATAATTACTTACTAACACAAAATGCAAAAAAATAGTATAAACCAATCTCGTAAGAAAAGCAGTTTTACTAAACTCATATGTTCGTTCGCTGCGCTCGCTCGTACTCAAACACTATACTCGTTCAGTAAAACTTTGCTTTCTAAACTTGTTGTTTAATGTACTATTATTTAGTAGTCAAATCAATGGGTAAAAGAAGTGTGTGCGTAAAGCAAAAGTAGCGTAGAACAATTTTTCTTTCTAAAAGGGCTTGGGAGTGCTTTTTTAGTATTTTGCCAAGTTGGTGGGCTGGGAGAAGTGTGCGTTAGCCGCTATGTTTTCGAAATAATTTGCAGGAACTACTTTTTGCAACCTTTGGCGCGCTGTAGTTTATAAACGATCAGTTTTCCAAAAACGAGTACGAACAATTTGTATAAAATTTTAGTAAATATTTACCTCTGAACTTTTCGCAAACATGGCCGATAACTTACACTCCCAAATAAAAAAAAAGAAAATTGCATTACTCTTCTTTTGTAAATAAGAAAACACCTATTGATTGTACTATTGGTAATTTCTAAGTAATATTTAAAATCACATAATGAAACTCTAACAAGTCTTTGAAAACAAATACTGTCTACGATTATCTACCTTGTACCCGAATGCCAAAGATATCTTTGCCAAATAATCTAAATGGTTTTGCATGTCGAACATTCGTTTGAGTATTCTTACGCCGGCTCCACACATGCGTCATTCGTATTTGCTATTTGCAGAAATGTACGCAAGTGTGGATGGAATGTTCGCACAATTATTTGATATTTCGTCCGAACACGAACACGTTCCCGCTTCGAGTCGGTAAATAGACGCACATCAAAGGGAACGAATATTCACTGTATTGATATTTTATTGCTCATACACACTATGTGTGCACGAACAACGTGCTATGAGTGGAAAGTGTGTTCGCCAAATATTCATAAACGAATATGTGTACACATATATTCGTAAAAGTACGCGAATATTCGTGGACACATGTGTCGAGCCGGCGTAACGCCGGAGTGGTAGATTATGCTTCAGCTTTCGATGTAAAGATGTGAAAAATATGCGCCGAGTATAAACTGAAATCACAAAAGCTGAAATGTGGTACAATAACAGCTAATTTAATAAACTAAACTTTCAGCATAACGTAGAATATCTTGGAGAAAGCACAATAAAACAGTTTTAGAAATATTCAAGAACAATTTGTTTGTTGTGAAATAGTTACCATATCTCTTCTATGTTATCTTGAAGGGCAGTTATAGTATCTTTTATAGCTTTTCCACAACACAAATAGGAACTGTCATCAACAAACATGATTGGAATCTCATCAAAGATACTTGGTGTGTCGTTAATGTAAAACAAATAAAGATCTTGGAACCGACCCTTGACGTAAACCAAATTCTATTGCAAGTTTGTTTGCATCAATTTCTATTAACTGGAGCCTATATTTCTTCTATTTTATAAGATACTGATTCTATTCTAAGGCCTTATTGTATTTTATCAAAGCAGATTGCTGTGAAAGAAAAATTATATTTCAAAGACAGAACTAGCAAAAAGAAATGAGGTTTCACCGATCCCATAGCTTTATCGCAAAAAATACCAAAGGAAAGAATAAAACTTTTTATTAATGGAGCAGTAAAAGTAAAACATTTATTAGCAAAGAAACATATTTAAACAATATTTATTATCGTTGGAACAAAAATTTTTGAGCTAGTACCTACTTAGTGAGTGCCCTCTACAAAAGTTAGAAACCTCCTGACACCTCAGTGGCAATGCGTACCAAAATATTACTTACGCCTTGGGGTATGATTACATGCTCAATTTCTCCAATGGTTGAGGCGGATTTTGATCTCACACGTAGCTTTAAAAAATTTCACACATGCTTGACTATGCTTTAAGGACGTTCCCAACAAAAAAAAATTCTTACGAGCATCTATACGTATATTTTTATTAATGTTCTGCATACGTCGGAAAAATTTGAATAGCTTTTGCGGCACTAAATTTGTAAACATTAGCACCTGAAATTCCCATTTTATTTATTTATTTATTTAACTTATTAACATACTGTCTTATGAATCCTATATTTACTTACATTTTATTTAATTACAATGATAATTTTCTTACAATTTCCTTCAAAATCTGAGATCGATAGCCGAGTGGGTTAAGGCGCGAGGTGGCAATCGCGATTAATCACACGGATATCGCACCACCGGGTTCGAATCCTGGCTCCGGCACTGTTGGAGGAAATGGTTGTATCTCCGCGTGTTTTCAATGTGTAGCCCCCTTCGGCACAAGCCCTGGCTTCTGGAATTGGGGGTTTTCTAATTTCAGTGGTGTTTATTTATTTATTTATTTAATTTATTTAAGAAGAAGGAAAGAGAAATGTTTTTTTCTAAAAAAGAAAAAAATTCAAGCGGTATTCGTTTTTCTGTAAAATTTATTGAAAATTCTTGACTTTCAGTTTGCCTCAGATAAGTTGATAAGTTGGTGAACAGGAGTTCGCGACTTGGCAACGTTGCAATTCAGTGGGAAATTAAATGCTGTCAATACACGGTTTATGTCAATAAATGCGTGTATATTTCAGATGTTAGGAAAATATGGATTATTGTAAGAATCCAGTTAACAGTATAGAAATCTGCCATTTTTTTGTACCCGAAAACATTTTTATACTTTGTTAAAAATCAAAAATGTATTCTTAACCTCACAAAATACGATAATGCATTCAAAACTAAAGCAGTAATACATATTCCCATAAGTATAAAAACAAGACGTTGCCAGATTGAATCAAGCGACGCAGTGGGCTTATTTCTGTACTTATGCGCAGAGGGGGTGGAGCGAAAAAGTGTAGTGTGCTTGTCAACTACTTTTTATTCTAAGCGTAGCAAGTTTACATAGGGAAAATCCTTTTGCTTATGAACAATATGAGCTCTGTGTGGTCTTGCATTGTAATCGACTAAGGCCAAGTGAAAATTCGGCCCAAATTGTTACTATGATTCATTGGTTAATGCACCTTAAGTTGTTGTGTCTTTTTTAAGAAAAATCTGACAAACTCACGTTTTTACAAATAAATCTTCTATTAAATCTTGATAGCCGCATAATGGTATTTGTGGTTGTTACCAATAGATTTGACTTAAAAAAAACGCTTTATCCGTTTCAATCGACCACCAGTTTAATTAATTATGTTTTCCTTTAACTGTTACAACACCACCAGAAAATAATTCATAATTTAATTATTTATTGTTTATAACTATAAAGAAAACATTAAATGAAAACCCTGAAATGAGTTTATTGTTAATGTAATAATATCTGGCTATTCTCTTTTGTAAATTACACGTTTGTCTTTTTTTCAGATGGAATAAAACCAGACCGTCCTCTCCAGGTTCCATATAAAAACTAAAGATGAAGGAGGCTCTCGTTTCAACTTTAGTGCTCCTCTGGGCAGCGCAAATAGAAGCAATCGAGCCCTGTAAGTAATCCATCCCTGAGGGATAAAGGTGAAGTACATAGTGGACATAAAAAAGCCTCAAGTTCTTCCGACTTTGTTAGAATTGCTGAATGCATAATGTTCTCAACGTTGCTTTAACTGGTTAATATTTAAGTGTCTCATGGGGATTTTATCGCTTTAGGAATGACATGATTCTTTTTATTGTCACCTGGGAATTTTATGTAAATTTTTCCTCCTGGCTGTTATAAAAATTAACGATGTTACATGTAATATAATCCGTTACTATATTTATAAAGGACTAGTTGTACATAATGTACTTTTTATAGTGCTTTCCATTATATACCGTTAAATGAAGGAAATATATGCACGCGATCTAACAAACAAAAATTTTTAGCCTTTACTTTGTCGACATATTGATATATTGAAAGTTAAAAGTATTTGAACTTAATTTTCATAAAATCATTTTTGGTAGATTCTGAACACATTTAAAATTTTCTAAAAGTGCTTTGGTAGAACCCTAAATCAAATTGACAATAATTCATGAAACAGCTTTTCGATAGTATTTCCAACACTAAACAGTTTTTACTTTGTCTGTTTTTTGATCGATTTCGACGGCCTGGCGTTTGATCTGTCGAAAGATTTGCAAAAAATTTATTTCAACAACTTCTCTACTTGCTTTCCACTATTTTCAACGTCTTTAAATCTTTCTTGTTTTATTTCACCATTTTATAGTTTCCTTTTATCAACAACAAACCCAAAACTGCCTCCATGATTTTTCCAAACGTCAAGTTAATCTTGATAGAAATAATGTGAACGGTTTGAGAAGTGTATGATTTAAACTAGATTTAGACTGGATCAATTTAATCCTTGTAGCTGCCATCAGGCAGTTATTTGTCAACATAAAAATGAGTCTGTTGGTTTTTTGGCGCCTAACGTGGGGCAGGTTAATAATTTTTTGTCGTTGCAGGATTTCACCCCGTATGAGTTGATTTATACCAGGTAGAGAGGTGAATTGATTTTAAAACAGAAAAATAATTTATATTCAGTCACTTTCAGAGTAAATTTAAAATAGTCGAGAAATTTATTTGGAAATGTATTACGACTATAGGGCTGCAGAAATTTCCGTTAAATTAATTTGGAATACACAATGAATATTAAATTTAGTTTTTTAGTAAAGTTACAGATTGATGATTAATGAGCCCCAAGTACAACTGGTTGACTTATTTATTTCGGTGGCCATTTATTGTTTTGAATTTCTATAAGCTCTGTAGAAAAGTTGTTTGCTGTTATTGATCATGGGATATTTTTCTAAGAATTTTAGATATTGGATGATCGATTCGTAACCATCGACACGCTCAGTAGATTTGCGAATATTTAAGTATTTATAATTGATACTTTCTTATGAAAAGTAAGATTGTGGACGATTTGTCGGCCAGGGTTTTTGGTTCAAATAAATAGTGACAAGCTGCAACAAATTTTATTCTCTTTAACATAATTATAATAAATTTATCTCAACTGCTAGTTCCGGATTTGGCATCCGTTTTGAGAAAACGACCATAAAGGTGACATTTTTACGATTTTTTGTTGGTTTGGGTTTACTTTAGAAAAAATGTTCAAGTAAGAGAAAATAAAGCAAATTCACTACAAATGAGTTTATACTTGTTTTTCTTATGGCTGTTTCCACACCACTTAGCGGTAGGGCACGCTGCCCGTTTGTTTTTAGGTGGTTTCCCCAACAGGCCTAATCCACTTATATTGGCAGTCTCCGGTAATCACTTTTATTTTCTGACTTTTTTTCGACATGGAAGGTTGGTCAGTAAACTCTTCTTCTGGTTGTTCTGTTCAAGTTCCTCGATATTTTCTTCGGTGCTTCTATAATAGCTTCTGAATTTGAAGAAGTTCTTCCCTTCCGCTAACCACACTAATGATCACTGCGACCCTGATTTTCTGCAGCTGCATGGTGCATTGCAATCATTTTGAAATTACAAGAAATTCTCTGCAATAACTCTCTGGGGGTCCATTTAGTAACTCCTTCCAACCCCAATCCATCTGGTAATTTTTCATTATCGTACCATTGGTAGGATATGCAATGAATGCATGCGCGCTCCATCTTCGGTTGATGGTAGGGTTGCAAGGTTGAATAAACTCTTTGTTATAGATTGCGGAAAAGATTGCTATCTATATGTAATGTTTAGTGATATATCGTCAGTTTTTGCCCCATAAAGTGCCAATAAAAATGGAATTTCAGCTTTAGTAATGGTTTCTGGACTTGCATTAGGGCCCTTGAAACATTGAATGGCTTACTGTAGGCTTGGTTGATCCTTTCAAAATTTTCTTTGTCTGTAAAATGCCGAAGTGGTATTACACGCATTAAATGTATGTAAAAATAAAACAGTTTCTTTTACAGTTATTTCCAAGTTTACTGTGCCGAGCGAAAACAGTGTTTATCCTTTTCCTTACTTTAAAAAATAGATATTATTGTGGGGTTCACATAAGGCAGTAATAATAACCAACTAATTAATATCCTCACCTACTACTGCCACTGAATTGAATGTGTTTGGCTGTATTAATCAAAGTGTCAGAATCATCATAAGTATGTTTAAATAAAATTCCTTCATTTTTAAATTTTTTGCATAACAAGGATATCAGGCGACTTTTATTACTTTCACTTGTCAGAAATTTAGCTTGTGTTATGGTGATTCTCATTGTTTCATCGAAAACTACTTCTCCTGTGGGACACTTTTTCATTCGGCGTAAGCGTACAGCGCTTTTAATCGAACTTTCGGTACCCTAGCCTGTGAATCCACAAATACTACGATAGCCTTCGCTGTGTAATACTTTTTATTTTCACATACTTGAAAATTTTTCCTAAAGTGAACCCAAACCGAGTTATTTATAAAAAATCGTGAAAATGTAGCTTTTATGGTCTTTTTAAAAATGGCGGCTAAATTTGTGTTCGACAGATAGTGCAAATTTATTATATCACTAAAGACACCAAAGAGAATCAAATTTATAGCAAAGTTGACTTTTGTATTAATAGGTCAAACGGGATCTGAAACGATTGACTTTCGGAGCTGCAATATAATTTAGAAGAATCGAAACCCAACAAAATTTATGATTTTCGGCACTGTAACAAAAATTTTAAAAATTCAGAACTGCAGTGGAAACTTTAAAAATGCGGCGCATTAAGAATGTAGGTTTTCCGCAACAATGTTAAATAGTATAATTTTTCGTAAGTGCACTAAAAAGTTGTAAAATTCAAAACTGCAATGGAAATTGATTATTAACTATTTGTTAATGATTTTGTAATTGAGTAGTCGCGACTGATAAGTAAATGATTAAAAAGTTATTAGTTTAGTTATTAATTAATTATGAAGTGAATTAGACTAAATTAGACGGATTGTTGTTTTACAGCTTTTTAGAGTTAATATAAAATGTTTACATATTACTTCCACGTCCAGTGGAAGTATAGTAACGCAAAAAAAAATTGATTTTTTTTTTGTTGAAATAGGCTTAAAATGTCATGAAACGTCGAGATTTTAAATTTGAGCGAAAAAAAATTCCTATCTTTGGCATTAGTGACCTCCTCTACCACCCCTATTGCCACACCCAATAGGGCGCTATTGGTTAAGGGAATAAAAATTAAATCGGGATTTAGTGCGTATACGAGAACCAAGGACCTCTAAAAATTTTTTGACATTAGCCAACCCTTCTATCACCCCCATTGCCATCCCCACCCCATTATTAAAGGGAGTAAAATATTACAATGGAATTTAGTGTGTATTAGACTTGGATACAAAATCTGGATATGGAAGTAGTGATTCCTTAGGCAGCGGTTTTTTTTATTGGTTTGAGATTATAACTCTAATTATTGATTTAATTAACGATTTTTGACATGAAAGCACTTGTTTAATTATATGGTCTTGTAAAGCGTACCTATTATCTTCAAGAAAAATGGCAAAAAATATGAAAGGAACAAAATTTGAGGTTATCGAGGAGCTATCATCTGTAATTTCTATTTTTTTCTACTTCTTTTAACATTTTTCTTCGCTATTTTCTAATCCCATCTCAGCAACAAACTCAATGTCATCTCCTTAACAACTAAGAATGCCATTGTAGTAGTAATTGCCTTTCTTGCTCTGATTGGCTCTTCAGTTATTCATTTACTACAGATTTAACGAGAATAAAGCCTATAAATAAGTTAACGTTTTTTTGGTCCACAGTCTATAAATTGTCTGTAGCAAAGGCACATTAGCATATCACAGCGTTTCAATTCGGACTGCATGTACTTTGTGTAGCCTTTGGTTGGCGAATAAGGGAGACCTTAATAAAGAACTTTATTTGCATTTAACTGTATTAAAGGTAGAAAAAATCCCGCCAGTAAATTGGAATGAGAATTAAAGCAAACAGTAATTTTAAAAGTTTAATTTTAAAGCTTGTACTAATACAATAGGCTAGTCTGGGAATACTTAATTTTATTATAGTTAATTAGGTACTTGAATATCGTTGATGTAGAAAGAGAAAATGTAAAATAATGTTTTGAACGCGTTTTAGAATGAATAGACTGCTGTAAATCCATATAAAATGATCGTAAACCTGTAAATGGCAGTATTCAAACATTTTTCCCTAATCCTATATCTAACATAAAAAAATCTAGGCTAAGATGTCAAATCTGTAATTTAATATTATCGTATACAGTATTATTAAATAGATATTGCTTATACAATGTGGAGCACTTAAAAGTGTAACACTTTTATAACTTTTTATTTTTTTCATATTTGAACCAAATTTTACTTAAATATACAACACATTAGGGTCTACTTATGGCCAAAAAACATTCGCCTCCATATAAGTATAAAGCCATTTGCGATATCAAAATAAACTGAAAAAGTAAAAAAAAACATTTCAAAATTGTATAAAAACCGTCCAGTTTCGTTAAAATTAAAGAATATTGAAATTTTTTCAATAATTATCTCAAATCTGAAAATATAATTTAATGTCATTTCTTTTTTTCATATCATAAAAAATTAAATATTACAATTCATTCTGAATTTTATTTTAATGAAACGTTGGTTTTAAAGTTTTCATATAATTTTGAGTAACAACATTTATTAGTAAAAGTTCCGATAGAGACGTTCCTAACATGTTTTTTCTTTTTTCGTTTATTTTGGTGTAATAATAATAATAAATGTTGTTATTTCTGATTATAACAATAACAAAAACCATTATTGTATATGGAAGAGTAAAAACCAGAAATCTCAAGGGGGAGTTCACTTACAAGTGCTCTTCCACTCAACCCTTTCCATTGAGAGATATATCGCAAGTGGTTTTGTATTTTGTATGCATGCCAATACTTTTTGGTCATGAGTAGATCCTAATATGTTTTATTATTAAGTAAAATCAATTTCTAATTTGAAATAAAAATAAAAAGTTGTAAAAGTGCTACACTGTATATTAACCATACAGCACTATTAATATAATTGAACTTCATGATTTTAAATGTTTTGGAAAGTACAGGCTATTTTTATCACTCATGTACCTAAAACCGAATTATTATAATGTAAAATTGTGTTTATTGATTTTTTTTCTTTACAGCACAATGTATCGCTCCTTTAGGAATGGAATCGGGAAGTATTCGTGACCAAGATATTACAGCCAGTTCATCATTTGACCACGGCAACGTTGGGCCACATCATGGAAGGTGCGTTTTTATTTTTATCCCGTGTTAAATTTCTCCCCCGAAAACATACCAATTCCAAACAAATCAAAAGTATATAAACTATAAACAACAGTTATTTTAAAGAGAAAACACAGATGCAAACAGTTTTATTATCCATCTCGAATGATGGTAATTCTAACAATAGAGCCCCAATAAAGTTTCTTTTAGGAGTTTTAGTGTCTTAAAGTCTTGTATAAATTTAAAATAATATGAAATTTGTGGTAATAAAACCTACTTATAGACTTAAATTGACAAAACTTTAAGAATAATGAATCATATCTTGGATTCATAAAATTCCTGAAGTCGTTTTAATACCTAATATCGATGAAAATCTATAAGGATTGTTCTGAAACTGTCGTAAAACTTTTAGAGAGAAAACTTTCATTGCAGTTTTATCTGGCGTTATATAAAATTTACTTTACACCTAAGTATAAGATTCTGCACTTTTTAAACTACAATAAAACTAGAACATGGTTTTCTCTGTATTATTGAATACGTTTACATTTCTGTACCTACGATATTTTTCATTTTAAAAAATAATGAAGAAGTGACGTTGATATAATATATTTATTTTATGTTAGTTTAATTTAAATTTACATACATAAACCAGAGAAACCAGAGAACCAGAGAGTGTAAATTTGGTCACTTGTTAAATTGGCTGAATTTTTTATATCTTGTAGTCCAACTTGTTCTTAACAAAAATTCTTATTGCCTCAACTTTCGCTATAGGCTCCCACATTTTCTATACAATTATCTATAATTCGACTTGGTAAAAGTCGTATTTACCTATTAAGGTACTTTTTATGTAAAATTGACTAGAATAAGGTACCTCTGATTTAAATTTATTTACCAAATGGTTCTAATTTATATTTAAATTTACGTAAATATACCAAGAAGTCTACCTCATACACAAATTTGCTTAAAAGTAACTTTAACCAAATCAGAAAGGGAAAAAACTACTAAAAAAATTACCAAAAATTACCCCAAGGGCAAATTTCCTTTGAAGTAAAATTAACTATCATTATTAGGTAACATCTACCTTTTTGGCAACTAAAAATCGTCTTTGTAGTAGAACATCTTACTAGGTAGATTTGGTCGGAAATCCTACGTAAATTTATACTTCCTAGTAACCTATTTAGTGGCTTTTTTTTACTCTCCTTTAAAGTAATATTAGGTCGATATCGTGGAAAAATTATATCTTTATCATAAAGTAAATTTTACTATAAACCACCAATTTAAAAACTAGTCATATATAACCTACTTGTAAAATGTATATTATTCAAGTTATTTTAACAATTAGATTGTTTAGTTATTGTCTTCGTCATTATTCTTGGGAATTTCGGCCATTTTAAAAACATTATAGTCGTAAACTTGATTCACTCGTGGTGTAGATAGAGAAATGAGTGTGAAAAACAATAAAACGTATAAATATATTTACCTTTTAAGAAGAGCTCCTCTATACCACTTTCGACTCAGTATTCACTCTAATTCACTTGTCAACACACGTCAAATAAAAATGTACACTTAATAGGTGTAATTTACCAATAGGTAGCATTTTCAAAAACAGGGTGACCTAAATATGTTTCATTTACCTATAGGTAAATCTTTGATGAAACTTACAAGTTAATAATTCTTTAAATAAGTAAAGTTAACTAACATGTAAACTTTCAAGTAATTCAACTTAATAAAAAGCTACTTGTAAAATAACTAGAATTTCATAGTCATATTAACTTTTAGGTAGAATTAACACCACACGCCATATTTTCTTAGCATAATTAGAGTAGGATTCCAAAATTCAAATTTTCAAAATGAACTTAACTAGAGCAATCGGATGAAAATGCCAAAAAAACATAAATGTTTTTTAAAGTCATACACAACAAACGTAACATAGTTTTAGCTTAAAATATTATTATAATTCTTTACCGGGAATTTTCTTATTAAAGAGTATTTTGGAGGGGCATTGGGACATTGTTATTAACACGCTTTTATTAGCTTCACCTGTATGTTTGTTTGTTTGTATGTATGTAACGGAATCTTTGAACGTGATTCTCACCTACTTCAAAACGTCAGATTAAACTGAAACTTTGCACACTTATCAAGGACCGATGAGAATACAATAATTCGGCAGCTTTGTCCTAATGTCCTCACCAGGATCATCAGAAAAACAAAAATTTATTTAAAAAATGACTAATCCAATGTCAATATTTTGCCGGAGGCGCCGCTGTTTAAATATTATTGACAAAAAAATTAATTTTCTTGCAAAAAGCGTGGGGTGCTTTTTACTATATTTTTATAATTGTACTTTTATCAGTAGCTACCAATAAAATATTTATAACAATTGAAATCAAGCACCCCACGCTTTTTACAATAAAATGAACTTTTTTTGTCAATAATATTTAAACATTATTTTTTACTCTTTAGTTCGGTTTGCTATTAAAGCGTCTTTTTTTTGTTTTTTTAAACTATAATTTTTTTTAAAGTAGAAGTGTTAACAAGCACAACAAAATTTCCTTCGCATTAATTTTAACAAACGTGAACTCTAGATACGTCGCAATTATCTTACATATGTTTTTGTCACCGACATTTATTCATTTTGAATCTTTGCTGTGAATTAGTAGTGCAGCAAATATAGATTTGTAGAGAGAATTTTACATGGAGCAACGCGACATAATTTATTATACATAATCTAGGTAGTCTTGACGTTTTAATAAATCGTTTTTCTATAAAACTTAATGGTGTATTATCTGTCAATTTTTTTACCCAAAAGATTAACTGTATTGTTTTATTATTTTGCAGGGTGAGGAATGAAATCAATGGAGGTGCGTGGTGTCCACAAACCCAAGCCACCCCCGAAACGAAAGAATGGATTGAAATAGACCTGCAAACAGTGCACATGATCACAGCCGCCGAAACCCAAGGCCGTTTTGGCAATGGCCAAGGCGTGGAATTTGCAGAAAGTTACATGTTAGAATACTGGCGACCTCGTTTGAACAAGTGGATCCGTTACCGGAGTCGCACGAATGGAGAACTAATAAAAGGAAACATAAACACTTATTTGGAGTCTAAGACAGAATTAGACCCGCCAATATGGGCCAGTAAAATTCGATTTCTACCCTACAGTAATCACAAGAGGACTGTGTGTATGAGAGTGGAGGTGTACGGCTGTTGGTGGACAGACGGTATAGTCAGTTATTCCATGCCTCAGGGAGATAAGCGAGGTCCTAATTGGGAGTTTTACGACACCACTTATGACGGTCATTGGGATGGGGAAAAGCTCAAATATGGCCTGGGTCAGTTGACAGACGGTCAAGTAGCCCCGGAAGATTTTAAACTACCCTTTCATCAGGAATTCAGGCAGGGTTGGGTTGGGTGGAAGAACGACACCAGGGAGAATAAGCCGATTGAAATTACCTTCGAATTCGACAAAGTGCGTGAATTCTCATCGGTGAATATCTATTGTAACAATCAATTCACAAAGGAAGTGGCGGTATTCTCTGAAGCGAAAGTGTTGTTTAGTGTAGGTGGAAAACGTTACAAAGGCGAACCGATAACTTTCGATTATATCGAAGATCGTATATTTGAAACCCCGCGTAACATTTCTATAAAACTGCACCATCGAGTCGGCAGGTTTGTTAAACTTCAACTGCAGTTCGCCGCGAGGTGGATACTAATTAGTGAGATTACCTTCGATTCCATTCCAGTAAACGGCAACGTGACGGAAGAGGAAGAGGAAGTAGAAGATCCTCCATTACAAAAGGACCAGATCGCCACTCCGGGTATCGAAAACAAGAACGTTGTGAGTTCTGTGAACCAACCTTCCGGTCTGGGCCAGTACTTGGGAATTATCGTAGGGATTCTGTCAGTTTTAGTAGTGTTAATGGTAGCTGTGGTACTTTACGTGGTAATTCAGCAAAGACGATATAAGTCATCGCCGAGGCCTTCTCAAGTGCCGAGTGGATGCGATAAAGCTGCTTTGTATCGGGAACCGAGTCTGGGACGACTTCCGGGTAGCTCTGATTATGCAGACGTAAGGGATCCCGAATACGCCGTCCCTCTGCAGCAGCCTCAGACGCCGAGGGCACCGCCACCCTTACACAACTTCTTCCCTAAGCCGCCCCCAGTCCCTCCACCCCCAGAGAGATACTACGCGGCCACGGAGATATGCAACACTGGATTTGTGCCACCACCGCCGCCCTTGTCCACTCCGCCGCCCGTACGGCTTGGTAGACAACCCAGATATGTTTCTAATAGAACTTATGTTGGACCTTAAACTGTGATAAAGACTTTCTATATATGGCCTCGAGAAGTAGAAGTTTCTTTTTAGGTGAGCTAATCTCGTGTAACTATATAGTAGAATTAGAATATTTTAAAATAATAAAATCCATATACAGTGTGTCCTAAGATAGATGTAACAAGAGGTGTAATGTATGAACATGTTTTGAAGCATCTAATAATGGGCGAGTAATTGCAACAAATAAGCATTTACGTTGGTCTGCTCGCTGATCTAAGCATGTTTGATTTTTTGCGTTAGGTTATGTGAAAGAACCCCCTCAAACACTTGAAATTTTAAAGTCGTATCCGCGAAATTTTTTAAGTATAACTCTTGCTATGTTGCAAAATGTTATACGAAATACCATTTACCGAGCCAGAATATGTCTAAAAGATGGCATTTTGAACATTTACTAGCTTTTAATTAATTTTTTAATATGTTCTTTATTGTTCAAATGTGCTTTTAGAGGGCGAAATATTAAAACATAATATTTTTAGTCGCAAACTCCTCTACAAAATCCTTATTTTACTATAAGAAACGTAACCAGACTGCAACCAACAGCTACTCTCCGGGCTATGTGCCTCGCCGAGCGCTGAGTTACAAGTTACAAGCTTGGCGCGTTAAGTGTAATAATTGCATATTACCATCAAAACGCTAATGCTTCGATTGTAACAAACACCAGCCGAAAGACTCACCCTACTTAAAGGAGCTCTCGTACCAGTCGTCACACATCACTTGCAGACTGCAGTTTCGAGCTGTTGGCTCTCGTCAGTGCAAGGTAGGCATGTGACGACCGACACGAGGATCACTTGACCATTTAGTACATTTCGGTATCTTTGGGATAGCGACGTGTAAAATAGTCAGCAGGCGCCATCTAGCGGTCCAGTGTCTGTTGCAATCGAAAAATAAATAGCCTGACTGGGCTTAGCACAGTGCAAATGTGCTTTTAGAGGGCGGAATATTAAAACATAATATTTTTAGTCGCAAACTCCTCTATAAAATTCTTATTTTACTATAAGGAACTAACCAGACTGCAACCAAGAGCTACTCTCTGGGCTCTGTGCCCCGCCGAGCGCTGAGTTACAAGTTACAAGCTTGTCGCGTTAAGTGTAATAATTATTGCATATTACCATCAAAACGGTAATGCTTCGATTGCAACAAACACCAACCGAAAGACTCATCCTACTTAAAGGAGCTTGTAACTTGGAATTCAGCGCTCGGCGGGGCACATAGCCCGGAGAATAGCTGTTGGTTGCAGTCTGGTTACGGTCCTTATAGTAAAATAAGGATTTTATAGAGGAGTTTGCGACGAAAAATATTATGTTTTAATGTTCTTTATTGTTAAAATAAATCATTTCGGGCAGAATATTTGTTATTTGCAACGTTTTTGGTTGACAAAATGAATATTTTGCATCGAATATTATTCAAATCTCACGACATACTTACTTGGTAAGTATATTTTGTCGATATAATAACAAACCGATTTTATATCTGAGATTACCAATAAATTTGTCGTGGAAATTAGTATGTAACTACTGAGTGTCTAAAAGATTTTGCCATTTGATAAAGTTGACTTAAAATAAATATTTTATTAATACTAAAGAAATTTGCAATTCGGTTGCAAATTATTTGATTGGTCTATTGTTTGCTCGTAGTCGGCCATCACCATTTTTATAAAAGGGAATTACTACATCTATTCTATCTGGAAAAATTCCCTAGTTCAGGGAATTACAAAACTATCAAGAACTTGATCAGTTACAGGTATAAAAGTGAATGATTTGCTATCCCACTATATTTGTATCAAAATCTCTGGCTAATTTTTATAAAATTTGTACCTACGTTGATAAAAAATCATTTACAGAGGCTCAAGATTATTAGTGACACTCCAAATTGTTTTAGAGAGATTACCCCGATTGTGAAATTATTTTGTTGCAATACTCTTTTTAGGATTGTCAGATGATTTAAAATATTGGATTTCTGTAGATGCTACATTTACCAATTGGTATTGTTAAAAAAATACAGAGATCAAATAAAATTTACAGAATTTATCAATAATTATTTATAGGATAGGGGAAAATAAAATTATAGCAATTGTTCAAATGCATTCCTTCAACTTCAGTACATTTTTGAACCCCACTGATGGTTTCCCTTACCATCCATTCTAACATTTGCGTAGTTATTGTTGCAAAATCCTGTAGAATTTTGGTTTCCAACTCCTGGAAATTTCTTGAAGATGATGAATGAATTCGTTCTTTGACGTATCCCCACAGGAAAAAATCCATAGGAGTCAGGTCAGGTGATCTGGCAGATCATATTGTGCGCCCATACGTCGAAGTGACCCTATTTTGAAATATGTTTTCTAAATAATTAGAGACATCTCTAAGGTTATGTGGCGGAGCCCCATCTTGTTGGTAATAAAAGCTTCTCAAATTCATAGGTAATTCTCCTAAAAAGTCCTCAACTTCATTTTCCAAGAAATTGAGGTACCTAATTTCATTTATTGTCCCCTGAAATAAAATAGGAATTATGATCCTAGTACCCACAATTCCTGCCCCTACATTTACCCCAAATACTTCTGGGTGATTTTCTTCTCAAGATTCATGTAAATTTTCCTGAGACCATTAACGCAAATTATTTCAGTTAAACTTGTCATTGTGAGTGAACCAACTTTCATCTGTGAACAGAATTCTGGGAACAATATTTCTATTTTCGTTTAACCAATTGCAATAATGAACTCTCCTACCTGCATCAGTTTCATATAAATGCTGATGAAGTTGATATTTATATGATTTATATCCATGTTCTCTCAATATTCTTCTAACAGATTCTCGGCTAATATCAAGAGCACTTCCAATCTAACGTGTACTCGTATTTTTATTAATTTCCACCGATGCTAAAACATCTGTGGCCTCGTCTGTAATAAACGTATTTTGTTCGTTTTCGTTTGGCTGGGCCCTAAATTTTCCTTCTAAAATCTTAAAATATTTTCTACAAGGGTGATGCCTTCTGCATATAACCTTTCAGCGCGATATGCATTGCTTTTAGATTCCCCATAAATAAGTAACATGTCCACCTTCTCATTTTGTAATTTTTTAAAACTTGTAAATGGTTATATTAGCAAATAAATCACAAGCAAATTAAAAAGCACTACACAAACTTTATCAAATAATAACTTAGGCCAACGTTCGAAAAGAAATGTCATTCTGTCATGCCACGCTTGTAAAATTTAATTTAGTACATACAGTTTCATTAAATAATTGAAGAATTGCATCTACAGAAATCCAATAATTACAGTGTAAATTAGTACCCAAACTAGACGTATTATACATCAAATAAAAGATTCATGTTTTGGGCCTTGTTGATACAGTAGTAGTAATTGTTGGGGGAGGCCTGGTGCCTGGCAAGTAGGCCACAAATGGGCCCTTTTTACCTACCCCCTGACGTCCCCTCAACCGTTCACTCCTACTCGACCTCCTGCTCCCTCTTGAAACCGTCCTGATCTTCCAATCAAGGTCAGGACATGTTTCCATTCGAGAGAGTCCATTTCCTCTTTTGGGAGCGCCCCAAGAAGTGAAACGATGTTTCTTCATTACTTCCGCATCTTGGGTAGGTGGGATCTTCCTCAACCCCTATCAGTGATAGGTGTCTTCTGAGCCTACAGTGACCAGTTAGGACTCCGGCCAATTGATTCAGAGTCCTCCAGCTTCTGCCTAGCAACCAGGCCGCCCTTGACTTGTTCGGCCCCGTTACGAAGTCTCGAACCTGTCTGCAGCCACTGCTCAGCCTCCAATGTTCCCTCAATGTTGCATGTGCCCACTCATTAAGGGCCGTAGCGACATGTTTCCTTGTAATTCCCAACATGGGCTCCGGGCCCAGATAGAGCTCCCTGGCTCCGAGCCTAGCCAATTCATCGGCTCTCTCGTTTCCTGGGATCCCGGTATGTCCCGAAACCCATATCAGGCTCACTTCCTTGTGCCTGGCAAGTTCCTCTAGGGCATCTCCGCACTCCTGGATGAGGGGGATAGCGTACTAGGAGAGCAGACCGCCCGAAGTGCTGCCTGGCTGTCGGAACAGATACAAATATTTTGTTCTGTACCGTTCCTCGTTTCTTCCTTATATGCCACTTTTAGGATGGCATATACCTCTGCCTGAAAGACTGTAGTTTACGATCCTAGAGCAAAGCTCTCCTGTACTTTCCTGCCTTCCAGGAATATTCCTGCCCCCGATAACTGTCTCTGTCCATCTACTAGAAGGGAACCATCTGTGTAGCACACCAGGGAGTTCGGGGAAAAATTAATCTTTCCTTCTGCCCATTCTTCTCTACTAGGTAGGGTTAGAGTGTACTTTCTTTCTAATCTCAAACGGTTTGTTGGTGCAAGTACAATGGTTACCATTTATAAAGACTGAATAAAATTCATTTGCATTTATGTTTTTTAAACAAAATAGTGGTTTTTACACGAAATAACCTTTTATTGAAATGCAACAATAAAAATGAAGGGGAAACATAAGATTCCACATAAGAGGCTTACTGGATGAATTTTTGAAAACACAGTCTTGCAGTTGCCAACTTAGCTTCTTCTCTTTTTTTGAATGTATGGCGCCATTTTGGAAACAATTACCTACTTGTGATACATTTTTGTAACGAGAATTTTATGATAAATCTAAATATGCAAATATATATAAGTTGCTATGTAAAAATCAAAAGTTGTTACTACTTGCTGTTGGACCGGAGGTGGCATTTTTCACTTAATAAGTGCAAAATGTGGCTTTTTGTGTCGCAAATGATATGCCAAAATTTCTAAATATTATTCCTAAAAGCAACCGGGACTGATCTTGTTGTCACCTGGTATATTAAGGATTTATAAGCGAAAAAATTATGAATGCGATTAATGAAAGAACCTTTTTTGAACTCCATCTTTTATAACTTCAGATAGTATAACGATAATCCAAAGTTATATTTCGTAGGTCGCGATGAATCATACACCATTAATTCTTCGGTTTGCCTACCATACGCAACCATTACCGCAAGTTAAGCTGTTGCATTTCACGTACACAGTTTCCTGATGTTGTGTGGTCTTGTGTACGGTGTGTATTCATCATAACAGTTCATAATTCAAGCTAAACTAAATTGCATTGTCTATTTCCACATCCAAATCCCACTAGTGTTCGAGCAACTCGCTGAACAAATATTAAACATTACTCCCAATATAAACCAAGCATCTAGTATTATAATCTATAAAACAAAAAGCTTTTTATTTTTAGTGGTAGTTCTGATACAATGTTTTAAAAGCTTTCATACGAATAAAATGATTTATAGGAAGTACGAAAAGGTTATTTTGAAACTATACATTCGTTCCGGTGTTCTATTTTCGACTTATCGTTGTTTTAAAAGCAGCATTACATTAATAAGTTCGTTAGGAAATACTTTGCTTTACGATCGTACGCTTGTATCTTAGCACAATAAATTTAATCGAAATTTTGCCACTGTGTGATCTACAAACGTCTATATAATACCAACTTCCAAGGCCTTTAATCAGTACCTCTATACATTTTTTATTTGATGTTTTTCTTATTAATATTTGCTGACTATTCTCTTTGTTTGTTTATTTTACTGTATTTGTTCTAATTGCATAATTAATCGCAAATCGATTCGATATTTCCTTGTTGAAAATCCATATTGCAATTCAACCAAAGAATAAAAAATGTATGTAGGTATTTTATTATATTTAAAACTTCATATATACAATAACAGATGAGTTAAATGTTATAAACTAAATAGTTACGACTAATAACATTTAAGATCTCTGATAGAGCACTTAACAGAAGGTGTTTAATAAAGAACCATGGGTAAATGTCATCCACACTTAAAAAATATAAGTTCATAAGTAAGTTACATCAATACGTAGGATTCAACGTAGACCAAATACATACAGAGATGAAAATTACTTCTAGAGGCAGCAAATAAAAATTAAAAATATGGAAGGAACCGAAACAGTGGTAATCTTAGTCCTGAAAATTAAGTATTTCGATTATTTTTTATAGTTTTTAAAGCACTTGTTTTCTAGAATGTATGTATTCCAATGAGAATCCAATTTTAACCATATTTTCGTATCTAATATTTATAGGTACTAAACTTATCTGATATAACAAAAGTAAAATACAGCACGACTATTTATGATATCTCAGATTCGTTTCATACCAACATGAATAACAATATTTTTGGTGTCGACTATTAGAGGTTTGATAATATGTTTGAAATAAAATAGATTTTGCTGTTCTCGGTGCCTCCATCACCTTTTTCATATACATTGGCAGATCCTGGTTAGGCAACTGTTCTGTACGATTTAATTCCAATAAATCTATTTTGAATTGAATTGGTTTACTCGTGGAAATCAAAATTATCTTCCAGGTTGGTTAAGCTGTCACAGTCACGAGTTGCTGAATGAAGAGACCTGTGCTTATTGTAAATTTGTCTAAACATTTGTGAAATCGTAGTTGATATAGTGTGACTCACTTAAGATGAAGACATCCTTGTACTTAATTTATTTTTGGAAGCAGAGATTTGAATTTTGGTACAGGGGTAGGACTTCAGGAGCTGCATTTCTTGAGTACTTAACTCAAATGTCAGGTGTGATCGTGGCCTGCTGGCCTCGTGAACAGGATAGATTCTCAATATCGTAGTGTTGGGGATATTGAATAAAGTTACCTCTGCTAGAAGGAGTTGTTCAGAATCTTATTTTAACCTTGGATACCGAGTTTTGAGGCAATATTTGAATTTTGAAGGTGTTGTAGATGACAAATGGACCGATCATTGCATTACCTAAAATGCCGTACCATACGTTAACTTTTTGTGAGTATTGGTCATTGCAATTGATAACCCAGTGAGGATTTTCTGTAGACCAGCTGCAATGTTGAGAGGTACCCATTGGCAGTAAATGTAGCCTGCCTCACTATCAGTAAATACAACTCTCCTTAAAAAATTTCTATCATTTAAAAAATTTCCTTTGGTCCAAAGGCAATTATCTAATCGTCTAATTTCGTCTCCTTCTCTCAAGGAGCCCTCATGCCAGTCGTTCCACATTACTTGTAGGCTGGAGTTTCAAGCTGTTGGCTCTCGTCAGTGCAAGGTACGAGAGCTCCTTTAAGTAGGATCAGTCTTTCGGCTAGTGTTTGTTGCAATCGGAGCATTAGCGTTTTGATGGTAATATGCAATTATTACACTTAACGCGCCAGGCTTGTATTGTAATTCAGCGCACGGCGGGGCACATAGCCCGGAGAGTAGCTGTTGGTTGCAGCCTGGTCTAGTAAAATGTGGATTTTATAGAGGAGTTTGAGACTAAACTTATTATGTTTTAATATTCCGCCCTCTAAAAGCACATTTGAACTATAATTTTTCTTACCGCTACTACCTAATCTATAGGCATTTTCATAATCATTTATAATAGTGATATCTTAACTTAAATTATTTATATCTAATAATTTAACTACTTCCTTAAAATAATTGTTCTCTCACATGCATTAAACCTCGTGATAAATGCGCAATACCATCCCTGTCACTATGCACAACTAAATTATCGAGATAGCTTAGTCATGATTATAAGACATAAATTATTATTTTATGTAATGCATGTTATAAGCTAATCTGGAAGCAATCCATTGCATTCATATTAATACTCGGTAATTTTATAATTTGATAAAAACGTTATGGATGATCACACAGTCATAATTATGCCTATTCAAAAAGCAGATTTACTACGATCCAATAATGATAACTTTTATGGTGATTAGAAACATTGTACAAGGCACAATAAATACAGAATCTAAATTAACACTGTAAAATTATTTTCTCCGCTTACAGTGCCTTAAGACCCATCCATCGTCAACATTATCGGTGACAGTTTTTCTCATGTGTTTTGAACAATGTTGATTAAAAACAGGTACCTATGTTCCATCATCAGTTTGATATTTGACAAAATGTGGAACGAAAATAAATTTTTTTACATTTTTCATTTTCTCAAACTGATTATTATAATCTAAGTTTGCCAAATTTCACAATACTTATCTTCTAAGTTTTTACTACGTTTTATAATGTAAACATAAATACACGATTAAAAAAATAAATGAAAATATGCAGAACGACAAATTAAACTGAAAAGATTGTTAGATTAGACTAAATTTTATAAGTTCTAATTCAGTTTTAACATATACGCAGTTGGGAGCAACAATGGACCTCTCTTAATAGTTTCCATTAACATATTTCTTCAAACTGAAATAGTATGTCACAGATTGGGAAATGGACGGGCTTTAAGCATACAACGTAAACATTGTCTAACGAGAAGAAGCCGAGTTAGACTATTTCAAACAATACGAATATGTAATTGTTCAAAATATAGAAGTAGACAGGCGATATATTGTAGCTGGAGAATTAATTATGTTAAATATATTTCAGTATTTTCACTTTTCCAACATCATTAATATTTAGATCGCCATGGTTAACTGATACTATCAAATTAATGATCAAAAATAACAAAAATGCATTGGCCAAATTCGAACAATCAAGGAGTTCAAGAGATTGGGATTCCTACAAGCATTTGAGAAATAATAAAAAGGGATATTTAAATTTTGTTCAAAATTCGGAGAATGCTAAAGAGTTATGGCGAACATAGATAACATGAATGTAGCCATTTCTAACGATAGAACTGAGATTCCACCGCACCTCTCAGATCCAAATGAGTTAAATAAATGCTTTACCTTAACTAGTAAATACACCCCTGCCAGCAACCAATTGTTGAATTATTTCGATAGGAATAATTTCAAAATTGCTGAACAATTCTCATTTGAAGGAGTATTTAAAGAGCAAGTATCTACCGCTGCAAATAAAATCAAGTCGAATGCTTCTGGTCTTGACTCTATATCCAAGAAATTATATTTTCCACATCTACTGGTTCATAATAAATAAATGTATTGTTCAAGATGGATTTCCAGATGCGCGGAAAGAAGCTCTTATAAAACCACCTAAAAAAACTAACTCTGCTGAAAATTTCACTGATTTACGTCCAGTCAGTTATGTCAAAAATAATAGCAAGGGAAAGATGTATGATGAGATCATTAGTTACGGAACAAAACATCAAATAGTCCCTATAAATCAGTTAGGCTTTAGGGTACGCCACGACACCACAAGTGCATTTCTCAAACTATCCGACGACATAATTAGAGTCTATGGCAAAGGCAAAACGGCTAATTTAGTGATGGTTGACTAGCTTGACTAATCCAAAGCGTTCGATACTGTCAACCATGGATTATTATTATCTAAATTGAAATATTACTGCTCCTCAAACAATACTCTGAAAAGGAAAAATCTTATTTGACTAACTGCAAACAAAAAATAGTAGTCATAAATATCTTTGTATTTGATTCGAAAGTGCTGGAATCTGGCGTCACCCAAAGATCTATTTTGGGGCCCTTGTTTTTTTATCCTTTATACTTCTGACTTTTTACTGTCCTCACAACCTGTAAATCTTATTTTTACGCGGATGATACAGATTCATAGCACTTTTAAACCAGTACAAACTGAGCACTCTGTTGGAAACATGAATGCAGCCAAGTCTGCTGTTATTGTTTTTGGGAAGTAATAGACAATGTATCATACATTATACTGAGATCTTTGTGGAAGATTAGAAATTAACATTCAAAAATAAAGTAGAAAAACCTGGGATTATTCTCTGACCATAATTTCAAATTCCACTCGCATATTAATAACCTCATGAAAAAAGCCTATTCAGCATTAAAAAAATTATACTCATGTCATTTTCTAAATGAAAAATAGTTTTAAGAGGATCACTTGTTCTATCACTTTTTAACAATGGTAATATCGTCTATAGTCCTTGCTTAAATCAAATTAATGCCTACAAGATACAAAAGGTCCCAAATATGTGTGTAATGTTAATTTTTAACTTGAAAAAGACTGATCATGTGTCCCATAAATTAAAATCCCTAAAATGGCTAAATAAGGACTTTAGACGAAAACTACATCTTGCATGCTTCGTAAATGAATAATCTATACGGCAAATCGCCCATACTTAAAAGAGATACTGATCCTCATGATCGCAACGTAAAGTTTACGGAATATTTAACAACTCAACACTCGACAAGGTTCTTTAATAAAATTTGTGCATACTCTGCCGTAAATCTATATAATACTGTCCCTGCTAGCATCGTGAAATTCTCGATTTAACTCTTTTAAAATTAATTACAAAACATTTCTTTATGGCCAGTGAACAAAGATATAGAAGTAAAAATATATATTTGTTTTCTTTTTATTTTGTATCGTCAATTGCATACTATTTATCTACATTTTGTGTTTATATTATATTCATATGTCATATAATTCCTGTAAAAATTTTGATGGTTGAGTATCTGAGCAGCCCCTAGGCTGGACTTCGCCATATGTTGTTAAATAAAGACACTTTTTTATTATTATTATTATTGCTTTGTGAGTAAATTTTCATTCAGTAATTAAAATGTCAATAAAAATGTCACTATTATAAAACACTTGTTAAAGAATAAATTTGTGTCATGCTTTATCTATGCACTGTGGATGTAAATTCTAGTATTCTTAGTATGCCCCATGTCACATGTAATTATTTGAGTTTTAACGTAGTTTCTCTTTTGTTGCAGCTCGACGTTGTTCATCTACTATACAAGGCTGAAGACTACCAAATGTATCGCTTAATTTATTTAGGTATTATGTACTATACTTTGCTTTATATAAATAAGACAATCCAATATTATATGTGGTACTATAAGTAGATGTCTGTAAATATATCCCTATTTTAAATTATAAACTGTTTATACCTTTGTATATACATATCCATCAGTATTGTAAATAAATAATATTAATTAATATATTACAATTTGTTGTTTCACTTTAGAATACCTTTATTCTTGTAAGAAGAAATAAGAATTTGATTTAGCAAATATACGTTAGTAAACCATTATATAAAAATTCAAAAATAAACAACGTAGAGAATGTGGCTAATTTAATCTACCTAAAGCTTTTCGATGATCCTAGAAAATCTTCAAATTCATCTAATATATTAGAATTCATCTCATTACATTCCGCATTTCATGACTAGCTTCTTTACGTTAAGTCCTGTAGCATCTACCATAGAAACGTCCTTAATTCTGACACTAGCCACAACCTCCGCTTCACCCTTTACGAGTTGTAATGAAAGAATCAACTACACAAAATGATTTGGTTTTTGAAAAAAGTCTTTAGCAGAAAATACCTTCTGGTAAGTAGCACAAGAATTAAAGTTATATTACATTATTTAGAACATGTAATAAACATTAATAGTTCTAGCAAGGTACTGTGGAAAAAATTAATTGAGTTAAATGTATATAAGTCAAGTAAGAAGGCAGAACTACCAGATCTCTTAAACGTACCAAGTGATATAAATGATCATTTTCTGCAACATGGTATAAATAACTTTGTACCAAATAATGACCTAGTGTACACTTTTACAATACCAATTTAAAAACTAATTTTGATGTGTTGTTTACTTTTGAAACGGTTACAGAAAATGTTGTTGGTAAATGTCTACTAGATATTAAATCAAAAACGTAGGTGCAGAACAAATTAATATTCATATGCTATTACGATGTTGCTCATACGAATTACCCTATATTACCAATATTATAAACTTTTTGTCTTGCTAATAATATTTTTCCTGATGCTTGGAAAGTTGCTAAAATAATACCGTTACCTAAATGTGTTGATCCAAGTAATTTCAATCAATTGCGTCCCATGATACTTTCAAAAATCATGGAAATAATTATGAACTTTCAAATTCGAAACCACCTAAACAACTACAACATTCTACCATCAAGCCAATCAGGATTCAGAAGTGATCATAGTTGTACGACTGCAATGTTGAAAATAACAGATGATATTCTAACTGCAAGGTAAAACAACTGCTTTGGCACTTATTGATTATTCGAAAGCATTTGATACAATCAGTCATGAGTTACTTTATTCCATATTACATTTCATTGACTTTTCCGAAAATTCAATAACTATGATAAACAAATACTTACAAAATCGTATACAATTTGTGGAAACTACAAAAGGCAGATCTAACGACGGCAATATAACATGTGGAGTGCCACAGGGATCCATTTTAATACCGCTATTATTTTGCATTTACACCTGCAACATCACCAGTGTATTAAAAACTTGTAATGCTCATATGTATGGTGACGATACACAAATTTACTACTCATTTAAATACATCAAAACATCAACAAAAAAAATCATCCCCCGACCACCCCTCCAACCACATTTCGAATTCTCTTAAAAATTACAATCGATCCATAAAATTCCCAAAACACCCAATTTCACACAAATATCAATTTTCAGCTTCTTCCGATAATTATAACTTTTTTCCCATTTTCAACCCCCAAATCCAGCTCGGCCAGAAAATTCAAAAAAATCCACAGATTCGTCCATATGCTGCCAAAAACGCTATTCGACATTTTCTTCCTTTCCCCTTGTTAAAAACGTACTTCAACTGTACACCCCTGTAGCTTCACCCCTATGTATCATTGACTCCAAAACCAGCCCACACTATGAGCGCTGGATCATTCTTTTTCTAACTAAACCTAAATCATATTTAGATCTTTCAAAAAGTATGCGATGTAACGGCACCGAACGCTTTCGTGTCCAAAAAAGCATTTCAACCCCCGCATTTTCACCCCCACAAATCGTAATTGTTCCAAACCACTCCGAAAAGTTTACATTTGACCTTCAAAGTGACATCAAAAACATCCACCTAGCATACGTAAAACTTACAGAAACTCGCAAAAACTGCGAAAATTCCAAGCGTTACAAAAATTGCTAGTGGACCCCCGTATTTCCTTTGCATCTTCGATTTGTTTAAAATTTTCAGTGTTGCGTTTGAAGATTATGTTGTAAAATATCACAAATTTTATCACATGAGCTTAAAATACATCAAAATTACTTTCCATACCCGCAGTCAAAATATTTTATTTCAATCACACAAACGTTTGATAGATTATTCTTCCTTTCAATTCCACCATTCGCGCGATTTCGCATCCTAAATATCAACATACAATCAATCTCCACTCAAAATGTCCCAATAGAGTTCCGGCACCACCGTCCTCCATCAATATCAAAACTTACTTCCATTCAGTCCTCCATTGCTTTCAAAATTCACTTCCTTTCGTTCACCGCGGACCTATCGGCATAATTTCATATCATTTCAACTCTAAGTGCCAGACCTTCGGGACGACTACGGGGTCGTTTCAAATTTAATAAATCTTTTCAACAATTTTTCGTTAAGAACTTCTGAAATCAAATCGATTCGACTTCATTCATAATCAATAAATTTCCCATTTTAATACCGGGATAGTCGTATAATTTTCGTATCCGAATTCTCCATCTTTACATTTACATTGTGCAATATTGCGCAATCGTGCCTGCACGGAATGGACGGAGACATTTCCAGACCTCCGAACGCCGAGAGAGTCTAGCTCGATACGTGCGCCACGAACGTTATCTCTATAACCGTGCCACTGCAGCTGCTTCTTTGGCCGAAACCAAGTAAAAAAGAGTTTTAATCAAACTGCCATCGCGCATAAATCATAAAAGTGATTTTTTCCTCTTAAAATCGTGTTAACAAATTTTTATATTTTAATCTTAATATTTCCAAAACGGAATTTTAGTGTACGAAAAATTATTGTTTTACAACTGTGTGAATTAAATATTTAAGTTAAATCGTTTTACAAACTTTGTTCAGTTAGGTACATTAGCTAAATTATTCTTGTTCGTTTTAAAAACCAAGTGTTTTAATTCAAGAAAACATATACAGTGTGAAATCTGCCATAGACAGAAAATTAACACCAAGTGAATAATAAACTATTTCAAGTGAGTAAACCAACTTCAGGGATTGTATAGGGCGTAGCATTTGACCATCGTTTTACGAGTGCACCCCCCCCCCGCACACTTCTCAAATTCAAAAATTTAGTGAACAAAGTGCTCTCAGGGTCTCAGGCAAACGATATCTCATTTTGCCGTCATAGTTGAGCGGTAAAGTAGCTGTAGCTAAACTCCGCCAGGTGATATAAACAAGGTACTAAAATTTAGAAAAATATTTCCCAACTAACGGAAATCGGCAAGCTAATTTAATTGGTACGGTTTAAAAAGCTATTTGGTCAACATTGACCAATAAGTGGGTTGGTGCATGTAGGCTGCGCTGGAAAAAAATGTGTATAGCAGGTTTCGCCCAAGAGAGGACGAATTCTGTCAGATATTTTAAAACAAATAAAAACAATAAACACCTAGGTGAAAAAGACACAAGTTTTGAAAGATATGTACGTATATTTATACTTTTTAACAAATGAGTTTAATGACCACGCTAACGCGCTTCTCTACCCATCCATTACGGACCACCTTGATATTTTTGTTTTAGCCTGGCGTAAACCGTGTATATCTATGTCTGATTTTCTTTGAGCTTTTCCTTTGATTAGTGGCGTTACATGTGTTTTGGGGATATATTATTAAGCTCCTCGTTTTATGTTTTACCCCTCATATGTAGTTTATTTTTACAAGGACCTGTAACAGGAGAAAACAAATTAAGCCAGGTTATGATGGTAATAAAATACTATTGGGGGAAAAACTTACCCTTAGCTTGGTTAACAAGGCTCGGATGATATAATTAAAGGTTGAGCTGTACTGTGTTTTGATTGGTTTTTTGACAATTGATAAATATTTTAAAATGGATGAATAAGCAGGTCACAGTTTTTGTTAATAAAAAATTAGGGGAGAAATGACGGGTGTTTGAGAAAAGTGATACATCTCTAATTTGCAATTTATGGGAATAACGATGTTGAAGTTTTTGATATCTTAAAGTTCTCCCAAACAGATTACTTTTATTTGGTTTTAATATTTTTTGCTGCATAGACATAGAAAATATTAACTTAAACTTTACATATTTTTGGAATATAAAATTTGTTCTATAATATAACAAAAATATTACACACTGATATCACTTTTCACAAAATTGTGTTTATTAAACTTAAAATATATCTTTTACATAAAATTTAAATTCGTATGTTATTTAAAATATATCATTTTCTTTCATTTTTGTAATCCCTCTTCTTCTTCAAATTCATCGTCTTCCGAATCAGGATCTGGTAGGGTATTTCGGATATGTGCGCCGGTCAACAGGTTCTATTAATAATCGTGGAAACTTTCATCAACGTAAGAAATGAGTTCCCACAGATTCTTTTTTTAAATCAAATTGATACGATTTGATGTCTTATAGGACAAAGAAATTTTTATATCTTTGGGCCATGCATTTCCCTTGCGCAAAAACATAATTTTTTGGAAGGGTCTTCTTCTTTCAAGCTGGTTTGCATTCATTGATAGCCGGTTCTTGAGAATATCTTAATCATTTTATGGGTATCCAATAGTTCCTCTCCGTCTGTACTAACTTTTCTTCGTTTCAATTGGCCTTTAAGGAGTGGCTGATAGCGACGAATATTTGTGTTTTATCACATCTGTCACGAATCTTTTTGTTTCGCATAAAGTTTACAAGAAACAAAATTTACAAGCTATTATCATTTGACCATCTATACGTAAATGATATTTGTTGGTTATAGGTATATTTTTGCTGTTTTGCTTCTCTAGAGTGTTTTAACTTTAGGATTTTTCTTAGGCTCGGAACTTGCAATGAAAGCTACGCGCTTATTGAAGTTCCCCATGGACCAATACTCTTTAAATAAACTCTATCTCTTTTCTTCATCCACTCTAATTTTACATTTCAATTTGCTATCTGAGAGTTCCTTAGGATTTATAAATTTTCTCTTTTTTGTTGAATGTTCACGACCTAAATTTCTTTTGTTTTTCTTTCTGCCCTAAATTCTCTGGCGTCGTTCTTCCTTGACATCCTTTCTTCTTTTGTTTTTTTTCTTCAGATAGTTCTACTTCATATTTACTGCTTTCTCCATTCTCAATATCAGTTTCTCTTTTCATCTTTTTTTGTGTGTCTGTATCAGAGTCGAAATCACTTTCTGTTACATAATTAGATTCTGCATCACTGTCATCCATTGGCGCATCATTTCTTTCTAAGTGCACATTTGCTTCTAATTCCTCGTTTTCCTCAAGTACATTATTCTTTTCTAATAATCCATTTCATAATTGATTTTTTTTTTCAATTTATCAATTTTCTCTAATTTTCATTTCTCTTTAACCTCTCATTACTTTTGAATATCTTATTTACCTCTTTACCTCTAATGTTTCATGCTATGTTTTTAATAATCCCTCATTTACTTTTAATTCTTTATTTAGCTAGTTTTAGCAATACACTTGAAACCAAGACGAATAAATTAAACTTATGATTATTATTAAACGTATAACCACTATTAAAAAGTACTTGCACAAATCATTTTCTTAAATGCGCATATATCTAATTACAACAAGCTCTCTGGTAACAAACTGAAAAAAGAAAAATAATGTGCAAATGTACATTTGAACTTAATATTATTACACTTTAGTATATCGACTGATTAGTGCTTATCAATATATGAGTGAAAATGGAATAAGTTTAATTGTATCGCAAATTTTAGCTCTCAAGCACGTGAAAAGAGATATATGTCAATTTGCTATTATTAATTAATTTAGTTATGATAAAACATCTCCTATACCTACTTCTACTTATACTCACTAACTGTACCGTTTACAAGAGATATTTACATATAAACATATACCCCTGTACACAAGTAATTGTCGAAAATCAACGTGTGTACATAAATATATAGTGACATATATCATTTTTTGCAACTAAATAAGTCTTAACATATAATTACATTTGGATATATACCTTTGGACACAAATTTATGTTGATTTAAGAACCCGTATTTCACTATTCACTAAATAAATTTTATGGAAAGACTTAGGTACATCATATTTCACAATTTAAAAATAAATATTATACTATTAGATAGACTTATATCCCGTAAAACGGTTCATTTTAAGGTATATGGCATACTTATCTCATTTTTGATATTTTTGGACTTACATCAGTTTTCCCAAACTCCTGCCAAATAAAAAGTGCGTAGACATATTAGCTCCCAGATTTCTTTTGACACTTTCTTTCTCTCCTGCTTTTGTTAATAAGAGACCTCAGAACACCTAGGGTAAGTGATCATGCTTCTTATCGATTTTCAACCTAGTCATTGATTAGCAATATAGTATTCAGACATCGTCAACCGCAAGGGGCAGTGTACAAACTATCTTTACTGCCCACATTTAGATCCTAGCCTGAAATATCAACTTAACAGTGTACAAGGGGCACTTCGCCGGGTGATTGCCTATTGACTGAATGCACCTGCAACCTAAAGGTTTTGCTCCTGATCAAAATCGAATATAGACCCAAAAAGTCATTTCTTCCTTTTCTTTATAAGTCCCAATTAAAGGAGGCCTGCATTCTGTTACTTCACAATCACCACGTAGACGAGAGTACATGAATAATACTACTCTTGTTGAGTAAACTGTTTTACTAGGGAATAATTTATTAAAAAATTAATTTTGAAGAAGTTTTCTATTACTGTTTAGGAAACCAATCAATTACACTATTATGGGGATCCACACACAAACAGAAATCACAGGAACTCTGAAGAATATTGAGTAAACTGTTTTACTAGGCAATAATTTATAAAACAATTAATTATTAGTAGCATAATTACGCCAATAAAAATTAAATTGAACAGTTTGTAATTAATTTATTCTAGTTTATAAAATTTAACAATCCAGTTTTTTACTAACATCTATTTTATTTTGAATTCTTTACAAGATGTAATTGGTAATTCATTTTAAAATAAAAAAGGAATCTAGTGGGTTAGTTTCGTGGAAAATTGAATACTTTAGTGGAGGTATGTTCCAGTTAAAGATTAGAACAAGCAGATAAACTTTTATAGTATGTTGTTTAATAACGTACAAGATGTTTTGAGATTTAAATTGGGCTTGTTCTCATAAGTTTGTACTGTGATGTATTCGTGGGCGCTTAAATATGTGGCAAGCCTAATGATGTTGAATGTATATAAAAAAACAAAATAAACGTGTAATTATTTGTGCATATTTTGTTAATATTGAATGATATTGTTTCTGAAATTTTTTCTTGTGTTGAATTTAATAGGACTCATGTATTATATAACGGACGTACATCCCACAGAGTTTACTTAAGAAAACTTATACAAGGTGATCAGTAAAGATGACGCCCAAGTTCAACAATATTTAGAAAATAATATAATGTAATTATGAAAAAGTAAAATACTTCAATACTATCAGTTGTTAACGGCAACATTAATCAATCATCTTCTCTTTTCATTTTCATCATTTTTTGTGGAATTGTGAAGGACGGATTATTAAAATAGTGTCTGTACTGTGTCCTTCAATTATCCTATATTCTCTCATACTCTTCTCTTAATTTTCTAAACTTAATGCAATCTCCGTCCTTGTCTAAAAAGATCGTCAGCGAATAATAAACTATAGATACGTTATTCATCAACGAGCATACCCATTGACATACATTTCCTTCTTCAATTTCTTAATATTCTATTTATATAAACTTTAAATAGAGTTGATGATATGCAGCATCCTTGTCGCAGCCTTTTAATCACGTCAAATCCGCCCGACTAATTATTACCTACTTTTACAATGCTTATGTTTTTATATAATTGTTTAACAGCCAGTATGTTTGGATTCCATTTTATTTCATTGTTCGCTGTCATAGTTGATTTACAGGACACTGTCGTAGGCCTTTTTAATAATAATATAATGTTTCATTCTCGTTTGTATGCTGTAGTATATTAAACCAGTTGTTTTGGACAGAATGTATTGTCAATACGAGATTTAGAATTAAAACCGTTCTGTTCTTTCGAGTCTTTTATCTGTTTCTGTATTGTTGATTTTAATATTCTTCCATATAGTCTGCACATAGAAGCAACTGCACTAACGCATCTATAATTTTCACATTTCGTATGGACTGACATTTGCGATTTTCTCTTTATAGAGGACATCCCGCCTCGCATTCCTTAAACAGGTGATAAACAACCTGGCAATTGTTACTAATGTTATGATTGGGGAATTATTAATAAGTTTTATGGGCATACCTCGTAAACATGCAGCTTCATTATTATTCCTGTAGTATTATTTCCATTGCTTCTTTAATGGCCATTCCATTTATGTAATCCACTTCCTTTAATTCATGTTTATTTTAAGTTAATAAGTGCTCGAGAATACTTCTTTCATGTATCTGTTCCAATTAGGTCTACAGTTTTCACTCAAAACTTTTTGTCAGATAAGGGAGCAAAAAGTCCATGGCACGAAATTTAATTTTCAGTTGTTCGCAGAAGTGATGGTACAATTTAAAATATATATATATATATATATATATATATATATATATATATATATACATCTTTCTATCAATTCTGAACCATTAGACAATTCATACAATCCTGAACCAGCTATTTATAGAAGAGATAGACAAAAAATATTTGTTTATACTGGAGTATATAGGGGGTCGGATAACCTATTCTGTAAAATATACTTTGATATTTTTATAACTAAACGTAGGTGTATATCTACACACTAATGACATCATCCTGAACCAATACGTTAATATGACAAAGCTGAACCATTTTATACAGTAATATATAGCTGAATGTTACATCCTGAACCACTTCAATGTTGCCATTTTTAAATACTATAGGATAGCTACCTGCTATGTTTGTATTGCCAAGGGTCATAAAATACTCGGACTTCTCGCATATGCTTCTTACGCACAACTGAAATTTGATATTTATCAAGTGTAAGTATCTTTCTGAAAGAAGGGGATGAATTTTAGGTATTTAAATTGTAAAAGGCTAGAATAAATACGGTTTATTTTTAATTTTTGCTGTTTAAAATTATATATATATTTTAAATATACAGGGTGTCGTAATTACGTGCAAAAAATTTAGCTGTAGATTGCCTGTCGAAAATTTAGACCGGGTTCTTCCTATAAAATTTTTCAAAACAACCTTTTCCTGTCCAGCTACACCCTTAAAGGGGTGTGCCAAAAAAAAAAGGTTTTTAATTTATATCTCAAAATAACGTAATCGGAAAAAGACGAAATTTGGCACATCTCTGTTACTCATCAAAGGGCATCTAACGAAATCACGTCAACCACCTAGCATGTACACGAAGGGGTGAAATTTACTACCCTTTTAGAAATTTTGTAAATATCTTTGTGCCTGCTCTTTTCTTAAGTTAAAAAAATAACTAAACATTATGATTAATTTAGAAACTTTTTCATCTCTTCAAAGAAATTCGTAAAATCGACCATTTTTGGAAAAAAATTAAATTACATCTGCCTAAGTGATCAATCAAAAGCTATGAGCAAAATTATATTAGTGTAAAATACTAAAAGTAGGCTGGTGTCAAATTATAATCTGACAATACAACGTTGTTTCTTGCCTTTGAAATAATAAGATAATCATTTCTTATTGCTTAATACTAGTATTTTTCTAACCAGATTTTAAAATGCATAGTTCTAGTAATGAGGAATAATATGCAGACATACATTTAATTTATGGTGAATGTAAAGGAAATGCTTCAGCGGCAAAATAACGATATCGTCGTAAGTTCTCTACACGTACTGTGTCAAACGTTCGTACTTTTTCTAATATTCACTTGAGGTTACAAAAAAGGAGGTGTTTTAAAAAAACAAGTCATGATTGTGATCGTCGGAGACAAATAGGAGATGCAATGGAGGCACACATATTAAATACATTATTTTGGTGAACATCCTGAATGTAGTATTAAACTGGCTGCTCATCAATTCCACACAACAAAAACATCAGTATGGAGGATTTTGAAAATCATCAATTATCATTTACAGATAATACAAGAGCTGTTCCCTCGCGACTTTCCAGTAAGACTTGATTTTTGTAGAATTATACTTAGACGCCATTACATTTTACAGTACTATTCACAGATGAATGCTGCTTTACTCGACGTGGAGATTTAAATATTCGTAACTAGCATTTATGGAGGGAGGGACGATAATCCTCACGCTGTTGTAAATGCAGGATGTCAATAAACTTTTCAATAAATATTTGGGCCGGAATTATAGACAATAAATTAATAGGGCCTTTTGAGTTACCAAACAGATTAAATGGTCCAGCTTATTTAAACTTTTTATAAAACGACCTGTATCAACTTATAGACGATTTACCTCTTGGATTACGTCAAACACTTTGGTTTATGCAGAATTGTGCGCCACCTCATTATTCTTTAGACGTTCAAGAGTGGCTACCCTCAACATTTAGAAATCGATGGATTGGCAGGGGGCGAGAAGCCACAATTAAATGGCCCCTCGGTCCCCTGATATGAATGCACTGGACTTTTACTTTTGTGGCCACTTGAAAAATGTTGTTTACTCGACACCTGTCCCTAGTGTCGAAGTTTTAAGAGAGAAAATTTTTACTGCTGCCAATGAAGTTCGAAACTCCACATGTTTTACTTATAGAAGGCAGGTATGGCAATTTTAGGAAACGGTTGCAAACGTGTATTCAAGTTGGAGGTCGTCATTTTGAACAAATGCTTTAATATCTAAAAACAACAATCGTTGTCTTCATGTTTAAATTTTTTTACTGTCTAAATTCATCTTTTTTTTCCGATTACGCTATTTTGAGAAAAAAATTAAAAACCGTTTTTGGCACGCTCTTTTAAGGTATTGTTGCTGGACAGAAAAGAGTTATTTTATACGGAGAACCCGTCTTAATTTTCGACAGAGAATCTACAGTTAAATTTTTTGCATGTTATTTCCAAACATCCTGTATATGTATATATATTTACTTTTAAAAAGTTTAAAGAGTATGCATTAGAAGTTGTTTTCAGATATATGGGAGGTTCCCCTAATAATCATCATTTTTTTGTAACAATTCCCTTAATATTTCTATCTTAATTTTTCATTCTACATTTAACTGTATTATTTTCCGTTCTGGTTTAAAAGGAAGCTTCACTTCTGAATGACTTTTGATTATGCCTAAGGTTGACTTTTTTAGAGAGAACCAAACAATGATAAAAAAAATTAAAGAGTCAAATTTTAAACGTCAATATTTTGAAAACGAATATAATGGAGTGGATATATCCAAATTATTGCTGTATGTGGAATTGTGGTATTGTCTGGAAAGTTGAAAATATAATTCAGATAGATACAAGTTGTAGAATAACATACAATGCCCAACCTAAGGAACATATTTTTTTAAATAATTTATTTTTTGAATCATGTTTAATTCTTTTTATTTATTCATTTATTTAATTGCGATATCCGACAGGGGCAGTGCTCAGTTATAGGATAAAGAGAGGAATATTACAATCACGAATGAATTGGAATAAAAATACATGTTAAGCATAAAGAAAATTAAATATAATATTTTTAGTCGCAAACTCCTCTATAAAATCCTTATTTTACTATAAGGAACGTAACCAGACTGCAACCAACAGCTACTCTCCGGGCTATGTGCCCCGCCGAGCGCTGAATCACAAGTTACAAGTCTGGCGCGTTAACTGTAATAATTGCATATTACCATCAAAACGCTAATGCTTCGATTGCAACAAACACCAGCCGAAAGACTGATCCTACTTAAAGGAGCTCTCTTGCCAGCCGTCACACACCACTTGCAGACTGCAGTTTCGAGCTGTTGGTTCTCGTCAGTGCAAGGTAGGCATGTGACGACTGACACGAGGATCCTTTGACTATTTGGTAACATCCCGGTATTTTTACGATAGCGACATGTAAAACAGTCAGCGTCTAAAAAGTAGACTATTGAAATTTTAGGTCAAAATGTCAATTTGTTTAGTTGTGTATTTCTTACTTTTAACCTCAATCCTTGCTATAAATTCACATTAAAATTTGTCAGAAAGAAAAATGGTATAGCATTATTTAAAGCCTTTTTGCATTGTAGGGGGATTAGAGAATATATAAAACAAGTCCCAAATATTCATAAATATTCTTTTAAGTGAGCAATGAGAAATGAAATATTTAATTCTTAATTTTAAGTGATATATTTAAAAACTTACATTGTGCCTAAAAATATACCGATTATGAAAATCAAATACACTTTAAGGCATTATAAAAGATTATTTTTGTTTGATAGTGTATCCGTGAAGTATCCCGCATTAAATTATTCTATAAAATATATTTTAGATAGAACATAAAACGGATAGGTTATCGTCCGTCCAGGTGCAAAAATAGTATCGCCGAGCTTATTAAATTAATTTTTAATTTGAAGAGTTATCTTCATTTTGAAAAACTTAAACTATAAATAATTCTTTCAATATTCGAAGAATGGATTGCTGTTAGCTTAGCACAATTTATTTTTTTAATATTTGCACGCTAATAAATTACTCTTTATAGATATACAGTATGTTACAAAAATAGCTATCACTAGGAATATTTACATATAACATATTACATAAACACCAGACAATATTATATTTCTACATACAAAGCAAAAAATTACAGAAAGTTCTCTTATTTTTAACAATCATACATATTCTGTTAAAATAGCAACAGAAACATTGTTCTATGCATTTGGGTCCGAAAAACGAAATACAAATTCTCTAGTTTTAACCCTAATTTTATCCAAGTTTTTTTTAAACAAATATACGGGTCAAATTTAGCCTTCACATACTTCTTTGCAACAATGTTTGTTACCTATACTTACTTTACATACATTTTAAATTATTTGACTAAAATAATACTGGAATCTCCAGCATTTATTTAAAATGTATAGATACGGGAAGAATAAAAAAAAGTGAAAGTAACCTGTACACGGGTTTGCCGTTTGAATCCTATCTAATTTCTGACTGTTTATCCTTTCATTCCAAGACGCCTCTTAGAAGTAAGGGTAGGTAATGATCATTACAACTATTTACATAAGTCGTTTCTGGACTGAGAAAAACCATACTGAGACCATGGAACAATAACATAACATAGTTCACTAATTCACTTTCTCAAAAGAACAAATATACTTGTGTTATATATTTTCAGTAAGTCTACATCTACTATTTCAGAAAGTATAAAATCATTTTTATTAGGTTTCGTAACAGATGCCTAACTTTTTCATACTAGGTATATTGGATGAAATTAAATTGATTATACATTAATTGTGGCAAATAAATCCTAAAATGTGTAAAAACTAGAAATAGAAAAGTATAAATTTGTCTTTTTATTTCGTCTCATACCATCAAAATATTCCAACCGGTTATAATACAAAGATGCGCACTGTAAAACTCTAAATAAATACCCTCACTATATTACATTTCAATATAAGTTTAACGATAGCTAGCAACAATTTATTTCTTGAATCACGTTTTTCCTCCTTTTTCTTTATTTATTAACGATATTTTTACAATTACAAAATTTTAATCACAAATTGAATTAGATTACAAATATATATATAAATAAAATTTTACACGTAGGATAGTTATGGTATAATTTGTACATGGTAACATTTTTTGAAAGAGGGTGAAACAAATGTCAAGTGCCGCACATGTTTCCCATCGACCATTTAGGTATTTAAATTTTAAAGAGCCTGGGTGGTCGAGCGGCCGACAGCGAAGACTTGACTAATTTATTATTGTGAATTTAAAAGACTTTATTCTACTTTGAGCATATACTAATGCACAAATAACTTTAATAAAAATGGCATTTATTTACCGCTCTTATAATATGTAATATTTAAGAAGTGGTAAATTTTTTTGTTTCGTTCGGCATTAAGGTTTCAAATGGTAGCTGTTATAACTTCATAGTAGAATAGAGTAAGACGATAAGATAAAACAAAAGTCAATGGTTAAAGTGCTGTTCTTTGTTACACATGTTACCCATAAACAAAACAAAATTGGGGTATTTAAATTTTAAAGGGACACAATATATAACACTGTGTGGTCCACTAGAGTCCGGCGCCAAATCTGAGACACCCATATATTGTAATATTTGTATGATCTAGTTTTATTTATATAACAAATGAACCAACGGTTAGTAGAAGACTTTACATTAATTTACTATTGTTGGTTTAAAAATCATTCATTGTATTTTGAGCATTCCAGTCACTTGTACTTAATAAAAAATTTATATCGGTGTTTCGATTTTATTTTAAATTACATTGGATTAAACCGATATTTAACAACTCTTAATATTTATCTTATGGTTTTGGTATTTTTGGCGTAAACTAATGCGTAAATAGCATTAATAAAAATATATATAATTATTTACCGCTTTTCTAATATTTAGTATACAGCGTGTGGATTGAAACATGACCGTAAGTCTTAAAAAAATATCTTCGGAATTGATGCTGAAATATAATTCTTTTTGGTATTTTTGGCATAAACTAATACGTAAATAATATTAATCAAAATAACAATTATTTATTGCTTTTACAAAATTCAGTATATTTAGGAAGTGGTAATTTTTTCTTCGCATGGCATTAAGGTTCAAAATGGAAGTTGTTATAGCTTCACAGTAAAATTTATCGGTGTGAAAAAGTATAATTGCACTGTTTATATCCTTGATTTGGCAGGATTAGAGAATATATATGAAACATGATGCAAATTTTAACACAATATAGGTACTAATAATAATTTATCTCAATTTATTAACACAGTACAGAACAGAAGTATTTTTGTGAAAAGCTCCTTGTAGAAGCTTGAATACGAAAAATATTTCAGTTATTGATAAATTCTTTTAAGCGAGCAGTCATACGTGATTCTTGGTATGTATAAATTATATGCTTAGATAAAATAGTATTGTGCGTAATAATATGCTAATTATAAAAATTCAACTAGTGTTAAAATAATATTTTTTTTTAAAGTGGTTAGTAACAAGTTTTTGAATGCGTTTGTTATTACAAGGTAGTTCAGAAATGGTTGTGTACATCAACGAAGACAAATTAATCATGATTTTGATCTACGGAGAATGTAGAAAAAATTCCCATGAAGCCGAAAGGTTACTCCATTTGCATTTTCCCAATTTGCCTAAGCCAGACCATAAAATCTTTATTTCTTTAACCAATAATTTGAAAAATTACGGAAGTTCTAAAAAGTTAAAGTATAATAAACAGTTGACGGCTACAAATGATGCAAATACTGCTTTAGTAATTGACAATATTGTAAATAATCCAAATATGTCTTTACGGAAATTATCATCTGAAACAAATATTTCCTACTCCTCTTGTCAAATAATTTTAAAGAAAAATAAGTACCGTCCGTATAAAGTTCATTATGTTCATCATTTACGACCTGGTGATTTTCAGCGTTTCATAAATTTTATTGCTGAATTGTCAGTATCACATAATAAAAATCCAAATTATTTGAAAAATGTGTCGTGGAGCGATGAGAGCCGCTTCCATAGTAATGGGCTTGTGACTATACAGACCACTCGGAATTGGTCTCAAAATAATCCGAGATAGGTACGAAGAACCAAAAATTAAACACTTTTTAAAGTAAATTTATGGCGTGGAGTATTGAACAGATACATAGTCAGACCTTATCTATTTCGTGAAACGTTAAATTGTGGTAGATATCGGAGGTTCTTGCAAGAGGAGCTGCCAAATTTATTAAGAAACATTCCTCATGATGGGCACATAATCTGGTTTTATCAAGACGGGGCACCGGCACATAATTTAAGGATAACATTTAGTCACTTGCAACGAACATATCCTAGAAGATGGATAGGAACTAATGGAGTAATCAGGTGGCCAATACGGTCACCTGACTTAACTGCATTAGATATTTTCTTATGGAGACATCTAAAAAATTTTGTTTGCACCGAACCAATCGATGTTATGGCAGACCCATACAACAAAATATATATGCGGGTGTTACCACAGTAGATCGTTATTGAAAGTAATGGTTTAACATGTGTATCCATGAAAGAGGAAACAGTTTTAAACATTTACTTTAAAAATAAATACATACATATGTACATATTTTATTGAAAAGTCAAAACAAATTATTAAAAAACTTATTTGACTTTATATTATGTCGATTTATCTCGAAAATCACTGATTTTAACAGGAAAGTGTATGCTACAAAAAGTACTTAGTATTAAAGAAACTTTAATATTATACTTTCAAAGTCCCAGTCATCGAAAATTCTTTCCGGCATCGCGTCGCGACGTAGCGGACGCCACTGTCATTGGCAACATTTGAACGACAAAATAAAGCCACCAAAAATATGTAACGACTGGCCTTTACAGAAATTTAATACCTTTTTTCGTTATTATGGAAACTGCCTGGGGAGTTTTATGTGAATCACCCTGTATACTTAAGTCAATTTAACGTCATACTACATAGCATACAAATTTGTGGTAAGCTATTCAAAAATAACAAATGCCAAACATCTCATAATAGTAAAGCATATTTTTCACAATAATTAGTATCTTAAAATACATATACATTTAGAAAATTATAGAAGCTAAATTTCGTAGAAAATATGAAAATAAATATGAAAAACCCATTAATATATTGCTAAATTATCAACTGGACCATTTTCCATTGTTGGCCTTATTAGACCTTATAAAAATGTAAAGATCTGGTATTTCAATTTTGGGTATAAATTATTTTTAAAGAATTGATGAATAAAAAAGAAGAAAACTTCACACCTATATACCTTACGGAAATAAGACTAATAATTATTATAATTATTTACTTAAATCATTCTTGGACTGAGAAAAATAATTATGAGATTATCAGGATAACATAAGGTTGTAGTTTATGAATTTTTTCAAACGGATGAATCAAATAGAAATTTATAAAGCTTTTTATTTGTATTTTTTATGTCGTCTGATCTTTTAGGAAGTTTAAAATAATTTTTATTTGGTCTCGTAACAGATCTATAATTTTTTAGGATTACATTGCATTGAATTAAATTAATTACATTAAATGTCGCAAGTTCCAATAAATCCCAAATCATCGAAATGCTACAAACAAAAATAATATAATGCTTTTGATTTTAATTTTGTCTCATATCCTATAAAAATATTCCAACAGGTTACATAGATAGGCATGGTAAATCTATAAATAAAATCTCTCAACGTATTGCATCCTAGTATAGGTTTAAAGATACCAAAACGTTCTTATAAGTACAAAGACATTAATACACTATTGCCAAACCTATTGGTTCAGGTTAGTAAGGGAGACATGAATGGCAATATACTGTATATAAAACAGCGCCACCCGCTAATGCAGCCAAACACTGAACTAAAAAACACGTCTTCCTAACTAACCTGAACCACCATTAATTAGTCTGTAACTAATTCTCCCGCGCATTTTTTCCCGCCAAATATATATGTTAAGAAAGAATCCGATCCTAAGTTTGTCAAGGAACGTTTCAGTTATCTACGTGAGATACCACTAAATAAAAAAGAAAGGAAAACGAACCTGAACCACATATATGGTTCAGGTCCGTCCGGCTGGTTCAGGATTGTGCTTACAAATTACTATTTCTGGTTCAGAATCATACCATTGCTCTATATATATATATATATATATATATATATATATATATATATATATATATATATATTCAAGACAAGTACAAAAGGTAAAGTGCAAAATTTTAAATATTTTCGAATTTTTAAACCATGATAATTTAAACCAAAAACTAATACCATCAGTGACAGAAACGTTATTTTTTGTTAGAATTGTAATTGACAAGTCTTGCTGGAGTAATTTTATAGATAATTCTCATCTAGCTCTTTCTAGATAGACTCCAATTATTCGTATCAAGGTCTCTAGTACGTCTAGTACACACTATCTGGAGTTCTACAGGTATCTGACATTGATCCCTTATTAAGTGTAACTCGTTATTGGTTTAGTTTCACAAGCTACTCTGTAACTGGAGTGTAAATAAAGAACTTAGATAAAAATTTGAAGAAAATTATTCTACTAAAAAACCAACAGGTAGGTAACATTGTAAGAAACCGCATATTTGACAAAAAACATTATTTTTTAAATCCGTGTCTTAGATATAAGGAATTAAAATTGCTATAAAATTCAAATTTTCTCACGTGACTAAAAACGCGCTACCATTCATGATCACGTCACAAAGTAGATCTATTTCTGGTAGCCGCCTTTCGAGAACTCATTCTGTTTTATTGTGATGTGTAATGCAATATAATATAAGGATTTGTGTGTGTGAATTGTTAATTCTAACTGACTCATGGGGATTTTTTTAAATGTCAATCCGATAATTTGCCTAACGTTGGTTGTAACTTTCATTAAAAATACTGCAAGCTTTTCCCTTGGAGAAGTTCGTGTTGTTAAAGCAAATAAGCAAGTAGTGTTTTACTATATGACCAGATGAATATTGCTTTCTCATCATTACGAAGTAATTAATGATGGAGAAAAACCAATAATTATTTTAATCCCAGAACTCGTTCATCTGTTCGAAAAACACTAGAGATATAGGGTAAAACGTAAGAAGACGTTCTTAAAATACTCCAAAGTGTGTGAAAAGGAGATTGAAACATTAGTATGCTCCGATTTAGATCAAATTTGTCACAGTTCTTGCTCATGAAACACTAATAAAAATGAAATTGTGAAAATTTTCTGAAAACACAGGGGTAAAAAATCGAGTTGCTCCAATCTTGTTAAAATAGATAAACTTTTTGTTCGTGGAGTACTAATAAGAACGTTATGAAACATTTTTTCTGTAAAACAACCATCTAGGGATGTAAAAATAATGGGGTTAAAAATTCAACTTGCTCCAATTTGTGTGAAATTCGTTTGTTGTTGCTCACGAGACTTTAATAAAAATTAAATTGCGAAAATTTTCTGAAAATATTCCCTAAGTGTATGGGGGGATGGGGTGAAGAATCAACTAGCACTAATCGTGATAAAAATCTTCGATCTTGGAGTGCAAAAATAATGAGATTATAAATTCGATTTTCAAAGGTGTAGATCAAATTTGCTACAGCTAATGAGGCACTAATAAAAAATAAACCATGAAAATTTGTTCAAAGCATTCTAATGGTATGAGAGAGGAGGAGTGGGTGAAGAATCATCTTGCTCCCATTAGGCTAAAATTGGTACAGTTTTTATTCATGGAGAATTAATTAAAATTAAGTTATGAACAGTTTCTGTAAACATCCCCAGGGGTGCGAAAATGATGTTAAAACTCCTGAAATTGAAAAGTTATTATTGGCATACTATATAAGTTTAATGGTGAGAAAGCATCATGGTAATTAATTCACAACATCTTGTTTAATAACGATTAGTAACTGATAATTAATAAAAGTTAAAAGAACGTGTCTAAGTCAATTCTAGATCCGGAGGACATTCCTAAGGAGATTCAGCTTTAGGGTGGGCACAAGTTCAAAGATACAACAATATATGTACAGTGAAGACCAAAATAATACCAGAAAACAATATACAATGAGCTGTAATATTGATAAACTTATTTTACTTTTCGGAAAAATATTAAAAAGAATTTAAAAAAATTTGCTTGAGAACTTCTGGCCAGATAGTGTACGTATAATATTGACGACGTCTGTAACAACTGTCGAATTAAACCAAGTTTCCTTAATTGATTTTAATCGTCTTATTTAGATTAAGGTCCTGGCATAGTTTAGCATAAACTATTTCACCACTCACCCGGGGCACATACACACAGACAATTACATAACAACCATTCCTATGACATTACCATTTGCTACAACTGAGACTCGAACTGAGTAGTGATAGAGTGACTAGTTGTGTTTCACCTCACACAAATCTGTCTGTTACTTTCTAATAAGAAGAGCTTATGGATCATCGACATCTGCTCTTTCAATTAATTTTAATGCAGAGTCAATCAAATGTATTTATCAACGACCTTACGAACCATATTACTGATGGTTTAGTTACAATGTTCGCTGATGATGCAACTATAATTATCATCTGATAAACCCCAATAGCTGTAGAATATTATTCTAGGTCCTGTCTCTTAATTAAGCACCTGGTGTGAACGTAATCCATTTGTTTTGAATAAAACCAAAACTAAGCGTATAAATTTTTGTATCAGAAGAAGCATGGCAACTACCAACTTGACTGGAGATATGCAATGCTCCGTACAGTAATGTTTCTAAGTGCTTGCTTAGATGATAGACTTACCTGGGATGCTCATGTGGGGCATGTATGTACAAAATTAAATAAAGCGTTTTATGCTATTCTCCAATTAAAAGATACCTTAACTGTTCCAGGCCTTCTTAATATATATTATGTTATGGCCTGTTCACATATTGCTCTTAATATAATAAGCTGGAGTTGTGAAAGGGATTTTAAGAGAATTTTTATAGCTCAGAAGAAGCTTTTGAGATTAATATTCAATATGACACATCGCGAAAATTGTAGACGGGTTTTTGTGAATAATAAAATACTTACGGCTCCATCAGTCTATATCTATATATGTCAAAAACCGTTTTTACTTATTTACCAGTAACTTCTGCATGCATGGTCATACCACTAGGTACGGAGAACTACTGCGTATCCATCGGCACAACTCATCTAGGTACAAACACTCGCCAGACTATAATTGTATCGTTTTATATAACAAATTACCCCCAAAAATTTAGCAAATTATAATACGTTTAAAAGACATGTTAAATCTATGCTGATTAATGGATGTTGTCATAGTATTAACGAATTTTTATCTGCGTCTCTTGAATATGTGTAAATTATTTATTGTCCAAACTCATATACTTATTTTAAAACTGATACGACATAAGTTACACGTAAATTCACTTTTATTACATGCACTATATGTTTTATTGTTTTTTACTTATACTTTTGTTCTATACCCTTATTTATTTATATATGTGTATATTGTATATTGTGATTATTTTTAATGAAATCTTGACATTTCATATCAATAATAGCATTTGTTTACTACTATTGTATATATGTTTGTTCATTGTACTTATACCTATATTTTATGTTTTACAACACGTATATAGTTGTATATGTATGTATATTTACCTTCTATCTTTTTATCATTGTACTGACATGCCATATATATCTTATGTATCTTTTGGTCAATAAATATTATTATTATTATTATGGAGTTATCGATATGATGTTGGGCTGCTTGCCATGAGAATCTAACCTCAAAGCGACATTTGTTTATTCCTTCTCAACTTCACGTCTATTAACGCACAAGCAGGACTCGAAGTCAGAAGTGGTAGAGTGATTAGTCGTGTTTCGTCTCACACAACCCTGTCAGTTCGATGCTGTCAACTCGGCAGCACATTAAGAATCACTAAACATCCATAACCAGGATTTGAACCCGAAACTCGTTTGCCTCATGTCTAATGCGTAAGTATTGAGTCAACAAGCTGGTCTTCAACTTCAATGTCTTGCGGTCTATATCTCTATTTTTTTAATAGACGTTGCATCGATGATAAAAAATAAATAAAACGAAAAAATATCAGATAAATATCGCCAGAATGAATTGAATACTGCCAAAGTTTTTTATGCATCAACTAAACTAGTACATCCTGTATTTTGAGCGAAATACATCGTGTTTTATTAACATAAATTTATAATTGTCATAAATTTAGAGTAAATGAATTAAAAATATCTTTACAAGCATAACTAAAATGCTGTGACGCATTCGACACTATTACATACAAAATTGAAATTATACCTTTATAGGGCAGATAACACTTTGAAACTGGCACGGTATCTCAGTCGGTTAGAGCACGTTATGTAGAAAATTTGGTTTGGTGTGACTCTACTGTGTTCTGGGTTCGATCTCTGGCACCGACACTGGCAATGTCGGTGGGTAATGGATGTTGTCTGCGTCTGTTCAAATGTGTAACCCCCTTCCAAACACATTTTGGCTTTGTATGTTTTATGTTTATGTTTATATGTTTGAACTAATTAATACAGATTTGTTAAACTATTTTGGTCATTACCCAGGTAGAACACTAATATTGAACCAATATTATTAATAAATAATAATAGATAAATAACACCACAGAAATTAGACAACCCCCAATTCCAGAAGCCAGAGCTTGTGCGGAAGGGGGTTACACATTGAAAAAACGCGGACATACAACCATTTCCTCCGACAGTGCCGGAGCCAGGATTCGAACCCGGTGGTGCGATGTCCGTGTGATTAATCGCGATTGCCACCTCGCGCCAACCCACTCGGCTATCGACTATTGGTTTAATATTACAAAAGCGTTGGCTCAATGTAAAAAACGCAACATTGAACCAATAAAAAATGTGAACATTTTTGTATATAAACTCAATATTGGTTAAGCTACATTCAACAAATATTTAAAAATCATATCATATAATATTTTATTCCAATTTAAATTATTATTTGAAATCATATATTGGCCCAATATTTAATGAAAATTTAGCCTAATGTCCAAAGATGGTAAAGCTATTTCATGTAATTTTCATAAAGTACAATTTTTGAATAATTGTTATTATTTTAAGAACCTCACTAACAATATCTAGAAGTGATTGTAGTAAAACCTCCAGCTGAAATATACCTCCATACCTCTGTATGGTAGGTACAACTACATCATTTGTAAAATTACTAAATCTTGGGCCTTTGCTAGTACAGATTAGGTGAGCATAACAACAGTGGATTTTTCCTTGTCATTATTGAATCACATTGCCTGGAGACCCTAAGTCAGAAATTGTACGCTTGTACAAGCATATTGCAAGGAGAGCCATCTATGCAACTTATTGCAATCAGCCTAGACGCAGCATGACTATCCAATATAGATATAAATCGGTTAAAAAATATTATTTAAAAGTTTAACAATATAATCTCAATATGAATATCCCGATATTTTAAAATTAATATTTGTCGTTATCAGTCGATGTTTGTTGTGAAATATTACTAAAAAGTTCAATAAGAACATAATAACATATACACTTTCCAATATTGGAAAATCAATATTTATTGGTATTAGAAAATATTCCCTAAACAATATAATTTTACACATAGTTGACAAATATGAGTTAAATATGAGTTTTTAAATATTCTAGAATCAATATTTATCTTTATCAATCGATATTTTTTGTACAATATTATCAAAAAATGTAATAACAATATAACGCGAATATAGACTTTTCAATATTCTTTCCTATTATTTGGGTTTTCTACCACATACGCCAAAGGAAAAGTCAGAGGTTACGTTTTGCAAATAATATAAATCGGAATAAACACAGAAATAATGTATTTTGCTGACGTTTCGGAAAGTAATCTCTTTCCGTTTTCAAAGCTATTTTTTGGAAGAACTCTTATTTTGCTGTGTATGTCAAATGCACAGCTTTAAGATTCTGTTTATGTTATTTCCATAGATACTTACTACTTACACAGAACATAGAACTGATGATATTTTCTTTTAGATAATGTTGAGTTTGTTAAGTTCTTCTTTTAAAATTTTTAGCCAGGTTGTACAAATATCTACAGAACAATTCGATACGCACTTATCTTCATTTAATAAGATTATTGCTGATTCTTTAATTTTTCTTTTTTTTTTTGTATCTGTTTCTTTTGTTATAATTTTTGCCGAGTCCCAGTTTATTCTATGTCCGTTTTCCCAAGCATGTTCACAAATCTTTGATTTCTGAATTTCATTCTTTCTAATGTAATTCTTGTGCTCATCCAACCTCACACTGAAAGGTCTGGATGACTCACCCACATACAATTTATCACATTCGCACGGGATATTATAAATACAGTTTTTTGAATTCTGCTCCCTGTTTATCGGTTTTGTTTTTGTTAAAATAGATGTTAAAGTGTTCCCCGTTTGAAATATCGTCCTAACATCAAATTTGCCACCTATACGGCGTAGCTTTTCCGATAGTCCGTATACATAAGGAATTATTGCTGTATAATGACGTTCAGGTTTTTGTCGTACCTGATTGTCCCTATTTTCAACATTTATGAAAACTCTATCAACAAAGGCTTCAGGATATTGATTTTGTACTAGAACCTCTTTGATAAATTTTTTCTCGTTATTCAATATCTCATTATTAGATAAAATTATTTTGGCCCTATCGTATAAACATTTTACAACACCTCTTTTAACATTTATTGACTGATCCGAGTTAAAATTTAGATATCTATTAGTATGTGTTGGTTTTCTATAAACGTTTGATTCAATTGTATTATTTACCCTTCTCATTAAAGCATCTAAAAACGGTAGTTCGTTCCTACTTTCTACTTCTAATGTGAATTTAATAGACGGTTCCGTACTAGTTATATTTTCTAAAAAACTATCTAATAAATCGACACCATGAGGCCAAATTGCAAAGATGTCGTCACATATCTCCACCAGACAACCGGTTTGTTTATACAATTTTGAACATGTGTGTTCTCAAACTTCTCCATAAATATGTTGCTTAAAATTGGTGATAATGCAGACCCCATAGCCATACCAAAATCCTGTTGATAGAACTCATTGTCCAATTGAAAATAGGTTGTTTTTATACACAGTGTTAAGAGTTCCATTATGCTATTTACACTTAATTTAGTTCTAGTTTCCAAATTATTATCATTTAGCAACCTGTCTTTAAGTATTTTTAAGGTTTCATCTACCGGAACATTGGTAAAAAGACTAACTACATCAAAACTAACCACCAGGTGTGATTCATGAATATCGTTTTCAATTATTTTTAATATATGAATCGGTATTTCCAGATAATGGATCAATAATTTTAAGTAAAAATTTTGCCAAATTATGACATGGTGAATTAATAGAACTAACAATTGGTCTTAAAGGAATATTTTGTTTATGTGTCTTTGGTAAGCCATAAAAATGAGGAGGCTTACTATGATATGGTGTAAGTTTCCTTCGTTCAAAATCATTAAATTCATGTTTGTATTTAAACAGAGTTCTGTAAATTTTGCTCTCTATTGATTTTGTTGGATCTTTGTTTAGTTTTGAGTAGGGTCCCTCATTTACAAGAGTCATGATTTTTGTGTTATATATATCTTTATCTATAGTGACTGTGGCATTGCCTTTGTCTGCTGGCAATATTTTTATACTTTCATCGCGTTTTAAAGAATTTATCGATAACTTTTCTTCTGGAGTTAAATTATCTTTAATTTTATATTGCTTCTCTAAAGCAATTTTTGCCCGTATGCGATATTCATTACCACTATCTGTTGGTAAATTTTGAGCCGTTTTTTTTTTCAATGTTGTAAAATTAATATAAACAGATATTTATCAATATTGTCTGCGTATATCTGGATTGGAATGTGTTAAAACAATATACTACCAACATAGGCACGCCGATATTTTAATACCAGTGTATATTAATATTAGTTCAATATTTTTGTTACAATTTCAATATATCTATATTGAGCCAATATTGAACCACGGTCCAGCCAATATTATGTTCTCTCTGGGTAACTTAACTTACCATTAATTTAATTTAATAATTCCATGGCCAATTTTCATTAAATTTGTAAAAAATTAATTAACAAATATTTTTTTCATTTGTTTCGATAACTTCAGTCCCAGTTGTCAAAAGATTTGTGCAATTGGTTGAACCCCAAGCCGCGCCACCTAATTGATTGATGGTTTAAATTGCTTTGATGATTTAGAAAATTTTAAATTATGTATAGGCTATTTGCCGTGGCTATTTGTCTATGCTAAAGATATTTATAGAATAAACTAGTTCTAATTTCATACTTAACCTACAGGCCCAGCATTAAAAAAATTTTGTATACAATCTAAAATAATTTACATGCCTTTGCTACATGCCAACAATGATATTTTTTATATTTATTTAATGTAACGGTTCAACTTCATTCATGTTGAAGTTCAAAACACGCACGTTAGGCAGATAAGGAGCAGTAAAAATACAAATCACTACTAATTTTAGATGTTTAAGAAATTCCGAGTATAAATAGATAAGATAGCATTGGAAACGAATGCATCAAGGATGATGAACTGTCTAAAGTTATGGCATAAACACACTGGATTAATAACCCACGAGTTCAGGGACGTTCTGCTTTTATTGTTACTTTTTATGATTATTTGTGTAGATGGTCTATTTTTCGTTGCAATTAAAGTTATGTGTAAGTTTATTTTGTAAGTGCTTTTAATTAATTTGCCATATGTGTATTTGAATAAATGTTATTCTGAACATTTTGTTTCAGAATAATTTAAGCATAAGTATGAAATACCTGTATTTTTCCGTTTAGATATCTTTCTGTTGTCTGTCGACAGTTGTTATACAATATAGAATGCCACTTAAAATTAATTAGATGGAATTTGCGGTATTTTCTTGATGAAACATATTCAATAGAATAATTATAAATATTCAAGAGAATAGTTACAATACGCACTTGGTTTATTATTTCATTAGTTCTGTTCAGATTTCTCTGACATATGTTTCGGCCTAGCGACCATTATCAAAGAGTCTAAAAAGCTGACCTGAAAGTGGTGGTTCACAGTATATATATCTTACAAATCCTCTACCCACCTAGAGGGGGATAATAATTTGATTTGCTATTTCTTAAAATTTAACAATACAGGCCGGAACTACGAACTACATTTTAATATTTTATTACTGTGTCTAGTACAGGATTGTTCATAAATTCTGTTTGTGTATTTGTAACGTTTTTATGGTTTCTTAGGGGCATCGTAATTTCTAAAATTTCAAGTATGTCTAGGATTTTTCCGTTGTTTGCATTATGCAAAAGTTTAACACTATTACCGTTAAAAACGTGATTTTGCGAAACCAGTTGATTTTTTGTTATATAAAATAGACTGTTTGTGTTCTCTTAGCCTCACATCTATGCTACGGCCACTCTGACGGCATCACAGTAGTCACACTTTATTTTATATACCCTCGATTTTTAATATCTTCTGTCTTTTCTTTATTATTAACCAACAAGCGACCTAAATTATTTCTATTCGTTGATATTGTATTGATACCTAATTTGTTTAATCTATTATATACTGAGTTGCTAACCTTATTTACATAGTTTATGCTATGCACTTTTTGTTTTCTATATTTGGCACGTTATAAAAATGTTTTTCTAATAATTTTCTGTATATTTTTTATTAATTTGTCAATAAGTAACTCATTATAACCATTGTTTTTTGCTAGCGTTCTAAGAATTCTAACTTCTTTTTCAAAGTTAACCCTATTTAAATTTAGAGATAATAGTCTGTTTACATAGCTATGAAACGGTGTCATTTTTATCTTCCAAGATTGATTACAATTTGCATGTGTAAGAGTGTCAGTAAAAATTGGCTTTCTGCAAATATCAAGTTCTAGCCCATGTTCTTTTTTAGATATTACGCTGAATTAAGTTCATAGTTCCGGCCTGTATTGTTAAATTTTAAGAAATAGTAAATCAAGTTATTATCCCCCTCTAGTTTTGTAGAGGATTTGTAAGATATATACTGTGAACCACCATTTTCAGGTCAGTTTTTAAGACCCTTTGATAATGGTCGCAATGCCGAAACATATGTCAGAGAAATCTGAACAAAACTAATGAAACAATAAACCAAGTGCGTATTGTAACTATTCTTTTGAATATTTATAATTATTCTATAGAATGCCACTACTAATTTTTTCTAACTGAAACAAAAACCGCTTCATGTTCACATTTAAGATAAAGTTATTCTTTTCTAAAACATAAGAAAATACTTTGATTTGATTTTTAAACAAATGGTAAGCATTGCTGCCACTACCAGAAAACATACCACTAAGGCATAAGGGAATAACAAATGCAGGTGTTTATCAAATGTACTCCCGTATTGTGTCGTCATATAAAGTGTTTATGTTCCTCTTTTTATCTTAACGCCGATCGCCCACCAGTACTACGGGACGGCGCCGATACAGCTACGCGAGGTATCTTCGAATTCACGGCAAATTGTATTAAATAGAAACTTGCCCACCAATGCAACGCAAAAGGTGAGAACTGTGCGCCCGACAAGAAAAATGCAAGAGATTCTCATGTAGAATTGATTAGACTAATCAGAAAAGATGTCCACATGGAAAAATGCCAGTGGCGTACCACAGTTTTGGTAAAAAATATTAGAGGACACTGGTGGAGTGATAAAATAATTTTTCTAACTAACACATATGGTTTTATATCACATTAACACATACCAAAACTGAAAATAGTATCTAAAGTACAATCTGAAATATTAAAAAATAAAGAAAAATTCAACACTCTTCAGCAAAGAATTTGAGCAGTTGCAGATGTTAAAGAACAGGACCAAAACTCTCGATGAATTTTTCGAAACTGTAACAAAATCCGAGGAAACATTTCGCATGAAAAGCGTGCTTCACGTAAAAATTGCGTTGGAAGAGGTTTTTATATATAAATTCACATTTTCGCTCTACGAAGCGTTTTTTATGCTAAAATCTTGGAAACTCATCAATGAGTGTAATTTTAGAAAGTGTAGTAAATGTCGCTGCATGGGGACGTAATGTCGCCTCCGACCACAAAATTTAGAAAGTATAACGAAAACTGACTTGAAACGTATGAATTTATAATTGCAGAATATAATTCAAAGTCGTTGCGATTTAAGCATTTTTAAGCTCTGAGGACCGAACTAAATTGATATTGAACTGAAAATACGTCAATAGACTGGCAAGCAAAAGCTCACCAAAACATAAAATTTTTTACTGAATCTTTTTGTGTAATAGTTAGCTATAAACCGCACATTGGATGGCAGTTGGTTACATTATGAGTCGTTCCGTTTCTCACTATGTGTTCTACACAGGCCAGACTATAGTTTGTCAATACATTTTTCTTGAACGTTTTTGTGAAACATAATTTTTTCAAGATTTAATATATATTTTTTAACTTTATATTGTCTTTTTCTTGTGTTTTCAAAATCCCTTTTCAGGTTTAAATTTAAAAGGAAGTGTTAGATTTATAGTGTTACGATATCCAATTGGTAACATCAGTGAAGCAGTTAAGCAAAAACGAACAGTAAGTATAGATTTTGCATTATTCTCCATCTGAGACAGTCGTTTTGAACCCTTATTTGCGAACGTTTAATATCCATTTTGGAAAGTATAATAAAAGTCCTTCAGACGTGTAAAGATGGATTGTTCATGTTAAAGAACACGCTGAAACCCCGATGTACTTTTCGACGCTGTAACAAAATCCGACTTAGGAAATACTTCGTATGAAAAGCGTGCTTCACGTAAAAATATCGTGGAAGAGGTTTTTAATACTTGTAATCATATTTTCGCTCTACGGAGCGTTTTTTATGCAAAATTTTCAATAACTCCTCAAGGAGCGTCAATTTAGCAAGTGTAGTAAATGTCACTGCACAGGGACGTAATGTCGCCCCGACATCAAAATTTTATAAACTGTAATGAAATTTGACTTTAACTTCGAAATTTTCAAGTATAACAAAATTTGACTTTTACGAATCCACGTTGTCAAGCACTGCAACTCTTACGAGGTATTAAATATGAGGACAAGTTAAACCAGTCTCTATTCAAAGTATATCGGGAGTTCTAGCGAAAATAGCCCTTAGCGACATGGGACCCCCATCATTTCCTAGCAGTCGGTTTTGACGGGGAAATGATGAGTTTTGACGGGGTTTGCCCTAAACCGGTTCCTCAGTGATTCGGTGTCAGAAAAGTATTATTACCATGTACTCATACGTGCATGGGATCCGCCTTGCCTGAACATAAAAAGTTGTAATTGCAGAATACAATTAGAAGTAGTAGCGCTTCAAGCGCTTTTAAGCTCTGAGGAGCGACCTAAATTAATGTGATACAAAAATACGTTTGAATCTTTTTGTGCATAGTTAGCTTATAAAACCGCATATTGGATGGTAGTTGGTACATTATAAATCGTTCCGTTCCTCACCATGTGTTGTACACGGGCCAGACTAGTGTTTGTTAAACATATTTCTTAAAAGTTGTTGTAAAAACATAAATTTTTGAAGATTTAATATATACATTTTTGAACTTTATATTGTCTTTTAGTTGTGTTTTCTAACAAAATTCCCTTTCAGGTATAATTTTAAGAAAGTGTGGTACATCCAGTGTTAGGTTTATAGTGTTACGACGTCCAATAGAGCAGCAGTTAAGCATAAGCGACAGTAAGTATAAAATTTCATATTATTCTCCGTCTGAAACAGTCATCTTGAACCCTAAATTTTGTGAACGTTAACATTCACTTTTGAAATATATTGAAAGTCCTTCAGACGACAAAAGATGGATCGTTCACATTCACACGGACTAAGGAATGACACCCTGAAATATTAGCAAGTCATTAAGGAACACCCTGTGTGTTCTAAAATGGTTTGTTGGATACTTTTACTATATACATGAAATAAAAGCATTTATATATTATTTCGAAGCAGGGTATGTAAGTTATTTATTACCCACGTCAAAGAAGGTCTGAAATTATTTTTAATTATGATTGTTACACCCTTCAACGGTTCATTAAACAACTAACGAAGTAAAATACCATACATTCTAAGATTATCCAACCCCTTGATATGCAATAAAAATGAGGTAAACAGACCCTATCCAATTAACAGCTTCCTGTCTAAGTTGTACTACAAAGGGCACTGTTGGAAGTGATCTTTGGTTATGATAATGATCTACTTGATCTCATTCGAGTTGATTATTGAATAAGATGGCTATCTTAGAAATTTTAGATGAAAAGGGATGGGGATTTATCTAAAAGGGTAGGTTTGAGCGGGAGTCCGTATTCCAGATAAAAGTATTATGAGTTTTGGTTTAATGGAATAACTGATGTATCTAGTTTAGATCCCATACCATTTAATTTGGCTACAGGATGGGTGAAAAGGGCAAGAAACTTTATTGTGAACCTTTTACGGATTGTTACGGGAATGAATAATAACCTCTCTAACTGAACCATATGCAACTTAATCAAATATTATGTGATATAACATATTTTGTCCCCATTTTTTGTTTTTACTGTATCTAAATTCGGCTTAAAAGGTACCAATACTAGATAACTTAATAGGTCTCTCTCTATAATTTATAACTACATTTTTCTGTAAAACCAGTAAGATAGAGTATTTAGAAAAGTTTAGGAATAAATTCCTAACGTTGGTTTTGATTATGCTACATTTCAGTGAGTTTTGAATTTTTGTTAAACCCTTCAAATATAGTCAATAACAAAATTCTCCTGCAAAATATTTTCGATTTCTTAAAGTGTGGCTAAGAAACAGGGTAGAGCAGGTTTTTATTAAATATTAATGTTTTAATTAAATATTAATGTTTTAATTAAAATTTGTGTAATGACCAGAAAAACTAGATTGGTATGTTTCCTGGAATTTTTATACAGGGTGGGGCAATAGCGCGTCGAACCTTGATATCTCGAGTTCTACTATAGCTAGAAATTCTTTAAAAAATTGCAAGTAAACTAGATAAAGAAGTCTATAACTGGAAATTATTTTCGAACATATAGGGCGAGCCAAGACGAAATTACAGGACCAAGTGCCTATTTTTTGAAAATTGGTTGACAGTGGTCACTTCAGCCGACATTAACCTTACTGCTTTTTTTATAACCGAAATACTTTTACTGCATGAGTTGAGCCACCCCATAGCAGAATTGCGAAACTAATGTAAGAATGGAATAGAGAGAAGTAACAATTTCTTAAGGTACTAAAACACAGTACATTTTTCAGACTGCGAAATAAAATTATAATGCTGGACAGCTTGTTGGAGTGTATCTTCACGTGATTGAACCAGCTGAGGGTGTCATCCAAGACAACGCCAAGATTTTTATGCTGTCACCTTTAACTACTAAATTGTTTGTAGAAAAAACGAGCCTCTTGTCTTCATTAAGTTTAATATTATTGGAAGAAAACCAATTACTAGTTGCACTGAACTAATGCTGTCCCTATTTAAATTAACATTAGTATGTTAGAATTAAAATCCAAACTCGAGGTGTCATCGGCATAGGCAAGGCATTTTATTGGAGACATAAAATGAAGGAAACCATTCAGGTGTAAAATAAACAATAGAGGCCCGAGCACAGAGCCTTGAGGCACCCCGTGCCTTAGTGTTAAAGTTCTGAATTAAAGTTATTAATAGCAACAGATTGTTGTCTAGGATTCAGATAGGAATTGAACAGATTCAGAGGTAAACCTCTTATCAGAATTGGGCTCGAGTACAGGTAAAATGTATTCGAATAACGAATACATTAATTGTATTCAAATTCCGAATACAAAGAATCGGATACTTTTATCGGAAAATGTATTCGAATACTTTTATTAGAATACGGATACACACTAAAAAAAAATTTATAATAATCAATAATACATCGTTCATATTAATAATTTTCATTTATTTGGAATACTTAATTCGTTTATAAGTCTTATTTGAATTTGCCTTTGTAAGCACATGTACTTCAAAATGATTATCACTTAATGCATTTCGTCTTGGTGTGTCTATCATGGTACCACAAATCTTCTATATTGCAAGTCACAAATTATACAAAAAAACAACACTCACCACAAAAATTAATTTTCCAAAATATAGGCATAAAGGAAGTAATGCGTAAATGCGAAAACGCGTGAATCGGCAGCCGCCCGAATCTCATCCAGAAATAGACTCAGCAGTGCTTTATTCTTTTACCTCATCACATCTCATCTAGCCAATAAAACAGCAGTTTAATACATGCGTGGATTGGCTCAAATAATGTATCAATCAATTTGTGAATTATTTTCGAATACTTATTGTACTCGATTACATTTAAAGTATTCGAATACTGACAAAATTCAATTGAATACAAAATACTTTGGATATTAGTAACGAATACGAATAACGGATACAAAATTTAGAAAAGTATTCGGATACAATGGTCGAATGCACATAAAGCATTCGAATACAGTATTTGAACACAGAAGTACTCGAATACAGCCCAGCTCTGCCTTTTATGCCATAAAAGCTTAATTTTTCTACAAGCAACTCATGTGAGACACAGTCGAACGCCTTAGAAAGATCACACAGGCTACAGCCACATGCTTACCGTCTTCAATGCCCTCGACTATGTCACTGACTATTTTAAAAACCGCTTACGTCGTCTGAAGCAAAATTGGTAGCAGTTTAAGATATTGTTAATCCCAAGACAATTGATAAGCCTTTTTTCGAGACTGACTGCAAATATTTTTGAAAAATAGGAATTATAGAAATGGACCGGTAGTTATCGATAGTGTTAATATCTTCTTTTTTAAACAGAGGTAAAACCTTCGCAACCTTAAGCATATCTGGAAAAAAAACCTTCACTAATGCAAGCATTAATAAGCAACGTAAGTGGCAGTAGAATTATATCTTTACGAATTTGACTATTTATACCATAAATGTCAGTACAATTAGAATCTTTTAAAGTTTTTACTGCCTCGGCTACTTCATGTGTTAAAACTGGTTCAAGAAAAAAAAAAGATGATGTGACTTTAGGCAGTTTTTTCAGGTATCTGTTGCAGAGACGTTCGAAACAGTTAAGGCATTAATAAACTGTTCGGGTGTAGTAGAAAAATATGTATTAAAAGAGTTTGGGGAGATACTGTGTTCAAAAGAATTAGATGTTGATTTGTTGCGTTCATAATTAATCAATTTCCAGCTGCCGCGAGCCTTATTGTTAGAATTATTGATGAAACCATCATCAACTAATTTAGATTTATATTCCTTTTTTAAAATATTATAGAAATTGAAATTCTTGGTGCAATTTGAAATAATCTTTATACAAGAAAGTGTATCCCTCATATCTCTGAGTGAGTCATTAAACCACTAAACGGGTGGATTGTGTTTAGTTTTGCATTTTTTTAGTGGAAAGTGATTTTCAATAAGAGATGGATAAGTGTTTACTAAAAACTCTGCTAGAAAGTTTGCGTTATAATTCGGATTCTCAAATAAATCCCAATCAACATTATTTAAAGAGTGTTTGAGCTTATCAATGCCTGCCTTACTAATGCTTCTTCTCCAGATATGACTGGCGGCATCTTCGTTGGCTTTTAAATTGATAAACTGACTCAGATGATAGACAAGGATCCCAATCTCATAACAATCATCAGCCAAGTTAGAAAAAATGTTATCAATACAGGTCATGGTATGTCATGTAATTCTGGTGTAGTCCGATATTGAGGCTCAAGACCAAAAGAAGAAGTAAGACAAATTAATTCTGATAAAGAGGGTGATGCACCCCTAAAATTAACATTAAAATCTTCGACTAATATAATTTTGCAATATTTGGTTGAGCAGTGTATTAATAATTGATCTAGAAGGTCAAGTAAAATGTAATGACCCCAGAGGGAGATCTATAGACATAAATCAGAACGCAATTAATATTCAAAATTTCAATAGCACAAAATTCTACATTGAATTGACTACAAAATTCACTAACCTGCAATTGTTTAAATTTTATAGTATTTTTCACAAAAATTGCGACACAACTATGTTTATTTGCTTCTCTGCAATAAAAAGTCGCCAGATTAAAATGTGGAAAACTAAAAGAATTTATGGTATTATTATCTCCAACCAGTGTTCAGAGAAACATAAGATGTCAAAATTTTATGCATAGGGATAGCTGAGTCAGTATTTTTGATCCTCGTCTTCAATTCAATAATATTAATGAAATATTGAAAATTCCCATACTGTACATCAAGTCAATACTCGTCTAAGTAGTAGTTTTATTTATATTAACATCATGGCGAAGTTTAACCACAATTATACAACAACTGTTCCCTGCGATGTTGCCATCTGCTGCAGCTGTGGCTTGAACTCAGAAGAGATAATATCGACTAGCAGTGTTGTCTTCCACACAAATTCGTCTGGTCCACAGCCACCGTCTCGGCAGTACATTAAAAACGACACTAAGCATCCATGCCCTATCCAAAATTAGAATCAGAATCCTCTGGTCTCAAGCCTAGCAGTACACGTAAGCACTGAGAAACTAAGTTACTTCTAGATTTTCAAAAAAAATTGCATAATTTTCAAACGAAAATTATATACACCCTCGGAAATATCATTTATTCTCAAGTTCTGACGATTGAGAAATCTTAGGAAAAAACCAAACCTGAATTGAGTTGTCCGTGTGAACTTCGCAAACGGAGAAATATTTATTGGATTTTCTCGGCTTTAATTAATGAAACAACGGAAAACGTTCGGTTTGTTTGTATTTCTGACAAGATAATTACCAGATAATTAAATTGGTTGTTAGTCCTTCGTAAATTAAGAGAAAAACAACTTAAATAACAGTTTCGATAAGCATAATCATTCTTCGAGCCCGAAACGATGCTAGTTATGCTCCATATATCGTAATTACTGCCAAAGTCTCTAGAACAAACGAAAGTTGGAGACATGTTTACGTTCGAGCAAACATTGGAGATGAGGGCTGCCTAGTGCGGTCGATAAACGGTATAAGAGCAAACAGACCCAAATAATGAAGGATAAGGATAAGAATGGATGCCTTCTTTAGAAAATTCGAATAAAAATATTTTAAAATAAAAACTACATTACATTTTACAATAGAAACAGAGTTAGTGCCATATACCAAAAATGGAAACAACAATACAATTAAGAACGTATGTTTCGTAATAATTGTTCATCATTAGTGTAGTGTAGCATAAGAAATGTCTTTATAAATTGGGAATAGAACTATTAAACTTAGAAAAGTACAATATAGTCGAGTATAGTTTTGCTGGGCAGTGCAAAACTCAATAAAAACCTTATGACCTCATTATTATCGCTGTTGGACAATGCGGCATATTGTCATCAAACAAACCGACACACATTAAAAACCCATGAAGTTAAACGAGTCAATTTGCGAACGAAATAGTATACAGTTGTACTTAAAATTCGTATGTTTTAGAATGTTCATATTAATAATATTAGATTTAAAAGTATTGTTTACCGTTTCTGGTAAATTTAACAATCTTACTCTATTTTGTTTGTATGAAGAAAACATTGGTTAATTTTAGTACTCTACATTAAAATTAATATTCACTTAAACATAATATTTTTAGTCGCAAACTCCTCTATAAATCCTTATTTTACTATAAGGAACCTAACCAGACTGCAACCAACAGCTACTCTCCGGGCTATGTGCCCCGCCGAGCGCTGAATTACAAGTTACAAGCCTGGCGCGTTAAGTGTAATAATTGCATATTACCATCAAAACGCTAATGCTTCGATTGCAACAAACACCAGCCGAAAGACTGATCCTACTTAAAGGAGCTCCCTTGCCAGTCGTCACACACCACTTGCAGACTGCAGTTTCGAGCTGTTGGCTCTCGTCAGTGCAAGGTAGGTATGCGACGACCGACATGAGAATCCTTTGACTATAGTACATCCCGGTATTTTTACAATAGCGACATGTAAAACAGCCAGCAGGCGCCATCCAGCGGTCCAGTGTCTGTTGCAATCGAAAAATAAATAGCCTGACTTGGCTTAGCATAGTTCAAATGTGCTTTTAGAGGGCGGAATATTAAACATAATATTTTTAGTCGCAAACTCCTCTATAAATCCTTATTTTACTATAAGGAACCTAACCAGACTGCAACCAACAGCTACTCTCCGGGCTATGTGCCCCGCCGAGCGCTGAATTACAAGTTACAAGCCTGGCGCGTTAAGTGTAATAATTGCATATTACCATCAAAACGCTAATGCTTCGATTGCAACAAACACCAGCCGAAAGACTGATCCTACTTAAAGGAGCTCCCTTGCCGGTACATTTCTTATAGATAATTTTATGATCTACAATTTTTGTCCGGGGTGCTTTTATGATAAAACTTACCGTTTTGCTGAAAATCGCGAGAACTGCAGCTCGAAACTGCAGTCTGCAAGTGGTGTGTGACGACTGGCAAGGGAGCTCCTTTAAGTAGGATCAGTCTTTCGGCTGGTGTTTGTTGCAATCGAAGCATTAGCGTTTTGATGGTAATATGCAATTATTACACTTAACGCGCCAGGCTTGTAACTTGTAATTCAGCGCTCGGCGGGGCACATAGCCCGGAGAGTAGCTGTTGGTTGCAGTCTGGTTAGGTTCCTTATAGTAAAATAAGGATTTTTAGAGGAGTTTGCGACTAAAAATATTATGTTTAATATTCCGCCCTCTAAAAGCACATTTGAACTAATATTCACTTGTTGCTCAGATTTGCCAATAATTTAAAATATATCCTCGAATATTATTATGGACTTAAGCCGTGCACTTTCTCGGCCGAAGCCGGACAAAATTCACCGACCACTCGCGTGCGCCGTTGGGGTTCGGCTCTGTGGGGACCCGGGCCTGTCCCGGGCCCATTGCTGTTGGGGATCGGCTCGGTTAACGGGGATGAAATTCATCACGCCCCATTAATCCGGTGGATATTTCGATTTTCTATCCTTCATCGTTGAAAAACTTTCTGGTAATATGGCATGTCTGGAGAATTACCGTCCTCTGGATGATCTTCGCGAGGCCTCTAGGTAGATTAAGTTGCTCCAAATAATTCAAGAACTTCTTCGTCACCACGCCTGTAGCCGAAATTATGATCGGAATAATTCGAACCTCCTCTAATCTCCACACGTCTTTAAGTTCCATAGCCAAATTCTGATATTTGTTTCTCTTTTCCATCTCCGTTTTTTGCAGGTTGCTGGTTAGGGGGCATCCAATATCAATAATAGTGGCCTTCTTGTCTTTCTTTTTGATCACCAGGATGTCAGGGCGGTTGTGCTCCAAGGTTCTATCAGACTGTATTGGTCTATCCCAGTACAGCAATGTTTCCTCGTCTTCTAAAACAACTTGAGGTGTGTATTTATAGAAGGACGGTGGATTAGTAATGAGTCCTAAGTTAAGTGCCAATTCTCTATGGATGGTTTTCGCCACCTCGTTGTGTCTTCCCAAATACATTCCCGTAGCCAAAGCGGGGCAGCCTCCAGTGACATGTTCGATAGTTTCACCCGCTGCCTTACACTTTCTACACACATCGTTCACGCCGGGGACTTTAAGAATGTACTTTTCATAATTTCTAGTACGGATAATGCTATCCTGAATGGCTGTTATGAATCCCTCAGTTTCTGGGTGTAACATTCCTTCCTTAAGCCATAGGAGCGAGGTCTCCTTGTCGATTATCGATATTATTATTATTATTATTATTATTGCCCAGCAAGCACCGCGAGGAGGTACAAGCATTTTCTTGCCAAACATGTGGGTACAAGTTCAAGATTTTGGATATTAAAATAGTTAAAATAAATAAAGCAGATCTCTAAATTCTTTAAATAAACAAAATTTTATATTTATGTCGATAATCTAAACTTGATCTAATTGACCCAGGTTAACTACATAAATTCGATTCTGCAAAACAACTAAATAATTATCAAAAAAAATATATACAATAATAATAATGATAATAATAGTTCCTTCTGGAATTTCTGTTAAGTAGACCGTTTTTTTCATGGCTCCTTTTTCCCCTTCATTTTCTTTTATATTCTTATACACTTCTAAAGTGTGTGAGTGTAAATATTGTGTGAAAACTTTCTTCGTAATTTGTACATCACTACCACCCACCACATCTTCCTGACATTTTCTGTTGGTGCTTGGTTCTGGATCTTCCCAATAGGGACCTTTCACGATCAGTAATATTGTCAATACTTAAAAATACTGACAGTTATATTGAACGTGTAAGGCCAATATTGATAGTGACTGATGATGTATTGATGGAGACAGTAATACTGGTAGTGTAAGGTGTCGAAAGGGATGGTAGAGTACCGACAATATTATTGACAATATTATTGATCGTGTAAGGTACCTACAAGGTCTAAACATTTTCACAATATTATTTTACCACACCCACCACAACATTTTGCTATACGAATGAATATATTTTGATTTTTTCAAAGCTCTTGTTATTTTTCATCAAATTTTAGCAATAGAAGTCAAGGCTCAAGGAGCGAATATAGGAATTTGGTTATTCAATATAATTATAAATGATATTGTAGAAGATCTTCCTGGCAGTTGCGTCCTATACACATACAATACAAGTTAGTTTCGAGACCTTCAAAGCAAATGGATTGTATTATTTTGCAAATGAATTTAAATTGTATTTTTAGAGAACCAACTGCCTCCAAATGCTATAAAATATAATGTGTCAATAATCGCAACTATGTTATAATAATTTATGATCGTCTTAAAAAATGTCACTGTTTTACGATTAGAAACGTCCTGTGAATTAGGCGTATATTTGTACAGAAAATTATCTTTTCTATTTCACATCATCTATGTCAGTACAAATGACATAGAAATTCTTGCCTCTTCTATGTTTGTAATATATAAAAAAGTGATATGATGAAGTTGCCATATTTTGCTTATATTCGATCTAAATTAGAATGTCTCGGCCGAATGCCTACAGAATAGATGGTACGTATCCTACTATTGGTTTTCCAAAACTTGAGCTTTAATTTCCATTCCAGTTTTCTATAGGCAGTCTTTCAGATAGATGCACAGTATCCTATTAATACTTCCCTACAAACTTTACACATAATGTCCCCGATTGTACACATTTTTTGCATACATATAATTTTTATGCACACCAATCGGTGTCACGTCAGCCAAGCTTTCTCTACCAGAGGGCGCTTAGCATCAACCGGAGAATTTTTTTTAATAGAATGTGTATTGTGCAGTATATAAAATTTCACTGACTTACTTATGTCTTTATTTGTAGTATTACTTCTATTAAAAAATGAACTAAATGCCATATTTATTTCACTATGTTTGTTTAGTCTAGGTGTATATACATTGTTTCTATTATATAGCCTGCTTTCTCATATAAATGTTTACGCATTGTCCATTGAGCTGCTATATTCTATGTATTTATTACTTGTATCTTATTCTGTAATTGAGTTTAGGCTGTAGAATAATGTATAGTTCAAGTAATAAGTTCCCGATATATAAAAAACGCAACAAAAACTTTACGATCTCATTAAAATACCATTACTCTTTGTGCTACCTCGACCGCAAATCATCTCGTTTATCTTTATATGTTTTAATGTGCGTCGAGTCGTTTGATGCAGGCATGTCGCCGTGGCCCGCAGCGATAATAATTATGTTGTAAAGTTTTTGTTGCATTTTTTTATGTCTCGGGAAATCCTTACTTGGACTATACCAATAAAATTAAATAAATATGGTTTCTAAAACATTCTCAAACAAATGATAATTTCACAGCTGCAATAAAAGCTATTCTAGATCTTATATCAAAATAATTTTTACCATTTTAAGTTTTATTAAAATCTTTCCAGTTTATATTTTCATCTACCGTTCTAAAAGTGGCTTAATGGAAGAATATAGAATTATTGGCAACGTCGCATTCTTGAACATATAATCTTCGTCTCAAGTGAATTCGACCGGAAGGCAATCCAAGTTGGAGTTATTTTAGGACCTAGGTTTTTCTTTATTTCTACACTTCAAAGAATAAGTCAACATTTTGCAAGTGAATTGAACTTCATTACCTTTCTATTCGTTTAAATTAGATGCCGTACCTACTTAGTAGTTTTATATTAAAAGGTGATTTAATACAGGATGTTTATAATTTATGAATATTAGTTTGTAATATTATCACGAAAAATGAATGTAATATTGTGGAATAATTCTACTATATGATATTTTGGATTTATAGCTGCTCTTTAAAGCAATGCAGTTATGTAGCGCTTTATAAGAGAAGAAATGGAATACCCACATCGCTTTATCGTATTCTATTAGAAATTTTTTTAAATGTCTTTCGAGCTGCTGGTTCGAGTTCAAACTCGATAGTTGCCAAATTCGACAGCGTAACAAGTCCACGTTCTTCTGAAGTATAGCCCTCTTCTGTATAAGTCTTATTTCTAGATTTGGAAGCAAGTAGTATGTTGTTGTTAGTTATATTATGTCAGAAGGGTTATCAAATGCGCACATGCAACTAAGTACGTCTGTAGGGTATTTGACTTTAATGAATATAATATTACTATTAATCCGAACATTTATTTACCCGATGCAATAATATGGTAGTAATAGAATGATAATAATAAACATTTGTTTTCCCATAATTCGTTTAGCTAAAAATATAACACTAAAATTCCAAGAAAAATTTGAGAGAACCTTGGTCATATTTTTCTTACAGAAAATATGGCTAATAATAATTTATTTGTTTTCATATTTCAGGCATGTTTAATTTGTAAATTCCAATGTTTCATAATATGGCCAATACCAGAAAGTATACTCTGTGCTGTGAGTCAACTAGAAATCTTCAACGAATCAAATTTTATATACAATTTTTATTTTCTTGAATTGTATTATTTTATCTGTGGCTGTAATAAATTTGTAAATGCTCCATATTTATCTATGCCATTCTTGCAATATTCATCAAAAATACGACATAAAAATGCATTGATATAATAATACAACTAAATAGTATGAAAACCCTTTAGATAATATTTTTTATAGAGGTAATATATTCCATAAAATCAACACAATGATAGGGAACTTACCAAATTAATATTTAATTTATATTATGATTGGAAATATTCAAATTATCATTGAGTGTATTGAGAGATTGATTTAGGTGATCCCTGTTTGTATTGACTCAACATTTTTCACGTTACCTTAATGAAAAAATTTCAATAGAACCAACTACGGACTAAGGGGGGCCTTAGGGGCTGGAGCCCGGCGTCCCGAACGTTGAGAAGCCCCGGACGCTGAAAACTGACTCAAAAACCGAACGTGATTATGACGAAAAGTAGGGCGGGGCGCTAGTGATCTCAGATCTTATCGATACCCGATATAAATATATTTCATGCAATAGTAACATATTTGTTTTGTCCCTCCGTGGTCCGCGTCGAAAACTTCGTTTTATTGACTGTTTCCTATTTTCATTTTCTTTTGATTTTTCGAATAAAAAGATTGAACTTGTACATCTTATATTTTTCTTTGCCTGACTACTCAACTTGATTTAAAAAATGAGATTCTTTGAGATGAGAGGGGCCCCAAAGCGGTTTATAACCCAAGGCCTCGCCGCAAGTTAGTCTGCCGCTGAATGGAACATATTTAAATTTTGGAAACTCTACAGCTACATTAATCGTTCTCAGTTATCTTTAAATTCTGTCATACACTCAATTGATTCAAAATTGACTGTAAATTTTCATTTTTACCAGTCATAATGAAATTAGAATATTCTCAAATTCCTTTCTTCAATCGATAAATCTCTGAATCATAAAGTAGAGTTAGACAGCAATTTAGAATTCACATTTTTGCGACGGCACTTGTCATCCGCACCCCCACCCCCCCATAGGGCACTGTCAATATTTCAAGAGACATTTGGCATGGAAGAAAGTGTTCTGCCGTATATCTCCTTAGTGAATGATAACTATTGAGTTTCAAATTTGCCTTATGTGTACCTACATATCTGCCCACAGGGACACCTCATCGAATGTCGAAAAAACACCGACAAGTTAAACCCAACAAAACTAATTCTTTCATCTACGGCGCTTGGAATGTTCGTACTTTGAACGACAGCACTCGCACCGATCGGCCTGAAAGAAGAACTGCTCTAATAGATAGAGAACTTCACCGACTCAATGTTGACGTTGCAGCTCTCAGCGAAACTCGATTTTTGGAGGAAGGCTCTCTCACAGAAAAGTACTACACCTTCTATTGGAAAGGTCTTCCCACCAACTCAAGCAGACAACATGGAGTAGGATTTGCCGTTCGGAATCAACTTGTATCCAACTTAACACAAGTACCACAAGGCCTATCCGAGCGTCTAATGCTGCTACGCTATGAGCTATCAGATGGCAACGCGGTAAATCTAATAAGCGCTTACGCTCCCACTCTGGATGCAAGTCACGAAACCAAGGAAAGCTTCTATCAACAGCTGGAAGAAACCCTCTGTAGAATACCTAAAACGGAACGACTCGTTATTCTTGGCGATTTTAACGCTAGAGTAGGGAGAGATGCAGACACCTGGCCAGGCATCATAGGCAAGAACGGTTTGGGCAACATGAACGCTAACGGTCAACTACTCCTAACTAAATGCGCCGAACATGATCTAGTTATAACAAACACCATTTTCCGACAAAAGGATAAATTTAAAGGCACCTGGCGTCACCCCAGATCAGGTCACTGGCATCTACTGGACTATGTTATCGTACGTAGGAAGCATCTCAAGGACGTCCAAATTACAAAGGCGCGCATTGATAGCGAATGTTGGACCGATCATCGTCCTGTTGTCTCTAAAATGAAAATTGTTATGAGACCCAAACACCGAAGAACTCAAGTAAAACGTAGACTCCGTCTCTGTATTAGTAAATTGCGTGACCAACAAACCGTCGAACAGCTAAAGCAAAAAGTTCAAGAGAATTTGAGTGCACTAGAAGAAACCAATTCTGTAGATGTCGCTGCTACCTGGACACAAATTAAAGACAGTTTAAAAAGTGCGAGTGAGAAAATTCTTGGCACTGCAGCAAGTAAAAAACAGGAGGACTGGTTCAATGATAATGAAGCTTTTATACAAGAACTTCTTGACCGCAAACAAATTGCCTTCCAAAACGCTATCAACCACCCCAACGACTCATCAAAAGCAGAAGCTTTTACCCAATCTAAGTATGAAACGCAACGCGAAATCAGAAGAATAAAGAACCAGTGGTGGGCAAGCAAGGCCAGAGAAATTCAAAGGTACGCCGATTCACATGACTACAGGAATTTCTTTCAAGGAGTAAAAGCAGTGTACGGCCCCAGTCGGAAAAATATGTGCCCTATTAAAGATTTAAATGGAAATCTCCTCAAAGAAGACCAGGAAATAAGAGCCCGATGAAAAGAACACTACTCTAACATTCTTAACCAGCAAAGTCAAGCCGATCACGATATTATAAATCTTATCCCTCAATATGACACCTTCGAAGACTTAGATAAACCACTAACAACGGAAGAGATCTTAACCGCCATTGGGCAGCTAAAAAATAACAAATCTCCCGGCGCCGACTCACTCCCAGCTGAGATCTTTAAAGCTGTGTCGTCAGAGCTCATACCCTAGCTCAAAAAACCGTTTGATGTCGTGTGGGAAAGTGATCAAGCTCCGCAGGAGTTTCGTGATACGCTTTTAATCAACCTCTTCAAAAACAAAGGGAGCGCTGCGGACTGTGGAAATTACAGGGGTATAGCTCTCCTGGCTGTTGGAGGGAAGATACTCACTAAAGCGATGGCAAATAGGCTAACACCTGTTATGGAAAAGTTACTTCCTGAAACACAGAGTGGCTTTAGACCAAACCGAGGCACATCGGACCTAATCTTCACACTTAAACAGCTTCAAGAAAAAGCACTCGAACATCAAGGAGAAATTTACATGGCCTTCATTGATTTAACCAAGGCGTTTGACTCGGTGGACAGGGAAGTGCTCTGGAAAATTATGCTCCGCTTAGGTATCCCTAGAAAATTTGTGGAAGTATGTCACAGTCTACATACAAACAACAACGCCCAGGTTATGTATAATAATGAGGTAACCGAACCTTTCCAAACCCTCACTGGAGTTAGGCAGGGATGTGTCCTGGCACCCCTACTCTTTAATTTGTTTACCACTGCTCTAACAATTATTGTTGACAACAAACTGACAGTCAGAGGATCAGGTCTCAGATACCGTTTTGATGGCGGTCTCTTTAACATAGGGTGCTTTAGAGCTTTCACGAAGACACGCACACGATTCATTTGTGATCTCCAGTATGCAGATGACTGTGCACTTTTAGCCTCTACGCCGGAAGAGCTTCAAGAACTTTTAGATGTGTATGCCCAGAGCTATGACTCCTTGGGACTTAAAATCAACATTGGAAAGACTAAGATTATGTCAACTCCTCATCAAGTGAACCAAATAGACATTACACTTAACGGAAATTCTCTTGAAGTGGTGGATCAGTTCAATTACTTAGGCAACGTTGTTAATGACAGAGCAAACATGGACAGCGAGATTCGCAATAGAATTAACGCTGCATCTAGAGCGCTCTGGGGACTTAGAGAGAGAGTATTTGACAACCACGACCTTGCTTTGTCAACGAAAATGGCTGTCTACAGAGCAGTTGTCATTCCAACACTGCTATATGGATGTGAAAGCTGGGTCACTTACCGTCGTCATGTGAAAGAATTAGAACTTTTCAGCAAAGACACCTCAGAAGTATGATGAAAATCCGTTGGTTCCATCACATATCAAACGTGGAAGTACTCAGGAGAGCAAACAGCCTTCCAATTGAGGTGCTTATTTCAAGAGCACGCCTAAGATGGGCAGGTCACGTTCATCGTATGCATGATAACCGCCTTCCTAAATGTACACTTTATGGTGAATTGCTAAGCGGTAGAAGAAGGCGTGGCGGTCAAGGAAAGAGGTTCAAAGACGCTCTCCATGAAAATCTAAAATCCTGCGGTATTGCAGACGAGCAATGGGAACAACTTGCAGCGGACAGAACCGAATGGCGAGGGGTTGTGGCCAGCTATCAAGGAAATGTTGCTGCAAGAAGGCCGAATCCAAGACCTAACCAGGTCTATGTTTGTCCTGACTGCGGTCGACATGTGCTCTCCCGAATTGGCCTCTATAGCCATAGTCGTGTGCACCGTAGATGAATGGGAATTACAATAGACTACACCTTTTACTTGTTTTTTATTGTACACAATTTATCGACTGTAACATTTTTATACTCGGACTCGAGTAACGGCTAATAATAATAATAATAATCTGCAAAATATAGAGACTTATTAAGAATATAATCCACTGTCAGTGAAATAAAATTATCAATCATATAAAGAGTATGTACGGGTGGGCGGGCACCTATTACCAATGAAATATGAGCTCCAGATGAAAAGGCGGTAATTAACAGATTGTTAGAAACATTTTAAATATATTTCTGTTGTACAGGGTTGAATTTCGCGTTGTTGTATTATTTACATCTTTATTATTTTTGAACTGAGTATGATTGACCAGGATTATGGAAATTGATTTGGACACTGACTTTGATTTACAAAATTAAAAAAATTCCACGTTGACAATTACTCCGAAAAGTTGGCAAAGATTTATTTTTAATTTTTAACTCATTACTCAAAAAACAGTAAGAAGTCATGAACATGCCACAAATAAATAATTATACACATTATTTATAATATATTTTGTAGAAACTAGCAGAAAATATTGAAATGGAACAAAAAATAAATAAATAAATCCTAGCCATTACTAGGTGAACATAAGAAATGTTTAGAATTAAAATATTTCTGTATTAAACCATACATTTCCGAAAATACTGAAATGAGTGAAATGTCTGATATCAGATTGACTTGTAGGTATTGAATTGTGCACAAGATTGTCTACTACTACTAATATATTTCTAGCGTTACATGAAAAATTAATGGATTTAGTAACAAATTTGTCAAAACATGCTAATAGTCTCATGCATGATGTAAATAACAATGCTGTAGAACAATTCAATTCCATAATTGCAAAATATATAGGGGGCAAGAGGATTAATTATTGTACTAAAGGCTCTTACCAAGCTCGATGTTCTGCAGCAGCAGTGTCTTTTAACACAAATGGACCTATGTACATTGTACAGATATATCTTTTGAGATTGATAATTTATTTGAAATTCCAATATGAATCACCCTGTGTATATTGTATTTTTATAATTATTGCCTACTTGCCTACTTTTAGGGAATTTATACGTCACTCTAGCATGGTCCATTCTACCCACCCGAACTAAACATTTCATTAAGATAATCCACCTTTCCAGAAAATTTTATATACGATAAAACTTTGGATAGATTGACTCCAATGTTTGCTTTTTAAATTTTTTTTAAATTTAAAAGAGAGTAAGCACTTTGAATTATTTTAATTTGTACCTATACTAAACGCATGTTAAAATTCAATGGACTTCAAATTACTAACCACTTATGAGGGCATACAATCCGACCACAAAAGTTGACATGTTCACGGTAATGCAACAATAATTGTAGTGTGTGAGCAAACAAAAATTGCATCATATTACCAGGCTAATAAATGGAAATATTATCCACCCATCTAGGCAATACCAGACAAATTTTTAAAAGTAAATTTGCTAAATAGAATCAAGGCACACAAAGGCGGACGTCAACGAGGTCCCTATTTAGCCACAATTAAGTATAATGTTTCCAAAATCATAACACAATTGCGAACAATGCGATGTGGGTCCACACCAGCTGCACAGCGAGGTAAGATTCGTCACAACGGAGTTTAACAATAGTAAGCCACGGGCATAGTTTTGGTGACCAGCGCGCCCCGTCTGGCATATATATGAATGATCCGAAATCACAATAGACGTCAACTAGGCGTGTAAGCTGGGATTCAATGATTACTTTGGGGAATTTATGTGTAAATGAGGACAGAGAACATTTCAATGAATTTTATGATAAGGCAATCGGCGGTATGTCCAATACAGTATCATTCCATTTAAATTATCTTTATTTCTATGCGGTAGTTCGTAATAACGACACTGACATTATGACATTACTTGATACAAATTAAATTATCTATATACGAAGAATTCAGGAAAGATATTAGAAAAATGCGAACTAGTAGGAGGTCTATGTGGGGATACCACATAATCAAAGACATCTGTAAGGTTTAATAAAGTTTTTATTTTAGGGGTCAAGAAATAACGTTATAAAAATGCAGAAAAATTATTATTGTAAAAGGAGGGGTTAATTCAAAAATCTGCTGTTATTCATTATTTTTTTGTTTTTCTTTATCCTTCACAATTGTTTCTGGATGTAGTTGTGAGTTTGGATGTAGCCGTCAGCACGCTACATATGCTCCTCTGCCAAACGAAAGTCACACCAAGTAATCCGGGACTACATGATCTATCTTGACGGTCAAAAAAAGGCATGCTTGACCCTGTCTAGACTGACAGTGACAGCTTTACGTCGTTTAAGGATTGTCACAACCTTATTGGTGCATGAGACAATTTTTAAAGGCCCGTCAAATAATATATAATATTCTAAACGAGGCTCCCGAAGGAAAACGTACAGTTGTTCATATCTGAGCTAATAAAAGATTTTTGACAAAATTGCCGTTTAATGATAGTGAATTGTAAATTGTTAAAGTGAATTGTAAATTGTTAAAATACTCACGAAATTTAAAAATAAAATTAGGGACTTGGGGGTCAAAACCTGACTTAATAAAATATTCTCCAGGGAGGCGTAATGTTTTGCCGTAAACTATTTCTACCGACGAATACTGCAATCGGCTTTAGGCATAGCTCTCAAACATAACATAATGATAGGGAGTTCTTCGTACCAATTTGACCCATTCGCCCTTGCTAACAATGTGGTTTTAAGGGTCCGATGGAAACGCTCCACCATCCCGTCACTTTAGAGGTGTAACTAGTGGTACAATTCCTATGGAAAACTAAAACGACATAATTCCGAAATAACGTTTTAGCGACCGTTTCTGCTGTCTACAAGCCAATATGCTTCTGGCCAGCGGGTGAAACGTTCGACAACTGTCAATATATAGGAATAACCATTCGAAGGAGTAAAGGGCCCACAATATCAATGTGGATATGCTCGAAACGGACTTTGGGTACCTCGAAATTTCTTAAAGGTGTCTTAGTGTGACGGTTGATCTTTGAAGTTTGACAGTTGATGCAGGATTTTACCCATAAAGTACAATTTGAATTCATTCGGGGCCAAAAATACTTCGTGGTAATCCATTTTTTCGGAGCTTTAATACCAGCGTGACTAAAATTATGTAACATATTAAAAACTGTTTGACGTAAACGTTTCGGCACGTAAGGACGACTTCTATCATGAGAGACATCACACCAAAGTATAATGTTTGAACTCGAAAATGTAATTTGTTTAAGTAAATAACACACCTTTTCATTATTCTCTTGCTTGTTTAACAAAGAAACGAGTTCCTCATCATCTTGTATTGATAAATTGAAGTCAGAAGAGCTCTACAAGTCCATGATGTTTGAGGTACTTTGCTCCAAAACGTTAGCGTCATCAATCCGTGACATAGTGTCCGCGACAACTTTGAAACGACTTGGAATGTGCTCCATTATCGTTGGTGAATTGTAATATGTATTCTAAATGCCTGGTTTGTCACGGTGAACGGTCTGTTTTCGACGATAACGCGTTAACTAATGGATTATGATCGGTCTTCTTCTTCTTCTTCTTATGGCGCTACAGCCCAAATCGGGCCCTGGCCTCCTCTAACTTCTGCCTCCATGCCTGCCTGTCTCCTGCTGTTCTCTTCCAAACTCGAATCTTTAGAATGTCGCGTGCATCCTCTTGGACTTCGTTTTCCCATCGTTTCCGGGGTCTCCCCACTGGCCTCTTCCCGTGCATTCGGTTGTTTAAAGTTCTTTTTGGCAACCTCCTATCCTCCATTCTGACCACATGCCCTGCCCACTGTAACCGTTGTAGTCTGATGAATTCTGAGAGTGGGGGTTCCTTAAATAGATTATATATTCCGTAGTTATATCTGGATCTCCAGATATTATCTTCCTTAACTGGTCCCAGTATCTTTCTCAGTACCTTCCTTTCGAAGATATTGAGCTTGCTTTTTATTTTTTCCGTCATGGTCCATGCTTCGCTACCATAACTTGCGATAGGTCTTATTATTGTCTTGTACACTCTCAATTTATTGTTACGGTGGACATTGATCGGTATAGCAAGTAAAAGTCCAGCCTTCCAATAAATGTCTAAAATGTTTAATTGAAATATAGAGTGATAGTAGCTCTCTGTCAAAAGCCGAATATCGTTTTTTTGCATCCGTTAGTTTGCGTGAGAAGAAACCTAACGGGGAAATGGAATTTTGCAACGTTTGTTCCAATACCGAACCCATGGATACTCCAAAGGCGTCCATGGTTAACGAAAGCGTGGCACCCTCATCACAACTAGGATGAGCTAGGACGGTGGCATTTATTAAAGCTTGGTTAGCCTTCTGAAAACTAACTAACTTCTCGGGGTCGCCAATTTATGTGGGGATACCACATAATTAAAGGTATCTGCAAGGTTTAATAAAGTTTTTATTTTAGGGGTCAAAAAATTACTTTATAAAAATATAGAAAAATTGTTGCTATTCATTAACTTTTTGTTTTTCTTCATCCTTCGCAATTGTTTCTGGATGTAGTCGTCAGTTTGGATGTAGCCGTGAGCACGCTACAGTCTACATGTAGAATACACAGTGTTCAGCTTAGTTGTACTTATTTCAGTTAGACAGTACTTTCTTTTCGGATAGTGTCCTACTGTCCTTAAAAGGTTCATTAAATACACCTAAATGTACTTCTTTTTCTTGAGATACAAAAAATTCGAAATTTAAATTTTCATTTACTTTTTGCAAAACTAGAGTTCGAACTTAAATGAACTGAAAGTTTCATGAAATCAAGTTTTTTTTTGTTCGTGTGAGGCTGTTAATATAGGTTTGGTATTGAATGAAGACGAACTGTTCGACGAAGTTGGTCTGATGCAAGCCAACGTTGCAGAAGATAAAATTTCCGACTGGAATTCCGAAAATATTTGCACTATAGCACTGAAAATCGCTGGCATCACTCGAGAATCTGGATAAAGCCAAAATAAATTTAAAAATTTGGAGTTTTTATGGGAGTTTATTTTTTGTTTTCGTGAGACAAGTGCGTGGATTAAGCGACTATTCTCCAATATTAATAACTATTATGGAGTTCAGAAAAATCGCATATTCACACTAGAGGCTGTGATGCAAGTTCGCACGAACTTCAATGAGAGTTGCAGCAAAATGTTCCAGTTTCCAAAAGCCAGACAGCAAATTTTGATAGCAATCCTAAGTTCCCAAAAGTGTGACTGATACCAACGTGATAATTCAATTGCTGTAGTTGTAGGCACGTCGAGGACAAACTGAAGAGAATATTTGTTATTTTGTTATATTTTGTATTAGAATATAGAATACTTGGTCTTTTTACCTGACAAATATATTTGGTATTTTATATTTTTAAGCCTTGCGCCCACGAGACCTCCATTTCGAAGACAATATTATTTTAAATAAAACTTTCAATTTAAGGCCGTTTGACCTTGAAAAATCTAAAATTTCTGCCTGCGGCGCATTTTTAAACCTTGTAATCTCAGCATTCATAAAAAGCTACTTTCATCATTGTACTTCTTTTTCTGGAAAAAATATAGTCACCCTAATTATAATGCAACATTTGTAGGCATAACAATTTCATCAACACCAATATTCAATGTTAAAAATGATGAAATTGTTGTGCTTAAAAATGTTGATTCATAACTATTAAACCTTGAAGAAGTATGTGAAAAATGCAGAAAACGCCGACAAGATAGTTTTTTTTATCGTTAATCATTAAACCCCCTTGCAGCTGACCTTACGTATACATAGCTGTGCCGCCCATCTTCAATCTCCCCCTCCCATGTCGAATTGCTGGGACCGCCACTGCCCACATCGACATAAGAAATCCTCAACAAACATAAGGAGCCACGCAAGTTGAAGAATTTATTTGTTATTTTTATTTTTTACAGTAGGTTATGAATATGTATATATTTTCCTCTGCCTGTGAACCAGATATACCTATATTGCGGGGCGTTTTGCATTTATGACGTTTATAAGGGTGTATATTGCCAAACCTAGCAGATTGTTGTTTAATTTGAACGTTTTTTTCTATTGATTCAATATAATTATATATACATTTCAAATTTTATTGATTGAATTATTTATCTGCTTGTATGAGATAAGACTTACTAACTCTCTTGCAAGAGATGGTTTACGATATCATAGAGACAAGATCGCACGCTGACTAGCTTAAACTATGTGGCGCCCTCTATATTACCTTTGATGAACCTGCCCCAACCTCCGACTTCTAGCTAGCAGGCAGTCAAATCAGTGGTATATCTCGTACAATGGGAAATATTTATTGGGTTTATTCCATTATTATTTTTTTGAATTTAGTTGAATAACAAGTGGTGAACATTCTGAACGCCACATATGTACAATTTATTGTTAGTTTTAGATTGCAAATAGCCTAAATGGTAATGTTTTGTGACATAAAATTGTAGGTATTTATTAAAGTTTTGAAGACATTTAGATAATTAATGTTTTTATATATTTAGTGGGATAAATTGTTTGTCGCTTAACGTGACGGACACATTATTGTTTTTATAGTCAAACAAATCGAAAATAAAGTAAGCATATTATGTATTTTATTGTTTCAGTTGCATATTATTATCTCTATCATTCATTAAGAACTAGTTTAATACTAACATTTTTCGATTATGTGTTAAGAGAATAATTAAATTAGTAACGACAAAATGTGAACGACCTTAGCTAATTAGTCATTTTTGATTTTCAATTATAAGTGCTAATTAGCGGTATTCCCATGTGGCAGACCGCTCCCTAACAAAATCCAACTAGACGTCTGTTGTAAATTTATTGAATTAAATACGGCTTCCCCAACTAAAATTCTGAATATCAATGGCATCATAACGAAAAGCTTAAACTTTAGAATATTCCATTCTGTATAGGGAACAGAATTCGTTAAATTATAGTAGACAGCCGTAAAATATCTGACCATTTTAGCCCAGCTTAGCGTCATCATTAATAAGCTCCAGCACGTGACTGTGGCCGAGAACCTGGTTTTAAATGGAAAAAAATATGTAAATAGAAAATATGTACATCGAGCAGACGTTTTCTATTATAATTGAAATCGAATAGAACATGCGATCCACCGATATTTAAGTTGCGTCACATCATTTGAAAGTCTTGAGCTTGAGAACTTTAAACGCGGTCTAAACACAATTTTACGCAGGTGTGCCTGAATAAATAAATTATTTTGTAACATTTTACTTGAGTGTTATGGACAATATGATTTACTGTAATTTTTATCTGAAGTACAGAATATACAGTGAGAAATATGAGGTTAATAATTGTTGCGTAGGCGAGGTTCCTTTACCTACCGGTTTATTTGAATTGATTTGGCAATTCTAAGGATGAGCACAATGTTATTTATGCTAGTCGTCGAAGTATTTGGTATATTAATCATTTCTGTGTATATTAATTTATTATTATTTATGTACCATACAATTATCTCTCTCCAAAGTCAACTCACCGTAAATGTTTAGAGAAAAATATCGCGATAAACCTTTGACACTATCTGTCACGAAGCAAAGATATTCCGCACTACCTAATAAACAATATAATAAAAGCTTGTTTTCATAAAAGTGCTGCTTATTACTCTTGCCTTTTGGCATGGTCCTAGATTGAGTAAGTTGCAAGTGCAGTACAGAAAACGCCAAATTTTAACAGTCACAGAAACATTGCTACTGCCATAAGTTAACGATCTTCTAATCGTCACGAAAGAAGAGCAGGATATCTGAGCTTCCTAGAAAACGAGAAACTGCATCTATACATATTATTATATACCTCTGGACTGAAAATAAACTTGAAGAAAAGTCTAATAATGGTCCGAAATCTGCCAACAAAATAACGTTCAACCACTGCCGCACTTTACTGGTTTTACTTTTGTATACTATTGTATATTAATATACAAACTGACACGTAATAATTCTTGAATAAAAAAACCCGGTCGGGTTTCGCAGCTAATTTTCTCTCTCTGTCATGCGAAAACGAAGGGATTCATATACAGCAAGATATTGCTTTCTGCGCCATCTGAATATTTATTTTCTTTTATAAGAAAACATAACCATTTAACATTGGTAATTACATGCGAAATGAGTTGTTTATCATTTTATCTTTCAAATAAATACCGGTCTTTAACTTGTCATCTTATTACAGCATTGCTATTGATGTTTGAATTTTGAGATCTGTCATTCCGGTTATATTTGTGTACTAGACGGAAGTACGACTTCAAAAACGGAAGTATGACGTCGACGGATACGGAAGTCGCTTAATTTAATCCTGCAACATTGACGTGACGTAAATAACGTGAATATAGGCACAAACAAACTAGTATAGACATAGCTTTAAAATTTTTAAAGATATAGTTAGGCGCGAGTAGGTTCTCTAACCTAAAAATCGAACATTTAAATAGAATTTTTTGCAAGCATCCCCCCGGTTGAAACTGGTCGGAGGTACATAACCTCAAAGAGTATTAGAACAATTTTTAGAGAAAGACGGTCAGCGTCCTCCGAGTATAGGCCGGGACATTATCTACGGAGACCCGAAGGCGTACAATGTCGGGTGGAGTCGCATTTTCGATTATACCGACCACAGAGAATCGATTATGACGGTTATCGAATCGATCCGATCCCGAGGGCATTATTCACCGTTTTATTGTTAAAGAACACGCCAAGACCCTCGTTAAATTTTTCGAAACTATAATGAAATCCGGAAATGTGTCGCATGAAACGCGTGCTCCACGTAAAAACGCCGTTGGAAGAGGTTTTTATAAATAAAATAACATTTTCGCTCTACGGAGCGTTTTTTATGCAAAAATATTGAAAACTCACCAAGAAGTGTAATTTTAGAAAGTATGCTAAATGTCGCTGCACAAGGGCGTAACGTCGCTCCGACCACAAAATTTTAGAAAATATCATGAAAACCGACTTTGGAAATTTCAAAAACAAAAACTCTTTTACGAATCCACTGCAACTCATGCGTTATGTTAAATAAAAGGACGAGTTAAAAAGTCTCTAGTCAAAATATTTCGGAGAATTTAGGGATAGGGATAGGTTTTCCGCGTATTTGCCCTAAACCGGTTCCTCACGGTGGTGCAGCATACTGACCACGACAATGAAAAAACTAAAAATGCTTGAGCACAAATTTATGCGCCTTATTTCAAATTCTGGAAGGTACACCTCCCTCAGAGACTTACACGCACGTTGCAACGACATAACCCTGATAGTGGATTATGTCCAGCAGGTCTCTCAAAACTTCTACTCTTTCAAGCTGAACGATAGCTTGCTGACAAGTCACATAACTCAAGTTAGACAGCATAATGCTCCATTTCGTATTAAACACCCCTTACCATACCAGACGTTACCGATTGTCCGGAAACCTCTGTAGCCAAATTTCACCAACTATAACTTCTGCTTACCCTATCCACCTTTACTTATATTTCATACCTTTCGTATCTTTAAATCTATACTGTCCCCCTCTACTTTTTTGTTTGTAACACTTTGGTGCGTTTGTTTTTCTTGTATTCTTTTTGTACATTTTTCATCGTAAATATTTTTTAAAAAATTGAAACAGAATCAAAATTTTTTTTAATCAAAATTTAGGCCAGCCTCTGCGCAGCCCGGAGTTTATGCACCTCGCGGAAGGCTCCTCGTTTGGATTGAGGTGCCTGCGTCAGCTGCGAAATTTGAAAAAATTGAAAAGTGATCAAGTTTTTAAAAAATGTGTATTGTTAAGTTTTGTTAAGTCTTTTATGTTAGATATAAGCAATTTTAGTACCTTTTTTAATCTGTTTGTCTCAGAAGGAGTTTAGGTTTGAGTTTTAATTGATTTTTAACCAAACCAGATCCGTTCCGCCCGAGCTTGCAATTCGCCACCGCGATTATAGCGGTGGTTGTACGGTCGGTCCTGGGATGGGTTCTGAGGAGGTACCTGTTATATAATAGCGTGAATAAAGTTATATTGATTGATTGATTGGTTCCTCAGTGATTCAGTGGCAAAAAAGTATCTTTACCATGCACTCACATGTGTGGGACTGCCTTGCCTGAACGTATGAATATATAATTGTCACAATATTATTCAAAGTCGTTACGATTCAAGCATTTTTAAGCTCCGAGGAGCGTCGTAAATTATTATTGAAATAATAAAAATACGTAAATATACAGGCAAGCAAAAGCCCACCAAATTCAGAAATATTGAATTTTGCATTGAATCTTTTTTTGTAATCGTTTGCTATAAACTAAACATTGGATGGTAGTTGGAGACATTGTCTAGTCGTTCCGTTCCTCACCATGTATTTTACACGGGCCAGACTATTGTTATCATACATTTTTCTTGAGATTTTTTAAAAACATATATAGTTTTTTTTTTTTTTTTGAAGAGACATTATTGAACTTTAATATTGTCTTTTTCTTGTGTTTCAAAATTCCCTTTCAGGTTACTTAAGAAAGTGTTAGTATTTATATTTACAGTGTTAGACTTAAGACAGTGTTACGACATCCAATTGATACCATCAGAGACAGCAGTTAAGCAAAAGAAACAGTAAGCATAGATTTTCGTATTTTTCGTCTGAATTACTTGTTTCAAAACCTTTAAGTGAACAATATAATATCCACTTTAGGAAGGGTAATGAAAGTCCTTCAGACGTGTTAAGATGGATCGTTCACATTATTAACGACTTGGGGAATTGAAAAACCGAAACAAGTTTCAGGGGAATTTACACATGTGGAAGCTAGGATTTAAGCAAAAATTCGAACATCCCATGAACACGTCCGAAGTTTCCCGAAGACACACGAAAGCGGGGGAGGTATCGTTATCGACTAAGTCGACCACGAGGAATCGATTCCGACCATTGCCGAATCGATCCGACCAATGATTCCGAGGAAAGTGTGCTGTGGCCAAACTAAAAGTCAGGAATAAGTAAAATGTTACTGGAGGGCAACTAGGACCTCGATACACCCTTTGTACCATTTTTGACCGACCGGCATGATTTTGTCTAACCGTAACCAGTGAATTTGTGTGGATATAATATGACTGCCTCATTAACATCGAGAGATCTTATAAGCACGTCTACACAAAGGTAACTGTATCTGGGTTGAGCTTTCACAGGGTGATATATTTTTTTGCAACTTATAGTGGCTACCCTATGTTAGGTTTTTTATCTTATCTAGTTTAATTATTTTAAATTGCATAGCACAGTGACTCACGTCGACTGATTGAAAATTTTATTTTCAGGTCAAAAACGAATGAAAATAACGAAATAAAATAAGAAATTGTAACAGTAACACAAATATTAAGCTGTAAAATTTACCTCAATAAAACTCAATTCAATATAATTTGTTTCTGAAATTGTTATCTGCTACATTTTTGTAAGGCATTTAATGTGATATTTCTTGTACTAAGAGGTCACAAAATTACATTTTACACCCTCAAATCATAAAATATCACTTAGCGCCCGGTTATACAAAAATATACTTACGAATGGAATACTCAATGTCTTAATAGATACAGAATAATTATATGTAATACAACGTTTTAGTTGTCAATGCAAATAATTTAATATCACGAATAACAGCCATAACTTCACACAATTTCAGTTCCATGCAGAAATTAATAACGAGTAAAAATAAACTTTCATAAACATATCCCTGTGACAAAGTTATATACACTACAAATAAAGTAGCTATATTAGATTCAAAGTTAATAATGAAAAGCATTCATTTCAGAACTTTAATAATTTAACATCAAATACGCACGAAAGAACAGTTTAATATTCCTCTAACATAAAAGAAGGTAAATTTCATATTATGAAATTCTGACGTTGATATACAAGCAATAAGGTGGAATTCAGCGATGCAAGAAAACCGCGTCGAATAAACGAGCTCAATAACTTTAACTTGTTTCTTGGTAGGGTTGTGCCCTCGAGGCCTGAACTTATTCTAAACAGATTTAAGCTCTTGCTGTTTCCTTTCATTAAACTAAATAGTTTGTAATAGATGTGGTAAAAAGTCATTAATATTTGTGCAGATAGGTTGGTTTGAAGCTCCATTAGGCGAGTAGGACAGTGTTTGAGATCGTGTGAGGCAAAAAGTCATGTGTTAATGTGTAACGAAGCATTTTTCATTACGGAAATCTGCATAAAATTTATATTTAATTGTACTCTATATAATTATATTTCTTATTTTCTGTACCACCTTAAGCGACTTACTGTATATTATCTGAAAATATTCACTATTTGAATATCGGGATATTTATCTAAAGCGGCAAATATTTGTAAACAGAATTATTGTTTATTATTTGACGTAATTAATTGAATAATTATTTATCTGTGGCCGATTAAATTTGTTTCTTTTTCGTAGTTGGTTAGAATAATTATTTGAAACCGATTCCGTACATTACAAAAGTCAGAATACTTTATTTATACTAACAAACGCACGTAATAATAATTTACCAGTGGTTTAATAAGTTAATACAGCCGTCCTCGCTGTCTTGTATTCAATAATACATTGGACCATGCGCGATTCTAAAGCATGTGGGGTTCCTCGCGATACCCTGAGTGTGAATGTGGCTATAAAACGGACCGTAAAGACCTGTAAAATCAGAATTTGTTCCAATTCTCGAAGCTACCAGACGTCTACCATCTGTCCAGTGCGAACCAGGAAAGAGTAAGAAAACTTTGATGTATATATTTCGCTAGTGCATTTATTATTCTGTATTTATTCTGATTGAAAATTTTACACCGTTTGAATATTCTTGATAATTATTTCTATTATTTTATATTTTCTGATTGAAATTTTTATACTTAACTGTTTGAATTGAGACTTTATTAGTTGGCGAGTACAATCATAGATTACATTTATTAAATTTTATTTTCTCTTAAACTGATTGACAATTTTCTGATATTTAACTTAAATTGGATACTTATAATAACTTGTTTATTTTGTGGCTTCCTTCCTCTCTGACACCTGATCAAGCACTTTAATAGTCGGCTGGTGCCTTCTCCCCAGGCATACTAGAAAAGTTTCAGGCCTGTCTCATATAATTTTTTTTTCTTCACACTGTTTGAATATTATTAGTATTTATTTTATTTCATACTTACTGACTGAGATTTTTTACTTAGTCTGTAAATTTCACTGTTTATTTTCCGATACCAAGCACTAGCCAAATGTCCGGTCTGTTTTATAACCTGTTGTAATACTGTAAATAATTCTGTTTGCTTCGCATTTTCTGGTATCCGTACACTGTCTGCTTAATAACCGTTTTTTTATAAACTCGCTAAATTCACCGCTTATACGCTTTTGCCGCTAATATTGCTTTATTGCTTGCTACTCTCCCTCTACTGCTTAAACCTATGTATATAAATTTGTGTTAATTTTGATTTTCTGTTTTATTTAGGACTGTTAACCATAGAATTACTGTAATATACTTAAATATTATCAAATTTCTGCGTTTTACTGTTGTGTTTGTGAAAGTCTAAGTTCCCTTATTGACCCACTGGAATTGACTGTGTCTTCACTGAGCTGCTCAGTCTCACTTATCGACTTTTGGGTAGTGTTGTTCAATCACTCAAAACTTGAACTGGCGCCCGAGTAACAAGTAAGAAAGATCAAGTGTCAAAGTGACAACCTTAGTTCTCGCACTGTACGAGAAAAAAAGCGTCACAAATGTTGAATTTTTAATATCTTTAAACTACGGAATGTCTATCTTATGTGATATATCAACATGCGTACCTTTTCGTGCTTTATAAAGTCTTTTAGTATAACCAAGAGAAGACTCAATGGATCCTAATTTCATTATAATTAGCTTGAAACCAGTTTGATCCGTATTCAAATTTAATTTTTATTACACCATCCATCATTAAACCCTAACAATTAACTACAACTGGCTTATGACATATTTTTTTATAAATTAAACGAGTATTTAGTTACTTCTACAAAAACAAAAATATTAAAAAAATAATATAACGAGAATAAGACCATAGTATCTAATAACATCTTTCAGTAAATAAAGAGATTATTGAAAAAGAAAATAATAATAAAGTATTCTCCTGAGCTTGAAAATCAATATAAAAATTTCAGAAATTGTCTCAATACTTTAATTAAATTTAAAAAACATAAAACGAATAATTTTTTCTTAGCAGAATTAGAAAACACACCTGCTTTTGATCTGTTACAAGGAGATTATTTGTTCTGTCTTGGAGATTTTAACATCGGTTTATTACAATATAACAATTTATCAACTAGAGCTACGAATAATCTTTTAAAAGGTGTAGGTCTCACTCAGATTATTGACTCCCCCACTAGACCTGTTGGCATTTCCGAATCTTTAATTGACCTTATACTAATATCGCAGGAATCTCTCATTTTAAAAAACGGTGTTATTAGTATAAATCACATATCCGATCAAGATTCCCGAAAGCTGTTCCAAGAGTTGTAACTTACAGAGATTATAAAAACTTTGATTATAATTTATTTATATTAGACCTGACTTCACTTCCATTGTTTCGTATAGCCAAATTAGAAAATACTGACGACAAATTAGAATACTTAAATAAAAGCTTGAATTGTCTATATAACACACACGTGCCTATCAAAACTTGTACTATACATAAATCATATACGCCTTGGTTAACGGACAACGTAAAGTTGTTGATGACAATCAGGGATAAGAAATATAAAAAATTCAAATCTAGTAGGACTGTCACTAACTCGGAAGAGTATGAAATATGGCGCAACTAAACTAAAGTTGCCGTAAAAATGAAGAAAGAGCTTATCTTAATAATAAATTCCGAACATTAAAATTAAAAGGCAGCTATAAAGAGCCAAAACAAATGAATATTGTTAACAAAAATATTGTTACGATCCCTAAAGAATTACAAAACCCTGATGATATCAACAATTACTTTGTTAACTCGGTTCAACAAATGGGTACCAATAATAAGCAAGGTTTAATAAACTTTTATAATACACATACAAAGAATTATATACCAAACAATTTTACATTCTCAGGAGTCAATGACGGTGACATAAGTAAGATAATTAATAAAATTTCTACCAAAGCGACTGGGTCCGATGGCTTTAATATCACTTTTGTAAAACTGTGTTGCCCTTACATAATTCCGCTAATTACCTACATTATAAATTTCTGTTTAGATAATAGTGTATATCCGTCTTGTTGGAAAGAGGCTTTAATAAAACCAATACCTAAGGCGTCTAATCCATTAGAGACCTTAGACCAATTGCATTACTGCCAGTATTATCTAAAACGCTAGAAAGAGTAATTGAAAACCAGCTCAGAGTGCATCTTAGCAGTAACTAATTGTTGCCAACATATCAATCGGGATTGAGACAAAATGATAGTTGCGTATCTGCCCTACTAAATATAACAGATGATATTATTGAGGAAGTAGATAAAGGGAAAGTAACAGCACTTGTTCTCTTCAGACATTACACATGTCTTACTAATCGTTCTATATTAATATTTAAAAATTATTTATGTGATAGTTCAATGGGTTGTTAGTAATAACAAATATTCACTGAAAACAGTAGTGACTTCTGAAGTTCCGCAAGGCTCAATTTTACGTCCACTTCTATATACTATTTACACAAAACATTTTGAAACTTTTATCACACATTGTAAATATCATTATTATGCAGATGGCACCCAATTATATCTCTCCTTTCCGCCATCTAATATTATCGCTGCTTGTCGTAGAATTATAGAAGATTTATCAGCTCTAGGCAACATAGCCGAGGACCACTCCTTAAAACTTAATAGCACTAAGTCATCAGTCTTGATGATTGGCCCAAAACACTCTCTTGATGATGTAAGTTCACTTAATATAAATAGAAATTAATAATAAGAAGCTTGCAGTTGCTGGAGAGGTCAAGAATCTGGGCGTAACCTTGGACTCACATTTACAAAAACAAAACATTTACAAATAACTTTTGTAAATTGTGTGTTAAAAAATCATATTGTAACTTGAGACTTTTATATAGCAGTAGACTTATGTTATCCAAAGAACTTAAAATTATGTTGTGTGAGACTCTAGTTTTGTCACAATTTAATTACTACGATATTGTTACGTAAGGAGTATTCATATTTTAGGAGAAAACTATAAATCAGCTTTAGTAGGTTACATATTGATACAAATTATTTTTCCAAATTCTAAATTGATATACTTTGCAATAATATTAAACAAATATTGAGAATGAGACCTGACACTGGATTATTAAAAACAAACAATAAATACGAACTTGTACTCAATAGGTAACCTGCTAAGTAAGCAACTAGTAAAATTATAAATACGAATTTTATTAACGCGTGCGACAGTCGAATTCTTAAGACAGTCCTATTCTTAAGTGTTAAGAAGTGCGACTCCTTATCCTGACGCATTTCCCCACATCAGTGATATTGGTAAGAGCCCCCAATTTGTTACTATTGTTGTTGTGCTTGTTGATACTGTGACACCGTTTGTTGTTATTATGTTAATAAATTATATTTGTTTTAAACTGGTCTTCTACTTTGACTACCCAATCTCCCTCTCTCATAAGCCAAGTGGCCGTCAGTCGCAGCATCCCGAAAGGGGGGTCGTGACATTTGGTGGAGGCGCTGGCTTCGGCTTTGTACAAGGGATGATTTGGCTGTCACAGTAGAACCGAGCTTACAACATAAATTTTCTTTAAGTCAATAACCGCGTTTTGTTTTTATTTCTTTTATGGTGTGTAATGTACGAGGTTTTGTTGTCAGTAAAGGATTTAATTTTCTTAATTTTCAATTTGCTTTTGGTATGGGATACAATTTTTGGGGTTCTAAGATCGAGTTGTTTGCTTTCCCGGAGGATAATTAATCGAATAATTTGTTTTAAAATATTCATTATTGTATGTTAGTTACTTTTTATTAAAATATATACTATTTTATTTCATTGCTGACAAACAAAAAAACTAATTAGATGCATCATTAACCTAGCAGACGTTGCATAATTGTAGTGAAACTAGACCATGACCAGGATATGTTTATATTTGATCAAATATATTGAGTTATTATGAATGGTATGTCGTTTATTAAATATTGTAATTGTATACATGTGTTACATTATATGGGTAAATATAAATATTGTAGGTTGATTGATTATTGAATATTTTTATTGTAGTTTATGAAGTATACATGTATTAAACTGTTTTTTGATATAAATATATATACTTGGATATATAAATAAATATATAATAACGTAACAATATACTGGATCATAGTCGGTAAAAAACAAATAGAGTAATTGTGGAGTGTCATATGTACAACAGGTAGAAACAATGAATTTGTATGGGAGTGATCTTGCTGATATCACATGGTGTCGGGGAATGTTGGGATAAGTGCTAGTTTAAGTCATTTTTTTCTTTTTCAATAGCAACGTCATAAATTATTTTTCATTCTTCAATATACACATTTAAATTTAAAATATTTTAAAAGCCATATTTGATTAGTCTCTTTCAATATTTATTCTTAAATAATAGAAAAGCATTAACGTAAAATATATTGCGGGGAAGTAATCGAAAAATCATTATTTTCCAATATTTTCATTATTCTTACTAACTTTCCAGGGGGAAAGAATTTCCTAGTTTCCAATATAAAACTAAATAATTTTTTAAACCTATGAGTAATTTACACCAACAGTAAGACAGTGGCCAACGTCGCATACGTTGTTTGTTGAATTGCTCTGTGGACAAAAATATTATGGGAAGGACATTAGATAATAGTAAATTAAAAGTTAGGAAGGCAGAATTAAGTATGTAAAAAAGGATACAGAGAAGAACCACAGTACCAAACAATAGGTGTTAAAGAATTTGTTTTTTGTATGTGCCTAGGGAATAACTAACGTCTCAAGAATTATGTATAAAAGTGTACAATGTTGATAATTATGACGTTTTTGCATGAAGAAATGCAAGTATATTTATGAGGTTTTTGCGTAAAGAAACGCAAGTGTTTTATGGAGTTTATGATGATGAATAATATGAGGTTTATTATGGTGAATATTATGAGATATATTGATTTTGTGAAGTTTTTTGCACAAAGGGATGCAACGTGACAGATGAGGAAGACGTGGAAGATGGTTGCACGGTGAAACTGAACGTCAGCCCCATCAATTAAAGTTTTTTGTACAAAAGTACATAAGTGAGACGGGTTTTATTGATTTTCTTTATATGCAGTAGGTTCAATTTTAACACGAAGGGTGCAAATTTGAGTAGAAAGTTGTTTATACAAGAAATAGTCCTAGAAAAGTCAAATTTCATGCCAAAAGATAAAACTAACTTTAAATATACTTGGAAGCAGGAAAACATTTTGCATAATTTGTTAACTTAAACTCAAGTAGAAAAATATTTTGATAAATTTAATAGAACTTCCCCCATTTTTCATTTATATTTACTTGTCTCTTGTAAAATAATAATAATAATAAAAAAAAATATCTTAGATGTACATACATTTCTTCTTTGGGAAATAAACAGTTTCTCCGGAATAATAATGCTCTTATAAAAATATTTATATAATAATGTTTTAAAGAAATTCGTTCCTTAGTAATAATGCTTTTATAAATATATTTATATAATAATGTTTTAAAGAAATTTTTTCCTTAGTAGTAATGCTTTTGTAAAAATATTTGTATTGTAATGTTTTCTGTATTTTTTTTTTTCATGTAATGAAATGCACGAGGGCTAGGCACACTTAGCACTGAAAAGCAGAGGATGGCAGTTGGCATTGCGAAACTAGGAGGGTTGGATCCTGAGCAGAGCAAGGAATAGATATTTGGACCATCCATATTATATAGGTCATTGTTAATGTTCAGAGAAGCAACATGGGACCTAAACTTCCCCAACCACTACATGGTGGTGACAATGGATTTCCAGTAAGGGCCGTAGGGATAATCCATTCATCTATAGCCAACCAAGGGCTAAAATTTCTGCTGCAGTTCCCGAAGCTAGCCACCTAGCTATAATGCAGTAGTTCCCATCATAGCTGCGCTAACTTCCTTCGGACAAATGTTTTGTTTATGGTTTACAAGTGTCAGCAACCCAGGCGTCTGCTACAGCTAACTCAGCGACTTCACCTCCAATCCACTCAATAAGTAATGACTCAGTGTAAGTGCAAAAACACTAGACAAGGTGTGCCCGCAAAAACTATATTTCCTCATAATGAATTAATTTGTTAATTTATAGAAATTTTTTATTGATGAAGCGTATTTTACCAATTTGTATAATTTTGTTATCTTGAATGATAGTTTTTAAATGAACGAATGCATTTCTGTTTTTAGTGTTAGGTTGAAACTTTGTTTTTTTCTATATTGAGAAATATCTTTTCTAGAGCTAGGGGCTAGCTCTATCTAAAAGGGGGAAATGTGTTACGTAAGGAGTATTCATATTTTAGGAGAAAACTATAAATCAGCTTTAGTAGGTTATACATATATTGATACAAATTATTTTTCCAAATTCTAAATTGATATACTTTGCAATAATATTAAACAAATATTGAGAACGAGACCTGACACTGGATTATTAAAAACAAACAATAAATACGAACTTGTACTCAATAGGTAACCTGCTAAGGAAGCAACTAGTAAGTACAATTATAAATACGAATTTTATTAACGCGTGCGACAGTCGAATTCTTAAGACAGTCCTATTCTTAAGTGTTAAGAAGTGCGACTCCTTATCCTGACGCATTTCCCCACATCAGTGATATTGGTAAGAGCCCCCAATTTGTTACTATTGTTGTTGTGCCTGTTGATACTGTGACACCGTTTGTTGTTATTTTGTTAATAAACTATATTTGTTTTAAACTCGTCTTCTACTTTGACTACCCAATCTCCCTCTCTCATAAGCCAAGTGGCCGTCAGTCGCGGCTTCCCGAAAGGGGGGTCGTGACAATATTCTTTATAATTCTTGTATTGACAATGGTAACTCCAACAAAATACAAAGAATGCGGAATGCATGTGTTCAGTTTATCTGTGGCAGAAGAAAGTTCGACCATATTTATCATGAATTTAATTTAAAATGGTTTGTCAATGAAAAGTAGGTGAAATTATCATGCACTTTGTTTTTACCACAAACTGATTATCAGCATGACTCCTTCATCTATATAATAAAATAATGTTTAGTATAGTCTAGTATACTTTAACTTGGCGTGTTTATGTATGAGTTAATATTTCCGTACGATTTCATTTTCTCCCATATTGTACACAAAGTTAAAGCAATAGTCCAGAAACATTGTCTACGTGGACAATATTTCTGGATCTTTGTGTACAAGAGAAAATGAAATCGTACGGAAATATAGTATAGTAGTATAGTAATATAGTTAAAGTATACTAGACTATGCTGATGTACACAACATTAATATACGTAGTAAAGGTCTGCTTTCTATGCCTATGCATAGAACTGGATTTTTCGAGCCACCAGTTTCTTATAATGTAGTAAAAGAGTACAACGAGCAAAGTACTTCTTTAAAGTCATTGTCCATTGGTTAGTTTAAGATTTAAGTCTAAGCCGTTAATATATTTGTTTCTCTTACTTTTTCCCTCTCATGTTTTTCTCGCTTATTTACACAGTATTAGTGCACGAAATCTTTTAAAATTTTTATTTCGCTTTTTATCACACTAATGTAACATTATTGGTTGTAAGTTATGTGGATAAATAAATTTCTTTATTGTTATTATTGCTATTAGTGCAATCAATGAACCGATTCACCTCCGAAATCTGATCAACTCAACCGATTTGTTTGAAATTTTGATAGTAGCTCAAAAATGATGCAAATAACAAATCTGACTTAGTGCCGATATGTGCTTCCACTCCGGGGGCGAATGCCACCCTTTCTCGGGGGTGGAAATTTAAAAATTCAAAATGACACCGGGAATCGATAGACGATGAAATTTTAAGAGGAAAATGTAGTATAAAGTTTTTTCTACAACCAAATAATTTATTCGCGATTGAAAATTCTAATAAAAACACGTTTTTCAACAGTTTTTCGTGAATAACTCGAAAATTAAACGTTTTCTGGAAAAAACTATTCTTATCAAAATTGAAGTTTTTAAAAAAACAAAGCGATTCGTCGGTTTTTCTTTAATGTTTTAGGTCATATTAAGCGACTTATGAGTCATTGAAGACGAATTTTTGTTTGTCGTAAATTTATCTAAAGATTTAAACTCAAATAACGAAAAAGTGAGTAATTTTTCAGAGAAAATGTTCATAACCTTTTTTAAAGTGCTTTATTAGACCTTTCAAATAAGCTTTTATAAAAGCCTCTAGCATGAAAATTAAGGAAGTTATGACGAAAATAAGTTAAGTCTCTGGAATATTTGTAAAAAAATTGACAATAAAATTGGCGCCATGAGCGGCAAAATTAAACTTAATCGTAGCCCATGAAAAATTAACTTTATATATGTCCCACTAACACGTGAAAAAAGTTCGAATGGTTTAGATAATGGACATTTTGAAAAAAGTTGTTTTAAGTAATTTTTTTTTTAATTTTTCAAAAAATACGTTGTTTTTTCAAAATAACATAAAAAATAATGGTTTTACGAAAAAAAGTGTTCTCAACAAAAATTTAGCTTTCTTCTTACTGAAAATTTTGCTTTTTTAATATTCATGTAGCTTAAAAATTAAGCGAGGATATGGGCATTTAAAGCTTTGATTTCTATGTGAAGGAAACCTCTTTTTAGCCCTTCAACCTTAAAATCCTCTGAACGAAAGGGTGTAGACTTTATACCTTATGAAGTTCCCTACAAAATGATGTATGGGTGAATGCAAAAAGTTTAAAAGGAAGCCGCGTTATCGTTAAAAAACTAAATACATTTTTCTAGGGATAACGTAGGAAAATTACGGAGCGCCAAAATTTTGAACATTTTGGAGCATTTATTCTTTTGTACATGCTGTGTCTTCTTGATACATACGTATCTGGATTCCCACATGTATAAACACATGCATAAAAAGATGTTATATAGATAATATGAGTAAAAGACAGAAAAGGAGCTTTCAAAAGGATTTTTTCCCTATTTTTTATTGTAAGGGGTGGTTTTTAGGGGTTGAATCATATTGAAAAATGATGTATCAGGTCGTTTACACTTAAAGAATATATTTTTTCTATTCAAGATCCAAAATAAAAAGATTTTATGCTTTTTAAACCGTTTTTTTTAAAATAATTATGTGAGGGGTAGTTTTTAAGGGTAGTTACATAGTAAAATATGGAAATATTAGTTACATTCTAAAAAACAACAAATATTTAACATATTTGAATATAATGATAACCTATCACTGCTTCCATCTATTAGTTTTCAATTTGTCCTAAATTTTATTGTTAAGGGTGGCTTTTGGGGGTTGCATCATTAAAAAAATGAAGTATCAGATTCCTTATACTTAAAGGGAAAAATTCTCCTGTTACGATCCAAAATAAAAAGGTTTCATGCTTTTTAAGCATATTTTTTATTAATTTTCGTGTGAGGGGTTGTTTTAAGGGTAGTTAAATAGTAAAATATTGAAATATTAGATCCATGATTAAAAACAATTGATATTTAACATATTTAAACATAATTATAGCCCGTCACTGCGTTAATTTATTAGATTCCAATTTATTGGAGTAAGGGGTAGTTTTCACCCCTTAAAATCAAAAAGCACACTTTGCGACCAACTCAGGTTTGAAGAGGAGGGTAAGATGAACTTAATTCAAAATTTTCAAGAAGATCGGAGCAGTACTTCAGATTTCGGAGATTTGACCCCTTTTTAACGTTGAATTACTGTATTATATTATAAGATTATCAAAATAAAATGACAAAAAATGGATAAAAAGCATTCATCCCCATTAATTAAATTCATTTTTATTTACCAGTGTATAATAAGATTATATGTTTCTCCTGAAGAGTTTAAGTATAAAAACACTCGCACAACTCGCTCCACTGTTAACATGGACCTTGCTGTTCATCTTAAAAAAGAAACAGTTACTTAAAAATTTCTATTTTTTGGCACCAAATTTTTAAATTTAATCCCAGTACATCTCAAACAATTAACTTAAAGAAGTTATAAAAAGGAATTAGAGATTATATAAAGGACCACCAAAATAAATTTTATGAGCTAACCACTACCACTGCCATGGTAAAAAAAAACAATCAATGTATCCCTTGTCTGCCGGATTCTATATACATAGTTCGCATCGTACAGGTTTTTATACGCCCTCTGTCTATTCTTTCTTAATTACAGTGTTATAATCTGTGAACCTGCCAAAACTGCATTCCGTATGTACTTACAAAAATGTTCAAAATGTTCGTACAAAATGTTCGTACAAAATGTTCAGAGCGAGTATATAGCAAAACAGGCAACTCTGCATAGGCAAGATGTTCGCTCTATGGGTTTTGCTTTTTTCTACTTCTACAGTGTATGCACTATATTTCATGTATGTACTTTATATCAATATATTAAATCTTCATTAAAGAAAAATCTGTCTAATATTCTGACTATAGAAAAAAATATTTCAAAAAAGTTTCCTTACCGTTTTCGAATAGACAATAAGCCCCATAATTACCCTTAAGAATCTTAACTTGTAAATAGCCGAACGCCACTGAGCTCTTGGCGTATTCGGAATACACTTGCAACAACTATATCAGTAGTATTACTACGTTACGTATTACGAAAAAAAAAAAAAGTAATGTGATAATGTGAGCGATCCATGCTTTGATGGAAGTCTGAAGGACGTATTTTCTGCTCGAAAAACTTAATTTTCTTTTTCCTCAACCTTTTCTTAATTCTAAATAAAAATATTACGTTCACAAAATTTTTAGGGTTCAAAGTGACTGTTTCAGACGGAGATTAATGGATAAATCATACTTACTGTCGTTTATGTTTAACTGCGGCTCTGATGGTATCAATTGGAAGACGTCGTAACACTATAAATCTAACACTGTATGTTTCACACTCTCTTAAAATTAAATCTGAAAGGGAAATTTTGTTAGAAAACACAAGTAAAAGACAATATAAAGTTCAAAAAATGTATATTAAATCTTTTAAAAAATTTATGTTTTTACAACAACTTCTTCAGAGAAAATGTTAACAAACAATGATCTGACCCGTGTACAACACATGGTGAGGAACGGGACGATTCATACGGTACCAACTACCATCCAATATGCAGTTTGAAAAGCTAACGATGCACAAAAAGATTCAAGAAAAGTTTCATGTAACTGAAATTTTTTAAACGTATTTATTAATTCACATAAATTTTGGTCGCTCCTCGGAGCTTAAAATTGCTTGAAGCGTTTCTACTTCGTTTACAAATTTTACGTTCAGGCAAGGCAGATCCCATGCACGTGTGAGTACATGGTAATAATATTTTTTTGACTCCGAATCAAGGGCTATTTTCGCTATAACTTCCGATATACTTTGAATAGTCGTTGGATTAACTTGTCCTCATATTCAATACCTCGTAAGAGTTGCAGTGCTTGACAACGTGGATTCGTAAAAGGGTTTTTAATCTTGGAAATTTTGAAGTTCAAGTCCAATTTTATTATACTTTCTAAAATTGGGTGGTCGGGGCGACATTACGTCCCTGTGCAGCGACATTTACTACACTTACCAAATTAACGCTCCTCGAAGAGTTAGCGAAAATTTGGCATAAAAAACGCTCCGAAGAGCAAAAATATATTTCCAAGAATTAAAAACCTCCTCCACGGCGTTTTTACGTGAAGCACGCTTTTCTTACGAAGTATTTCCTAAGTCGGATTTTGTTACAACGTCGAAAAGTATATCGGGGTTATAGCGTTCTTTAACAATAACAATAACTTATATTTAACACAATATAATATATTATTCTTACATTAATATATTTCTGTACTATACCATTTTATTATTATTATTTTATTTGTGCATTTTCTATTACTTTTCGTGTTAATCTTGACAAAAAATGTATTTTCTATTCTGTTTATTTTCTAATACGTGTGGACGTCAAAATATTTTTGCATTTTCAAGAAAAAATATTTCCGCTCATAATTCCTTTTTGCGTTACCAAAGAGAAATATTAATTTGTTGAAAAAATAAACTTTCCCGGCTTTAACCCGAAAAATGTCTTATCAATATAAACCAACTTGTCGCTCGGTTTATGTGTATTTGTGCAGCATGAGTTGATACCTTACATTTTTCTGAAGTTACTCAAGAAATTGTTTGCGCTAGACAGCAAAGCAGATGACTTCATGCAAGATAGACAAACACTTGATAGGCAAATAACAGACATTCTTTAAATAAACTTGTCTTAAGCGGAATGACTAAATAAGCTTTTTAGATGTTTTAACACTGTATTAATGCTATTTTTAGGAAATGGGATCAAAACTGTTCGTTTCAGTATCGTAGGTGTCACTTAAATGTAATCGTTCTTTGTTAGTCCACTTCCTCTATTTTTGGTATTATATAGAAATATCTAGTTTCAAAAAATTGTATAAATTTAAGGAGGCTCCTGTTAATAATATTCTTCAAGAAAACAATCAGAAATGCTAAAACTATCAGGAGTATGCGCACATAGGAAATCCCCAACTGAATCCTGTGGTCAAGCAGGATGAATGTTAAAATCCTTGTACTGGTTGCAGATGGTCAAAACAGTTTGCTGATTTTGTTAAGAATTTCGGATTAATCAGCACTGGATGCGCATTACGTACTAGATCAGCTGGGATATACTACAATTCTCCGATCTATGCATTGTTGGTTTTCAATAGAACTACAAGGCATTTTATTGTCTTTTTAATAAGCATTCATATATTTAAAAATTGAAACTAATCTCAAAACGCTTAAAAAGAACTGTCTCGATCCAGCGACATCTTATGTAGAAAATTTTAACAAGTGTTCAAGCAACGCGAAAATCCTAAAGTGTTTGCAACCTGTTTTTTGACTACGTTTGCGCAATAAGAAAGTCCATCAAACTATCAAGGGTTGTTTGCTTGAGCAATACTATTAATTCTTAGTCAACGGCTTGAACTCTGCACAAGAAATATCAAAATGTATAAAATTAGCTCCATAATGAACGAGCCTTATGAATAAAAATCAAGCAACTACTTCTAACAGTTGCTTATTAGCAAAAGCAAAACCTGTAAAAGCAAAAGCTTTTAGAAAAAGCGATTGCTCAATTATTATAATAAAAATAAAGATTTTAAGTATTTGCTAGCTTTTCGTTATTGTTTAAGCAATTGCAAGTTTTGACATGAACGGACCTGCTTAGGTCAGGTCAGCTCATGCCAGAATTTTGTAAGATTCTATAATTTAATTTAAAATATCTGATACTAGTGATCAATATAGTAGTGAAGGTGAAGAACTAGATAAACAAAGAATTGTTATTAAGAAATTAAAAGAAATAAACTTGTTTTTAATAAACCACAATTGCCTCAAATTTTTAATTTCACTCTTACCAAAATGCCAAAAAAATAAGTAATATGAAAGTTGAAGTGAAAAAAAAAATTTGATATCAACAAAACCAGCAACAAGAAAATTATATTTAAGCCATGGGAGAAAATGTTGATGAACCTACTAGATGTGGAAAAAAATCCGGTGTTCAATAAAATTCCAGGTAGAATATATATCTATAGCTTATTCTTAAGAATTGTACATGGACCAGTATTCCAGTTCTAGAATTCATATCAATCGTGACAAAATATTTGCAAATATTTAATTTGTAAACTTAAACACCAAAATTTTTGAACAGTTAAAGTAACGAAACGATTTATTGCAATGCCGTAACTGGGAGGAGGCTATAGATACAGTGTTTTTCTTATTTACATAAATAAGACATAAATGCGACCAAATTGAAAAGGTGCAATGTCTATTGGCTTCGAGCCTCTACAAACAACTAGAATGGAGAATCTACTGCCAGCTGTTGCACCAGTAGTACATCCTGAAACAATTAAAATCTCAAATAATTTGCAGGAGACGGATGAAACGAAGAAAGTGACAACAGCACAATTGCATCATTTAGTGTTGCTGGAAAAATTGAAGTTAATTCGGATGCAACAGGAAGAAATATTAAAAAATAGGGCAAATCCTGTAACTCTAGTACATAATGATAATAAGACTTACTTCTATAAAAATATAGAAGACCTCAGCTTATCCGAAAGACTACCTTCGGCTTTTTAAGGTCAGCCGGGCTGAAGTCTGAGACCGAGGGATTCATAATGGCTTGCCAAGATGGTGTATATAACACCCTCGTCTATCGACGTCGTGTCATGGGTATGGAGGTCCCTGATGTCAGCTGCAGGGCCTGCCGCAGGGCGCCGGAGACTGTAATGCACTTGGCTTGCCCGACATACGCAGTCTCGGCCTATATTCACAGACACGACGCAGCATTACGAGTGGTTTACTATCATCTAAGGCACTCGTATGGGATAGATGAAACACCAGTGTTGCCTTACGCTCCGGGGGATATTGAGTCCGTTGTGGGGAATGAGAAGTGTCTAATTTATTGGAACTACTCGTTTCCCACCGTCAGGCAAATACAAGCCAATAAGCCTGATATAGTACTCCTCGACCTCCAACTCAAGACAATGTACCTCGTGGAATTCTCATCTCCCGCTGAGAGCAACATTGTCTTGAAAGAGGAGGAAAAACGGACAAAATATCGAGATTTGCTCTTCGAACTCCGCAGGTTTTATCCGCCATTCTGTTAAAATAGTGGTATTGATTATAGGAGCCCTCGATGGAATGAGACAGACGCTGCTTTCAGAACTAAAGATCATCAGAGATCTTAGCCGGTAGAATGCAGAAGGCTGTCATCCTCGGTTCATTGCGTCTACTTAGGGCACACGAATCACGGGCTCGGTCACTCACACCACGGGCGTGAGGAGTGGCTATTGGTATTTATTACCAGCCCCCCTCTGTGAGGGTTGGAGCCACAGAGTAGGGTGACTGGTTTTTTGTAAAAAAAAACATAATCTTGTGATGTTCCTATATATTTTGATATTTATTTTCTTTATTTGTCACTTTCACTAATTTGAGTTTCCTTTTAGTATAAACATTACGTATTTATTTATAGTTTTAAGAAGAATAATGCTAAAATGAAATGGAACGTATTTATCTCCATATTATAGTAACAGATTTATTTGTTGTTGAATAACACGTTTTCCAGCAATTTTTTCAGCTTTTATTTGATTGAACAAATACGTGTATAACATTATTGTTTTAACAAATCCTAAAAGATAAACTACAAATAGTTATTGAATAATCTTCCCGTAATTAGTTCTCTTTTCTCTTGACCTAAACAACGAATCATATTGAAATTAATTTGTTCATTTTGTACATCAACAGCAAGATGATTAGTTTCTTCTGTGCAATTGAAGTCTTAATCTTTAAGCCATTTTGCGATATTATGCAAAACAATACAACAAATAATAAGTGATGCAATTATTTCCATTTTAGTACTTCCAACTTTATATTGTAAAATAGTAAATCTAGCCTTCAACTGTCCAAAACATATTTCAATTTTAACACGTTTCGCTGCAAAAAATATTATTATGATACTGTTGACCAGGTGACACTGGATTTCTCCAAGATGTCATAAGCCAGGGTGTTATAGAGTAGCCGTCATCTTCTAGTAATATACAATCTTCCTCAGTATTTTTTAGAAAATTATAGATAATGAAGTTTTTAAGAATTCTGTTATCATGCACAGAACCTGGTCACTGACAATAAATGCTTGTAAATATTTTTTATGTATTAAATGTCGCTTGAATATTAATTTTATACTGGCAAATCCTTTTCGATTTTCATATTCGTGTCCATATTCCCTAAATTTTGGAATTCTAATGTGTGTGCATTCAATCAAACTGATATCATTGGGAAATTTAAATTTGTCAGACCATTTTTTCTTAGCTTCAACAGTTTCGGCGACAGTTGTAGGAAAATTTTTGCCTTATTTCAAATTTTAGCCATAACCGTGCACTTTAGACACAGTGGTTTGGTGAATACCAATTTCTTCACCAACTGCATTCTGGAAGGTTGGATAGGACACGACATGAAGGAAAGTTTTCATTTTTTCTACAGTTGACAACGCACCACCGCGTTTTTCGTCACTATCTTCGAGAAAATAGTTTGCTAGCCACTCAACGTTTTCACGATTAAATCAATAGAATTTTTTATAATCTCGTTTATACATTCCTTACACGTTTTATATATTTTTTCTTTACGAACATGTAGGGATGTGCCATTTTACAAGATGAGAATGTGACAAATACCAATTACATCTGCTTTAACAAATGTCAGACTGGGGTCGAGAAACCTTAAACATTTAAAGCAGTTACTTAGACAACAAAAGCAATTGCTACTGTTATTCATGAAATTTTAAGCGCATGTTAATTATTTTTAAGCAAAACCTTTTACTTTAAGCATTTCCTTGGGTGAGTAGCGATTGATACAATTTCAAGCTGTTATTTTTTCATTAGAACATAAGTATTTGTTAGCGAATTATATGAAAAATCAATTGCTTCATTTTTATTTATAAGGCTCAATGTGCTACAAAACACTAACATCAACGTAACTTCAGAAAATAGTAAAATTTATAGATAAAATTATAATGATCAATTGTGAGTTCTTTCTTATTAGACAAAAAATGTACGTTCACTAATTTCGCCGTATCGCATTTCAGATAACAAAACTTAATTATTACTAAATTGTAAATAACACATCATTTTGTTTAAAAAAAATTATTTTCCCTATTTGCAGTAAGTAGGCTTTATAAAAATAAGCTTAGCCCATAACTGTCCATACCTGGCACTGCATTAATCATTCCCCAAAAACGGATTACTGCCATTTGATTTTACAATACCATATCGAGAGCTCTAGACACGTGTCGAATTTGGGCCTGCACGTGTTCGGAAACCGCCACGCTTTGTTATCCAATATGGGGTCGGCATAATTAGAAAATATATTGCAGTCCCTTAATAAGAACATGGAGCAGCATTATTGCTACGAATTTGCAAATTACAAATACCTAATAACTCATCGATAAATGACTGACTCACTTTCATTATTGGCGATTTTAAATGGTCTAGCATATTTGTTCTGTTACTAAGCTCGTACTTACAACGATGAACTATTCATGACTGTGAGAAATTGAATTTGTCTCTGCTCGTGAATATTAACAGAAAACGATAAAAATATTTTCTCTTTGTGGTTCACCAAGAATAGGTAACGTTTTGTTATGTCAAAATTCACATTCAATATGTACGTTTATAATGTTACGTATTTACACACTCCAGTAAACGCCTCCAAACGAAGGTTCAATAGATTTTCGCTAACCACTGCTTTATTTATCACTAAATTACAATAATCACTTTTATAGTCTAGTTATAACTTTTATCTATTATAGTCTCACTACTCTATAATTCACAATTTACTGGCTGTTCTTTGTCTTATCCGATCACTTCTTATCTTATTCAGAACTGTACTGTCCTCAGCGTGTTGGATCTGCTACTTATTGATATATCTGTGGGGTACTTCAATTTCTAAAGAAAGTACTGGTAATTATGTCACCAGTTAACTTCATTACTATTTATTTATCTGAAGGATAAACAAATAAGATTGGCCATTTGCGTGATCGTCTGGTTTTGTTAGTGTAGGACCCAAATTTCGTTGTGTGTGTAGTAACCCTTTTTAATTTACCCAGGTTCTTTTACATAGAGTTTAATATTACTTGTTTCTGTCTGATACTATATACATTAGAAAATTAATCACTCTGTTAATTGAAATACCTAGTAAATTCGAACACACTGTCTATTAATTGAGAGACCTAGTTAATTATATATGTTATTTATGTCGCATTTTATTACTCAAGAAGATTGCACTCTACATTTATAGTTGAAGTTTGTCTTCTATTTTGCTTTGAAGCAAAACCATTTATTTAGTTGATTACTTATATGACGAAAAAGGTAAAGGTGAAAGAAAATACAATAATTGATGGGAAAAAAATATTAAAAAAAAACCCATTTTATTTTACATAAATTAATGTAGGACAAAAATCATGTCATGTTTGTGCATCATAGAATATAAGTGATAAATGAGAATTAAATACTCATGTAAAAGATCATAGAATGTTGAGGAAAAATCCTTTGATTGTAATTAAAACAAGCAGTCTACCAAATTTTGTATGAATGTCCAACAACGTAAAGCAAGAATGTAAATGTAAATCAAACAGACGGGACGTCCCGGTTCAGTACTCGACGAATAGTAAACCCTTCTTAATATGAACAAGTTTACGGGCTAATTAACCCAGTACTGACCGATAGCCTGTACAGTTTGTAAGCGCAAGGTAATTAAGTGGATGGATCGTCATTAAACAATCATAGAGAACCAAATAGATCGCTGGTGAGAAATCTCAGATAATCATTTGAAAGGTAAACATTACTATGACATTTGACATGTCCAAAATTAGGCACACAGTAGCCTTAATAAGTTTTTTTTTTTTTTTATACATTTATTTAACGTCGGCCTATTTCCGCTACTGAGGCCTAACACCGACGTCTGTAGACGAGCTACCCCCAACCAGGAATTTTTGCCGAACCTCTTCCCTTAAGAAGAGTAGGGATCTTTTACTTGCCTAACATTTAATAGACAAGGGACCGACGGCTTTACATCCCCTCCGAAGGATGGTATATCTCCTATACAACCCTCGCCTAAGGTTGTATAGCTTCCGCGTATACACTGATATACAAGCCGCTGGAAGATGTGTGAGGCGAGAACGCGGTTTCCGTTGGAATGGTCACCAATCCAAGTACTAACCGCGCCTGTCGTTGCTTTACATCGCATACCGAAGTATGTACATAGTAAAGACGCACCTACGCTCGCCCCTACCTTAATAAGTACATCAAATGAAAAATAATGGAAGTGAAAGTGTCTTGTCATTGCATAAACGCAGAAAAAATATAGTTTTTGAATATAAACTTGTTATTTTGCAAAACGCAAATCTCCCTAGTAAAATATTCAGAAAGTGAAATTTTATGGATTAAAATCGTGAATGAAATCATAACGGAATAATTGAGATATTTTAGGATTAATTACACCTCCCTCTGTTAGAGGGCCGCACATAACAATAAGATAAACAAAGATTTTATACAGAATTAACGTACCGTGATCGTTGATCACCCATACAAGCACAGTCAATCAAAATTTCGTCAACTATTAATTACATTCTTACTAACCTCAAAGTCAGAACTAAGCATATAGTAGTCAGTAGTCGGATAGCTGTATGAGAGTCTACTAAGTACTAAGAGCGAGAGTAAAAGTAGAAATCGAGGACGGGAAGGTCTGTCGGAACACTCTGTACGGCTTTCGGAAAGGTATGTCCACGATACAGGCAGTGGAGTACATACATAGAAAGGTTCGACAGGAAAGAAATAAGTTAAGCCTTATAATAGTAAACATCAGGAATGTGTTTAATACGGCGACGTGGAGTATAATAGTCAGCGAATTAACGACAAGAACATCGCAAAGTATATAATCAGGCTCCTGGAGGATTATTTTGACGAACGGAAAATAATCGTAAGGGAAAAACATTGGATATGAAAATGGGGGTACCACAGGAATCAGTTCTGGGACCAACTCTGTGGCGTATCCTATACGACGGGGTTCTGAGATTAATTGTTCCAGAAGGAACATCGTCCGTAACGTTTGCCGACGATCTGGCGATGTTAGTGACAGCAAACGACGCATCAACAGAGCAAACGCGTCGATGAGGAAAATAGACGAACGGCTGGAAGGGCCATAACCTAGCGCCTGAAAAAACGGAGGCTGTAATGTTAAAGGGTCATCACAATAATCAGGAAATTGTATTCAAGGGGAAAGAGGTGAAAATAGTTCCAAAGAAAACCATGAAATATCTTGGAAGTAATAGGGCACCCTCGGGCCGCATGTCATAACTGCCTGTGAAAAGCAGAAAATCGAGCTGTGGCCTTTGCAAGACTGATGTCAAATATCGGAGGTTCCAGCGGAGCTAAAAGGATTGTGTTTTTCAACGTGGTGCAATCCATACTGCTTTACGCAGCACCAGTATGGTACAGAGTATTAGAGCTATAAACTATAAAAATAAACTACTTTTGAACCCAGTTTTTCACCGGTCACGGCTCCTTTGATCAATATACACAAAGGATTGGAATAACGGCGGATGAATAGTGCATATACTGTGGTGAAAGGGATACGCCGGAACACACGATTTTTGGTTGTTCAAGGTGGGAAGAACGCAGAAGTGGGGGAACTAGAACTGGAGATGACACTGGGGACAGAAAACATAATGACTCAAATGATGGAAAATGAACAAAAAGTGGAGAAAAATACAGAAGTTAATCGAGGAGATTCTGAGCAATAACGAAAGATAGGAAAGGCAAAATCAGGGCCTAGTATAGGGAAGACTGTTGTACCCCGAAGGTAAGAGAGGGGTATTAGCCGGTAGGGCTCCGGCACCCCCTATAAGCGATAGAAAATAAGCTTTGGGGTCCACGCAGGAATTCTCCTCTCAAAAAAAATGCATTTGTATAGTTATGCTGTAACGACGAATCCTAATTTTACTCGTTGGTTTATAATTTAAAATAAGTTGGTACGTATGAACAAAGATAAACTGGGATCGTCGTAACGAACACATCATTTGTAGGTCTCCTAGACAATATTGTAACTAAGAAAACATAACGGCCTAGCAACTCTCTGTTATATAAAGCGATGCGCGAGCTTAGTTTGATGAGAAGAGTTCCTGAGACCGACCAGGAAATAACATCTCCCTTAATCTCAATATTGGTACGCAGGTTTAAGATTAGTACTTGCTAAATGGGATGTCGTCGCAAATTCAGTAGAGAGAACGACCTCACTGAATATGACAGTCTACTTTTAAGCTTGTATTATTCGTAAAGTTGAGTGCACGATTTGTAGGGTGCGCCAACGTCAGGTCAATAACCCAACACGTGGTGTCGAGATTTTGTGAGCGACGCTTGCTGGATATTAGGTTACGATAATTGTAGTTATGACTGTGGCAAGTTGTCGTCCTTTATCTATGCTTGCACTGCACGTGAAGTTGAATCCCAAATTTCAGCTGTTGAGTGTGGTCACGCTGACGTTATAAATATTAGCGGTCAAAGTGACAGATGTCATATCAGTTGTCAAAAGTGACATATGCCATAGTAGTTGTCATATTAGTTAGCAAAGTGACAGGTGTCACAATAGTTATCGAAAGTGACATATGTCAAATAACTGTCAAAGTGACAGGTGTCTGCAAATAGACATCACCATTTCATGTTATCATTTGTTTTATCCATTAATAAATATTATTGAATTGATATTATCGTCCTTGACTTTTTTATTTGAATCCAGGATTAACTCCACTGTTAGTTATCCTAGCACGTTAGTTGTTGGTTACCGCTGAGCTGTGACGGAAACGTTAAAGGTTGTGCGATAGTTAACAATTACCGTTAAGCTGTAACGGAAACGTTATAATGTAGTTATAAATTGACATCAATAATTAAGTATTAAGGTCAGTAAGTGTTCCTTACTGGTTGAGGATATGTTTGCAGATCGAGACTGTTTTCATTTTGATTACTATATGGAGGCCGAATATTTATTGTCAAGTGATATCTGCTATTATTGAAAATTTCTTCAAGACAAGATGTTTGTCACAACTTAAGTTTCTTGTAAGTTGTGATTCAAGAAAATGACGACTCAGACTAAGAAAATGCTTGGCAAGTAGGATGCTCAACCATAATTCCTAAGAACTAGAGAGATATTCCTTCAAGCTATTCGCAGCATGGTGTAACAAGAAAACTTTAAAATATATCACAGAAAAGGTAATGCTAGCCTATTTTGTTTCAAAAAATGAAACCCTAACGTCTCCAGGAAGCTTATGGGCTGAATACTCTATGCTCAAAGCCACAATGTCTTTGCATGAAGCTGTTGATATTTCAAAATATGCTACGTTAATTGCTTTTCTTATGAGAAAAATAATGGACATAAAGTGAGAAATCAAGAATCTTTGCCAGATAACACATGTACAAGTTTTGAATAATTTTTCTGATGAAGTATATTAATATAAAAGTAGGAATGATATTCGGAATAGCAGGCGCGTGCAGAAGGGAGGAACTATATAATATGAAAATAAATGGCATTGATGATAAAGGTGCGTTTATTATAGTAAATATTCTCTACACTAAAATGAATACACCAATAACGTTCACAATAGCAAATCAAGGAAACGAGACAGTTAATTATTTAGAATTCTATAAAATATATCTAGTACTACGACCAAAACAGGCAAAGTCAGCTCACTTATTCTTGACAATACGAAATGGGAAGGTCACGAACCCGATAGTGGGTAGAAATACCATAGGAAGTTGTCCCAATAAAATTGCACAGTGCTTAAATGTGTCGATTCTATCAGCTTATACCCGATGCGTATTCCAAAGGACTTCTGCAATTATTCTGGCAAGTCCAGAGTGTTATTGCATGAACTATATCATCAGAATAGAAGGTTGTTTTAAACCCTAATTCTACTGCTCCAATAAATTTTGATAATTGAAGAGTGGAAATTAGAAAGGGCCTAAGTGCCATTTTTCTCAAAATTTAATTTCTCACGTAGAAATGTTCTAAGGACCATGCTTTATGTCTTATGAAAGATTCCAAATGCCAATATTAATATTTAAAGTTTTAGGAGCTACTCATAGATGTCGGTATTTGTATATGTGCAACCGTTTGCCTAAGAAAAGTCCTATGTCCAACAGTATATCAGTTTGTATCAGATGTCTGAACGTGTTTGCTGTGTGTTTTTGTTGTGTCTGATAACTTGTTGATTTATATGCAATAAAATGGAAGAAAATCAAAGAGAAAGGAGACGAAAAGGCGGTTCATTCGGTAGTGAACAAAAGCGTTTATAATCAAGTGGAAAGGCATACACAACATATAAAAACAAGATAGTACCTGAAAAAAATTATCCTAAAAACCAGGTTTGAAATACAAACACAATGTATTCTTTTCCAGTTATAACCTTGTGTATTTTTTATAGATCACCTGAAAATGCAAGTTGCACTGTAAAGATGTTACTTACGATGTTCTCTTTTTGAGAAGTACCATGCACAAGATGTGAAAACCAAGGGCACTTTTCTAATGGGGCTTATGAGTATTTGTCATATTCAAAGAAAGCGACATGGTCCGTATGAGGATGAGCAAAATAGCCCACGTCAAGCGACAATATGCTATTTCCTTCCTGATGGTAATGGGAAGTGTGTTCGGGTTTGTAAAAAAATCTTTCAGGATACATTTGCTGTTAACGATAGAAAGTTACGTGTTATTATTGAGAAGAAACAAATGGGTGAAACCTGTTATAACGATAAACATACCAGACATGCTGCTTTAACATTTTCTGAAGCTGACCGTGTATTAGTAAGAACCCACATTAACATGATCCCAAGAGAAGTTGGTTCATTATTCAAGGGCTAAATCTGAGAAGGAGTACATTAGCCCTGACTTGAATATTCACAGACTATTTAAAGCCTTTTCGCAAATGATCCAGATTCGATAGTCACCCATAAATTTAATAGGTCTGTTTTCATAAAGGACTTTCCCAACCTATGTTTCCATAGACCACGAGTCGATACGTGTGGCACATGTGATAAACTTGACCGACAAATTAAAGCTAACATCAACTCAAGCCAATCTGCCAAAATTCAGCTGAAGCTTCATCGTCGCAAAGCTGATAGAGCTAGAGAGGTGTTAAAACAAGACACGATCGAGTCTCAAGCTATCACGCTACAACTTAGGAGTTCATATTGGTGATACAAACGAGGCCTACATGTGTATGTGACATGAAGGAGTAGCTTCTCGGGGAGCTAACGAAATTGCATCATGCCTTCTTCACATTATTAATCGCGGACTGACTATTAAGAAACATTTGGTAATATGGTGTGATAATTGCGGGGGCCAAAATAAGAATAGGATTTTATTATTAACAATGATTTTTTTAGTAGCGAATGTCATCTCCCATACTATTGAACAGAAATTTCTTGTAAGTGGTCATAGGTTCATGCCCTGCGACAGAGACTTTGCGTTGATAGAAAAACGCAAGAACTAAAGCATATCTCCATGCAATAGTTAAATCAGCAAGATATACTCCACCTTCTAATATTATTGATATGACAACTTGTGGCTTTTGGGATTTAAAACGAGCAGCCGATGAGTATATTAACACTACTAAGTTAAATATCAGCAAAGCTACAATGATAACTATGGAAACGGCTAACCCTAAACTTCATTTTCTGATATTCAAGAAGGAATGGACGTTAATATTTTAAAGAAAGGAAAAAGTTTAGCTGACCTTAAACAGGCAAATATAATCAAGCTGGCACCAGAAAATAAAGTATCTGAAAATAAAAAACAAGTCTCTTCGAAGCATGATTCCTTATCTACATAATCCTGAAAACCAACGCTACTATAAACAGTTACTTGAGATTGAAGAAAACGGTTTAGCAGAGCAAAAAGACCCATTAATTATGTCTCATCAAAGTGTAACTTTAAAATAGACGTTTGCTAAATAAATTTTTGACTTTTATTCAGTTTGTCTTGATTAACTCAAAACTTTGTTTTTGGCACTTAGGCCCTTTCTAATGTCCACTCTCCAATTGTTCCAATTGTAATTATAATTTTGTCTTTAACAAAAACTGATTTTTAAATTTCTATATTTACTTGCCGCCTCTTGATCGGTAAGTAATCATTTACCGATCGCTAATTTGTAAAGGTCACTTACTAATGTCTCAACAAATTCAGTAAATGTCAAATTACCTGAGCGTGCAAAAGGCAATATTGAACCTCGCAAATATATTACTTTGTTCAGGATTATTTACCAACAATTAGCGTGACGTCAGCAAGATTAGACTTTAATAACTGTAGTATGAGTATTTGGTTGCCCACTATTTTACTCAAGTAAATATTACTAAGTTTCTAGTAACTGCTACTAGCTTTTTCAGTTAGTAATTCATATTTTGGGTAATAGTAAATTGCAAGTACCTACCTGTTCGGGAGGAATTAATAGCATTCGTATTGGTACAAAATTATAAAATAGTGAAGTTGGCCTAGGAAACGAGTCAAATAAAAGTATTAGTATAATTTCAGACTATTCATGACTGCGATCCATACCTCAAAAGTACAGCTTTTTCGAATTTTTCAATTTTAATTTAATTTGTAAGAAAGGTTTTTTTCTCATACAATGTTGGTATGAAATTCGAACTGGACGATTAGAATAGGTCAAAGAATTTACTTTAAATCGTAGATTTCGTGGAAGTGCTTGTCGCCATGATTGAAGTACTCTGCAAACTATCAATAACAAAACATACTAAATTTATTCTCCATTAAAAAAAGAAAATCGGACGTTATATGATCCTTAAAAATATTTCATCTGACCCGATCGTTTGTAAAATGAAGATTATGTGACTAGTTGTTGATATTGGATGCAATATTTTAAATGACATATTGTATCTTTTTACTATTTTACATCGTTTCAGTAACGTAACCTTACAATTTTTTTTATTGTTACATCATAAAGCCCAGACTGGTTAAAACCATATAAAAAATGTCACGAAATCCATGCATCACTAAATAACATAAATTGTGACTTGTTTCATAAAAACAATAGATAATAACCGTAGCCTTGGAACAGTTTTTACGGTCCAGAAAAAAGTCCTTTGTTTCATTTCGAATTAAATGCGAAATTTACTTGTGCTCACTCACTGCAAATGTAAAAGAGATATATTTTCTGTTGACATGTTTTAAACTGATTAATTTAGTAGAAGATTATCCTAATTAGGATAGAGGGGATTACTTGAACCCATTTATGTCACTTTTAATTTATGCTAAGGTCTGTAGCTTTATCTGTGTGCCTACATATCATAAAAACTGCAAAATATGCACATTTTATCACACGCCAGAGGACATTATTATTTAGTAGGTCTTCATTCTCTTTTTATATATTGCTTAAGCATAATCTTGTTGTCGTCGAATTACTTATTTATGGGATATGTTTACTTAATTTTTACTGAATTAATTGATCTGTAAATTTATGAGATTGAATCAGTTGTTTTATATTCTTTCATTTCAGTTATGCAGTATATTTATTGGCTTAGGACGAGTTCTGTTACGAATGCGCAAGCCTTGCTTTTCTTGCAATTATTTGTTACTTTTTAGTAAGACTTTAAGAAAAACAAGTTTTTAAAAATATATTTTTTTTATCACTTTGTAACGAATATTACTTCAACCTTTACGTGCTCACTGTATATTCGTATGTGCATATTCACTTGATTGTTACTGTTGCATGATTTATACGTATTGATTCGTATTTTTGTAATTTCCCTATCCCGCCATTGGAGTTTCTTTATTTTGGTAGAGTATCATCAAATAAAAATAAGTTGTTCAAAAGTTTGCTTTTTATTAGAAATAACGGTTGTAGCGAATTTTTATACGCTTATATTTCCTGATACAATCAAAAGTATCCACGTCCATATTTCTGTAAGTAAGCTACTCCTTTTAGCAAATAGTAAATCCGTCTCTTTGTGATTTCTAGATTATCGAGCTTATTATGTAAACTAATACTCGATTGTGCGCAGGATTTTGTTGGACAATTTATTTGGCATAAACAGGAAGGGATGGAAGTGGGAGGAGATCGGATAATTGATATACAGCTGCTTAGCACACGACTGGTATATTTATATGAGAATATTAGGAACCGATTTTGATACGGTATCCAGTGGCGTTTCAAATAAGTTTTGCTTTTATATTTTCAGGTTTAATTAATATATGAGTTGCGTCGCAGCTGAGATAAACTTATAGAAGAAATGTGAAAACTGTATAAATCCTAATCGGGTTCTGCCGATTGCGTTACTGATTTGGCCAACATTTACATAAATATAACTCTTATTTCAGATGTTTGAGATTATATTCACTGCTAATATCTATTTTGCTGGAGATGGTGAAATAATATTCCTCATAGGCAAAAATAACTTAATTTATAAAAATCGTCTATTATTTATATCATTTTACATTGTATCGAATCGAATTTTTATTTTTTTTTCAAAATAATAATAATAATTTATTTCTAATAAAATATTTTCTTTTGTGGGAGCCGTCCGACTATGTTTCCGGAAACACTGTAGCCTCTTGGACTTATTCTCTAAAAGCTAATCTCTAAATTTCTTCATTACACCCATTCCAATACTCTAATCCCTTGCATCAGTTTGTATGCCCCTAAAATTGCTTGAGTGTGATATTCTTCGAGACACAATCTTAGTTGCCCATATAGACTATAGAGCCTGTCTCCTGTGATCCAAAGCTTCACATTCATTCAGTATGTCATAAGCCATCTCTGTTGACCCATTTCATTGTCTGCATTTCAAGCGTCCATTGTACATACCTATTCTACACCGGTATCCTTTGAAGGCACAATGCCCTGTTAGGAGACTTGTGATTATGCGTAACTGATTCCTGCCCAGTAAGCAATTCTTCACTCTTCTTACGAGATGGTCTTTTGATAAAGATTTTCGTATGTTGGTGCCCGGTTATTTAATCCCAGTATCCTTTGGGTTGGTTTTTAACCCATCCCCTAATTTGGCCCCGTGTAATGGTTTTAGGCACTCCCAGGGCCGGTTTTGGGTCAATATATGGAGCTGATGATCCTTTTCTTGCTGGCTCATCAGCTTTTCCCTTGCCTTCGATACCGAAGAGTCCTGGAACCCACAATAGAGTTAACTTGTCTTGGTCTGCCAGGGCTTTTAGTTCTTCTCGGCATTCCCATACCAATTTAGATGTTACTTTCGTGTTTGACAGTGCCTTTAGGGACGCTTTATTGTGTGGTAATATACTGATCCGCCTGTTTCTATAGGCCCTCAGATTATTTTCTCTTGCACAATGCTATATCGCATATGCTTCTGCTTTAAAAACAATGTATATTGTCCCATTGATATGCTATACTGTGAGTTTCTCATATCACTATATACCCCAGCTCCAGTGCCTTTTTTCAGACCTTGACCCGTCTATAAACTAGGTAAGTTTCTGTTGAAAGTATGGTTAGGAATCATGTGGTCCATTCTCATATCAGATATGCCATTCCCCACTGGGTTCTGATTTGATTATGCCTCAATCCTGCATAAATGCTACTCGGCTCATTTTGCAATCTGAAGTATCCTATCGTTGCCTCCCCCATTATCACGATGTGAAGAGGAAGGAGGTCTAGCAGGTCCTCCATTGCTGCTGTCGGTGTTGTCTTCATAGCTCCCGTTGTCCATAAACAAGCAAATCTTTGTATCTTGCTTAGTTCAGCGACAGCAGCGGTGCGCTGTTACATCTTTGTCCGCCATACCAAAGATGCATATGTGATCATGGGCGCCATGATGTACTTCCAGTACATCATGCTCGGCTTTAACACCCCTGTTTTTGCATGAATGCATTTAGCCAACATAAGCGTTGTTTCTGCTCTCTTTTTTATTCTTTGGAGCTGTTGGTTCCAGGTAAGCCTGGAATCTAGTATTACTCCTAAATATTTTACCTCCCCCGACAGTTTTATTTGTTCACCTCTAAGCGTTAGTGGTTCGAGCTCCTCTAATTTTTCCTTCTGGTGAGTGCTATTACGGTCAACTTGGACTGGTTGATATTTAGTCCCTCCTCATCAGTTTTAAAGCCCGCTGCATACGTTACTCTACTGTGTTGTTGAATTTGACCTGAGATAGTATGACTAGGTCATTTGCGTAGGCCAGTGTTTTGTGTCCGTCCCTGTCCAATAACCTTAGTAGCTCGTCAATGACCTGGTTCGACAGAAGAGGCGATAAAATACTTCCCTGCGGGCATCCCTGTTCAACCCGAGCGACCAGTGTATCCCCCATTAAGGACGCATATACTAATCATCATATACAGTCTATCCATCTGCAGTGCTTTCATAGATTACTCTCGCCCTCGATGCTTTGATGATAGATCTTAGGGAGGTGTTACCAAACACTTCCTCAATATCCAAAAAGGCGCATAATAGTATAGTCTAAGTCAGCACTTCCCGATACTCAAAAAACGCAACAGAAACTTTACGACATAATTATTATCACCGTGGGCCATGCGGCATGCCTGTCATCAAACAACCCGGCGCACATTAAAAACATATAAAGGTAAGCGAGTCAATTTGCGGCCGAGACGGCACAAAGAGTGATGGTATTTTAATGAGGTCGTAAAGTTCTTGTTGCGTTTTTTATTTGCAGGGATGCGTTTACTTAGACTATACCTCTTTATCGTTTAGAGCAAACTTAGCTTTATTCTTATGTAATGCTGTTTCTGTTGACATCCATGCCCTGTAGGCATATTGGTTTTGGTGTAAACTGTCCAAGAGTTTTTCCAGAGTCTTTAGTACAAACGACATCAGACTTATTGGTCTTAGAGACTTTGAAATTTGTCCAGGTTTAGGTATAAAATACGTAAAGGTTTTGGGCATGTATTTGAGTGCTATGCTGCTCCCGAGTATCATACATAACCTGTGAAATAGAAGGTCTGTCCTTTTCTGTAACATTATTGGATAAATGCCGTCTGCCCCCACGATTTATATGGTTTGAACTAGTTTTATTTTCTAAACCTTTATCATCGTCTGTGCTGCCTGCCAGTTCTCTTTGAGTTCCAGATCTATATTTTAACATTCCTCCGGTGATAGGTTGATAATTTTAGATTCGGGAAAGTGTACCCTAAGCAGTTCCCTTATGGTATCCTTCCCCATTGGAGTATATTTTACACCTTCTGCTACGAGGGTATATATTGAGCTTTGAGGATCCTTAAATAATATCTTGTGTAGTTTGGGGTATTCTGGAGTGGCTACAATGTCCACACACAGCCATTCCTGGACCCGCAAATAGCCAGTTTAGTATTTATAATCTTGATTTCCGCATCGGTTCTTTCATCCACTAACCACCGACTGTTATTCATCTTCTTGTGATTTAGTTCTCCCAAGAGATCGTGGATATCACCATTAAGTTGTAATATTTCAGCTCTAATATGACAACGGATCTGGAGCAGCTAATGCGTACCTTCCTTTATGATAGTTAGAACAAAAGCTCCTATTTCTACAATCCTTAACAAAATGATTTTCCTCGCAGATTACACAGGCTCTTGTTCTATCAGGCCCATTGCAAGTTGCTGCCACAATGTCCTGTATATGCAGAATTCTCACGCCATCCACATTCCTGAACTTCGCACTACCCTATTTTCTATTCTTTCTTTCAAGGGCATATTGGCATCGCTTATTCGGCTATGACATTTTGCTTCTTTACATGGTATTAAATATAATTCTGTATTACCAAAATTGGTTGCTTGAACAGTAGATTTTCTAATAAGTAATTTACGCAAATCAAAGGGTTCTTTGAAAGTAATAATTTTATACAGTATTACTCTATTACTCTATATGACAATTCAAAGTTATTATTAATTTTCAGTATGTTCATGTTATTATAATACTGAGTTGTATACTTTCGTTTAAGTGTAGGAAAAAATATGCGTTCATTCATATGTATAAATATTTGTGTTATTGTGTCATATTTTATTCAAATGCTTTCCTGTAATTTGCCATATTATGCTAGTTGAATTTGTCTGAAGTAAATAATATTTAAATTTATAAGCACTTCATCTATTAAATTAACAATAATAAATAAATGGTTATTAGATTAACATACAAAAGCATGTTGGTCCACTCCGTATGTAAATATTTCCTCTTCAATCGTAAATAATTGTTATTTACAAAAAGTAGCTTTTATCTGTTTGGATAACTTGGATTCGAAATTGATGTTGATCTTCCCTACAGTTTCTGGATGACTCTTTTTAATATTGATCGAAATTGGAATTGCTTGGGGGGTAGTCAATGAAAATTATTGAACCACAGCACTTAGGCCCTATTCGGCCCCTTGTACTTCCTCCTTGTAGGCAGACTCTCACCTAGGCCTCCAACCAATCTAATCTTGCGAAATAGGTGGTGATGCTACCTAGGAGCATCTTCTTTACATCGGCCAAGGAAGACCAAATTTCTCCCAAAATTGATTCTCTGATTGATGAGTCGGCAGATATTATATAGATGTTTCCTTAACCGAAAGTGTCATGTCTGGATTCCCATTATAAAACGTAGATTACGTCTGGATATTGCCAGGTAGTTCATTGCTGTACTCATGTTGAGATATTTTAGTCGTTGCCTAGCAAGTTGACAACTGTTTGTTTCATCCCACAGTTTCTTGAATTCATTGTTGGTGTTCTCTCTAATTATTTATGTTATCGCCGTGATCGGAAACAGACCGGCCGGGCTTGCTCCAAAGTTACTTAGGCCTGCTGCTTTCTTGGCCAGTCTGTCGGCTATCTTGTTGCCATTGCACTGTGCATGTCCTCTCACCCAGCATACCGGTATGTTATTCGTGCTGGAGGCACCTACAAGTGCTTGGTGACATTCCCATACTTTCCTGTGGTAATTCTGTGACTTCTCAGGGCTAGTAATGATTGTCTACAATCTGTGTAGATCCTGATTGTTTTGCCCGTAGTTTGTCTACGGACAATCTCTTTTGCAGCCATGATTATACCCGCCAGTTCCGCTGACTCGCCTATCCATAGCTCATTTATATTAGACTTGCAGACTTCCGGAATATATTCTACATCCTTCCCATGATCGTAGGCACATTCTTCTCCACTAGGGCGGCTGTAATTTTTGGATAGGTGGTCCTGTCAAACGCACCTTCTTTGTCTAAAAAAACACTTAGGGTAGACTCTTTATTGTCCAAGGATCTCTCAATCCGACTGGCGACTTCATGGAGGGCGGTATCGGTGGATCTTCCCTTCCCATGCTGGTCAGGATGTAAAGGTTGTCTTTCACTATAACGTCCTTATGTATCGTTCACAGTGTATCTATATGCTTCGGGTGTGGTGTAGTCCATCCGCCCTGCCTTTGGCATGACTTTTATTCTCTCCATATCTCTGGAATATAAAGGTGTGCTAAGTACGCCCTGGATACTCCAACCATTGTCCCCCATTGCAGTATTGCGGGATAGATTGATAGGGCCATATAAACAAATGATTTTTGTGTAGACGTCATATGCCCATTATAATTCGAAACTGTTTGATACCGCGAACTGTTAAAAAATCGGTTAACTGTTACATATTTATAGTTTACACACATTTACACAGAAATTTTGTTTTATCTCAAACATTAGTAGTGACAGAAATAATGTATCTCTTGTTCTGTCTTTTGTATTTACTTATTTACAAATTCTAGTGTAAATTTCAGTATTTTAAATTTAAAAGTTATGAATCGTTATTAACTATGCTATACCGTTTTCTATTTCGTATATAATTTAAAATTTTACACAATACATAATTCACTACTATGTTTTCTTTCCCGCTACAAGAATTACTAAAAACTTGAGACATCATTAGTATAATTTTAAGACACAATAAGTGTGTCGTTCGTCACAACTTTGATACATTTTTTCATCTTGTTCTGCTTTTATATGAAAGTGAAACGATTCTAAATTTAGCCCTAATTTTTCGAACCGCTACTGAATAATGGCTGCTGTTACCGTTTCCAGGTCACATCTGCCAAAGGCGGCGCACCATAATCTATGGCAACCATAAACAGCCCTGACTGAGTGTGTAGTGTGTAGTGTAGTGTTAGCTCAGCCAATACTCGAAATCCGATTTATAATAAACGGTTTACATATGTGGAAGAGAAATATTGTATTACAAAGAAGAATTAGTAGAAAAAACACTAATTGGGCCTGGATGTTTACATTTTTTTGGAAGGTTTGCAGGATATTTAAAAAATGAAAAATGTGTTAATTAAAAAGTGAATGTGGTGTGAGGACCAGGGGTCGGATGTGTCAGAATTGGTCGGAGGTTTATCACGTTATCAATTTAGCAAATGGTTGAGGGGTTATTTTTTGACATTAGGGAAAAGAAATTTATATTAACAGAGACATTTAAATTTATTATTTATAAAGTAATAAATGATCATTAATTTAGCGTGAAGGTATAGTTATATACTTCCACACATCGTTTTTGTATTTAGTTTCAGTTGCTCAGAGAATTTTAAACATGAAAGGTTAAATCCGTTAATGGAGACACCAATTTTCTTATTTGTTATAGCGAAGTTTTAAACTAAATAGTTTCTATTCACTGCAGAACTCTTTTTTATTTTATGTTGAGGAGGATTCTCAACATTAATAACAATGTATATACATAGTTCAAATGTGCTTTTAGAGGGCGGAATATTAAAACATAATATTTTTAGTCGCAAACTCCTCTATACAATCCTTATTTTACTATGAGGAACGTAACCAGACTGCAACCAACAGCTACTCTCCGAGCTATGTGACCCGCCGGGCGCTGAATTACAAGTTACAAGCCTGGCGCGTTAAGTGTAATAATCGCATATCACCAACAAAACGCTAATGCTTCGATTGCAACAAACACCAACCGAAAGAAGCTCTCGTGCCAGTCATCACACACCACTTGCAGACTGCAGTTTCGAGCAATTGGCTCTCGTCAGTGCAAGTCACGAGAGCTCCTTTAAGTAGGATCCATTAGGAGGTCTATGTCTACCATCCTATCAAATTTTCATTTCTGTCTGACTTTTTGCAAGTCAAAAACCTCCATTGCCTTAACTACTGGAAGTACATTACAAAATAAATTTCTCGGAGAACACTTTGGTCAAAATTGCATTTGCAATTGCATTGAGAAACTTCAGTAAAATTCAAATTATTCGACAAACAGAATATTTCAAAATCTGTTGGTCAAGGGCACAAATAGTTAATTAATTGTACATCATAATATGACCAAAAATAATAAATATTTGCTTAACTTAAGTGAGATTCTACAAGAGCCATGATTACAGGTTGAAGTTGATGCAACGGTATTTTTTAAGTTCATTTTTAAATAATATGCACCTAATTTTGTTCGTGACAGATTTGATGTGCCCGTCCTACTTTAGGTGAGGGTCCCTAGGTATTTTACGTTATTGTTTATCGCTTGAATATGTATGTATTTTAAATTTATTCAGTATTATTATGAAGAATAATAATAATTTAATACAGAATTATTGGTTGCGGAAATCTGATGCCTATTTCCATTATTTCCCTATAGTACTTTATACCATTAAAAAGTATCAAATTATGTGCCTATCCAAGTATGATATTAATTTAAGCCCCAACATCCCTTTTTTAATCACCAGGAACGCTTGTAACGGATATCTCAATAAGGCCTCATTTTTTAATTACGTTTGTTTAAAATAACACGTTCCTCTTGCCTTGAAATTATATTCGTGCTAAGCTTTTGAAACAATTTTTACATGCCGAGACAAATTAAATAATTTATTAGTATCACTGGAGAATATGGATGTTGTGTGGACGATACGCGGTGTGTAAAGAATGAATTTTAACTGAGTGCAATGTAGTACATTCTTTTTATTAGCGGTGTTCATGCTCACAGTGGTCGAAATTGGGAATTTAAATAGTCGGGATACTGAAAAAGATGAATGTATTTACAGTTTATGGTTACTAAAGGAAAAAATTAAAATTCTAGCAGTGTCGGGGGTGGATTTAAAATAGAGAGAATGTATTTAAAATTCACATATAGAATTGAAATTAGGAATTCTTACGGAATTTGTTGTGAAGAATGCAGTATGCAAAATATTTTAAAAATTCTAATGATTTCTGATTATTTTTGGTTGATGAGATTGAGCGTTAAATATACATTAAAGGTTCACATTGAAACTGGGCATGGACCATCTAATCCCAATAATTTTGAAACCACAAATATAGACGTTTGCATTCATTATTGACGGCCTCATTTTAAACACAAGTGTCCGTTTTTGAGCAATTTTCTCAAGTTACTTTTGTGATAATGTTTTATACTTCGACAGAATAATTAAAGTGTCTCTTGGGCTCATTGTGCTAATCTTATTTTCTTTATGACACCCATTCCATTGAGTGGATATAATCCTGGTTGTCCATATAGAGCCTGTCTCCTGTAATTCATAGCCTCACATTCAGCCAGTCAGATGTCATTTCAGGGCACAATATCCTATTAGGAGACCTGTGAATGTGCGTAACTGATTCCCACTCAGTAAGAGCAGTTCTTCAGTCTTCTTTCGAGATGGTCTTTAATACAAGTTTTCCCATATTGGTGCCCGGTTATTTCATCCCAGTATTTTTTGTGTTGGTTTTTGACCCATTCCCTATTTGACCCAGTATAGTGGTTTTAGACACTTCCGGGGCCGGTTCTGGGCCAATATACATTGGCGAGGGAATATAACACAAAACAGCCCCAACCTTCAATTTTTTTGCAGTAAGTCGGATTGAGATAGGGTTTTATGCATTCTCTTCGTTAACTCGTCTAGAAACTTTGTACCATATTTTGGTCTTGTACTTTTTGAAATCGCATTGCTGCATCAAAAAGTGCATTCTTATAAGTGCATCTTCTCAAGTTATGAAAAAAAATCATATCTTCCACAAAAAACACCCGAATCATACCCGAGGGTTTTTTGAGTCGCTGGATCTGAATATGATGTCCAAGTGAGCCCCCTGTGCACCTGGAGGTCAGGGCGGCACCAGGAACGTCATCACCTGGAGTTTCCCGTAAACTCATGGAAAATCGATCGAAACTCGTTACCTCCCCCGGAGGACCTGGTGCGCGTGACCTGGCTTTCAATCCCAGGTTTTTCCAGTGTGTCTAGTCAGCATAAACGTTGTTTCCGCTCTCTTTTTGGGTTTTTAGAGCTGTTGGTAAGTCTAGAATCTAATATTACTCCTAGATATTGTTACAACATTGAGAGCTGGCTTTACTGTGATGTTGAATTTGCCCTGAGCTAGTATGACTAGGTCATCTGTGTAGCCCAGGATTTTGTGTCCGTCCCTGTCCAGTAAAGTTTTTTTTGACGAAAAGGGGAAATCCTCCCAACCTAAGCTGGATCAGTGTCAGACTCTTACTGACTAAAACCCCGTCTCACAGGTTCGTCTGTAAACACTCGGAGGGCATTCAGCCCCTTGGGCTTATTGTACACTCCCTGTGCCAATTTACACTGCCCATTTTAATATTCGTGTGCTACTGATGAGGTGACACAGGTCTGAGGGTGGGCAAGTTTTAATGCTTTGCGGGTCTGTTTGTGTTTGCCCGTCATCTACATTCACTACTGTCTGTAGTACCTTACCACATAATCTGCAGTCAAGGTCGCCATCGAACTTATTATTAGTATTCCTGCTCCAGCTCCTGATTTCAACCTAGACTCGTCCGTATACCAGGCCAGACCTTTGGGTAATATCTCAGGAGCTCCTGTTGACCAATCCCCTCTCTCTCCAATAGAGACACTGAAGGGCTTGTTAAATGTGATTTTTGAGACCATGGGAGTTCCAAAAGGGTCTCAATGGCTGTTGAGGGGGTGCTTTTCATGGCACCTGTGATTCTCAAGCAAGCCAGTCTCTGTACGCAGCTTAGCTTGTTAGCTGCAGTTGTTTGAGTGGCTTTGGGCCACCAAACTAAGGCAGCGTATGTAATGGAGGGTCTTATTACACTGGTATAGAGCCAATACATCATACCAGGCTTGAGTTCCCATGTTTTGCCATATAGTCGTCTACATGTAGCCAATGTGGCTACCGATTTATGTATTACCCTCTCTAGATGTTGGTTCCAGGTAAGTTTAGAGCCCATGATGGCTCCAAGATACTTTACCTCCCCCGACATCCTCAGTTGTGTATCTTGAAGAACCAGAGGACCCAATCTCTCTAGGTTTCTCCTCCTAGTAATGAAACGATATTGGTATTTGAGGGACTTATTCTCAGCCCCTCTTCATCGGTCCATTTCTTGACCATATTCAGGGTCCTTTGTAGACGGTTCCTGACCATGTTATTAAACTTCCCCTTGATATGATGACTATATCATCAGCATACCCCTGAGCTTCAAACTCCTCGTTGGTAAGTTTCACTAATAGGTCGTCAACTGCAAGGTTACATAGCAGGGAAGATAGCACACCTCCTGCAACTAATGCACCTAAAGTTTTACCCATCATGGTAGTAAATACTACCCTACCCGTGAGCATGCAACCTGCAACAGGTGTCCTCAACGCCACGCTCTCTTGCAGTTCTAATGATGGAGTTGAAGGAGGTGTTATCGAATGCCCCCTCTATGTCGGGAAAGGCACCCAGTGCTACCTCCTTATGTTCCAACGTCTTTTCCACCGTCCTGATTTGACGTTGGGGTACCGTTTCTGTAGACATGCCTGCTCTGTATGCATATTGGTCTTGATGCAGTGGGCTTCTAACCAAGGCCCAGTAACCTTAGTAGCTCATCCTTGATTAGGTTCCACAGAAGAGGCTATAAAACACCTCCCTGCGGACATCCCCGTCCCACGCGAGCCACCAGTGGGTAAATTTTTCTTACGAAGCTGTCTTTCACGATGTTTTGCGGAATTTCTATAGCAACGCTTCGGTTAAGTTATATCTCATTTGATGATGTTTTTACTGCTTGTTATTAAAAATTTAGCGTTTACTTAAAAAAATAACCCGAAAATACGTTTTAATTTAAACCTGATACCTTGTGTCATCTGATATTATATTTATATATTGGATCTTAATTCGCCTCTGCTACATCAATCGGTATATCCATTACATTTAGGAAGCAGTGTCTTTGATCTATACTCAGTATTAAAAGTTTGTAATATTAAATTGCAAATCAGCTTTCGACGATAAGTAGCTGAAAGACTTAGTCTCCTTAGTTTAAAAGACATCCTTTCATCGTAAGCCTCTTAATTAGAATTCCATTTTGTAAGGTTATATCAGTGACGAATCTTAATTATTTTTTTCAAAGGTTTTTCAATCCTGTGTCTGTCTAGTGCGCTCGGGGAACGAGATTGATATCAAAATGCATAATTATGCTAATGTTATGGCAACAGATGACGTTAATGATTCTTGTTCTTACATTCTCAAAGGACATTACTCGAATGTTTTTGGGTATTTACGAATGGCAGTGGTGTAGACAATTAAAGGAGACATAAGAGATAGACTTTTATCCGCAAATTTCTTTTATGAACAATAAAATATTTAATTTAATTAATATAGTTTAATTAATACGGGGAAAGACAAAATACCTATGCAGTTAAAAAGACAATATGATCCACTCCCTTTCTTGCACATAAATTAAAAACTGCAATTATTTCCCCTTGCCTGTGATACTTGTGGAGTTAAATAGAGATAAATATTGATCTTTTCTAATTATTGTGATCATGCAAAAAATATTTTAGGTATAGTTATGTCCGTGGATGCTTTGTTTAAGTGCTGCATTTTTTTACCTTTAAAAGAATGTGAAAATTATTACTGGCAGCAGAGATTTAGTATTTTCCAAAAGTAAAATTTTTATATCATTTCGTTTAATCTATTTCGAAACAGATGTTCGAACGATTTTAACAAGTAAATAATCAGCACACATATTAGTCTGTATTTTGCATGTAAAAAATATGTTACCATGTAATACTTCTCACGACAACCTGTAATTTTTCAACGCATTATCTAGTAATACCTTCTAAACCATCACTGCACTTTCATAACTAATTCTGTTTGATATATAGTAGCGTTATTAGAGAAAATAATACCCGTATTTAAAATATTTATGAACCCTGCTTAATTACAGTGACGTATAATCAATTAGCAGTAATTAATATTTAACGTAATTAATAAAACATCCATCACAATGGAATGGTGGTCACTTTTTATATTTTCAGCTCTATCATCCATATATATAGGGGATTCGGTGTTAATATGACCACTATAATTATAATAGTCAGTCCATTAGAGCTTTATTATTAGTTTTGTTTGGTGTTGAAATAGTTTTAAAATTATGAATGAATGGAATGGAATTGATTTATTTTTGGGTCGGATGAGGGCATCATCAAGGAAAATATGATTGATTTCTCACACGATCAGTTTTGTTTTGAGATCAAAGTGAAAACAACTATAAATAAATATTTTCATTTGTCATTCTGTCTGCAGAAAATTGAAACGTTGAAATTAGGAAGCCACTAACTAGATTGCACCAACTTATTTTGTTGTTAAGGTGGGCATATGCAAGAGAGGGAGGTCCGATAAGGAAATATTTATTATTTTTGGCTACAACTTTTTTTTAATACATATATTGGTAAAAAACGTTTAAGACTATCTAAGTAGAACTAGGATAGGTATAGTGATATAAATTTTCATATCTTGTAGTTAGATATTGCCTATACAAATACGCAAAACATTTTCTGCAGGAACACAGGTTTCGGTAAATAATGTTGTGTGAAGACGTTTGAATGCGCCCTATTCGAATTATTATAGATTAAATATGGCAAAATAACTAATGAGTAGTTATGGCTCTATTTTGCTTCCACGTCCAGTGGAAGTATAGTAACGCAAAAAAAAATATATTTTTTTTGTTGAAATGTCATGAAACGTCGAGATTTTAAATTTGAGCGAAAAAACTTTTGTCTGTCGGTCTGTCTGTCTGTAACTTTTTTTATGCGCACGTTTACTATGGAATTGTTTATGATATTGACTTGAAATTTGTTACACTTAAGTATTGTAACGAGATCTGGAACTAAATTATATTTTGATCTAATTCCGTTGAAGGGTTGGGGGGGTAAATGGGGCAAATAAGGGTAACTAGGAAAAAGAAGCAAGTAAGAGTCCATAAAATTGCAATTTAGGGCATGTACGAAAAATTAAGGTCTCAAAATTTTTTTTGGCATCAGCCACTCCCCCCACTATCATGAAAGGGAGTAAAAAAATTAAATTGGGATTTGAACAAGGGTCTCTAAAATTTATTTTGGCATTAGTTACCCCCTCTACCACCCCCATTTCCACCCGCACCCTATTGTTTAAGGGAATAAAATATTATATTGGGATTTAGTGTGCATAAGACTTGGATACAAATCTGGATGTGGAAGTAGTGATTCCTTGGGCAGCGGTTTTCTATTTCGATTTGATTTGCGTACGGTAGGCATTGCTGCTGCTTCAGGGAAACCACTGCCAGGTGGGCTATGTCGACGACGGGTTGGATTGAAATCTTGCCTGTTGCCAACAGCGAGAGCCGGAATGTAGGGTATGAGATGCATTGCCGAATTGTATGTATGGAGTATTTATGCTGATCTTTTTGTATTTTTGCCTCTAGAGTCATTCTTTGAATCTTGTGTTTTCTCAGTTTTTGATTCTGGATGATGATTCTTAATTTCGATCTTTCGAGTTTATTTACTATCATTATAATTCTATTGTTTAAATAATTCTTTAAAAAGTTTAGCCCCATCGTACTACTTTAATACACGTACTACAAACGCCCTAAATTTATGATTTTATTTATAATTGAACAATACACTTTTGCAGTAAAAAATCTTTTAATTTATAAAGCTTATATTTTGCTGATATAAAACTAAAGAAAACATTGTCTTTTATTAACACAAAGTAAAATAGAAATGTAAGAAGTATTATTTCTGGGTGGAATGGTTTAAATAGGAACACATTATTCTTTCATCAAAGTCCGGTTGTGCTCTTTGATTATCACTTACAATTTATAGAATAAACTGCCTTTTACTTTCATTTTTTGTTCAAATATCATTGAACAATTCAGAGGGAAGAAAAATACCACCGTTCAAAATAATATGTAATAATTTAAAGCAGCGTTCCCACATCAGTGTATCTGTTATATCTATACCCTATAGAAAAAACTCTTTGATATATATACAGCGTGTCCCATTTGAAATGAAGACAATCGGATAATTTCGTCATCTTTTGAAATTCGGATTTGAACTTTGGCATAATTGTAATCCTCCACTTCGAGGTAATCAACTTATATTTAATTAACAAACTGAGACAAGGGCGGCCCCATTTTCAATATTTTGCTTCGCGTTGAAGATATCGAAAAAGTTATTAGAAAAAGTTGTTTGGAATCTAATTTTGAGCCTCAATACCAAATTTCATTATGAAATTTGTATTATTAGTTTTTTCAATGTTTCAATTATTTTTGCTTCAAGGCTTTACCAGTAAACGAAACACAGATAACAGCATTGTGTTTTCATGATAAAATAGTTAACGCATTAGATAACAAAACGTATGTGTTAGGACTATTTATAGATTATTCTAGAGCTTTTGACTGTGTTGGCCATCAGTTATTAAATGCTAAAGTTTGCAGATATGGAGTAAAAGGTATTCCTTTGATGCCCTCATACCTAAAGAATTGGTTCCTGTGGTGCATCTAGCAATAGTCTAAAGGTATAACAGGAAGTTCTTCAGGGATCTATGCTTAGGAACCTCCTCTTATACTGTTTTCAAATGACTTAATTATGTGCTTAAATTAGGTACCAAATGTTCTCACAATCTGTTATGCCGATGACAATAACATTTTTATAGTAGAAAATAATTTAGACGAATTTAAACTTACTACTAAAAAATCATATAATGCAATAACTAAGTAAACAGATAAAATAAATTATATTCAAGAAGCGGGTTTAGTTTAAAGAGAAACCCAGATACATTGCATTTCTCTAACAATATTCAAATATTTCTTACAGAATCTATTAAAAAGTTAGACATCTACAGTGGAATCAAAATATTAAAACGGTATGTGGTAAACTAAGAAGTAGTTGCTTTGGACCAAAGTTTATGTCCAATGTAGCAGTGAAATACTAGTTAGTCTGTATTGTGCCAACTTTCATTCAAGCCTAAATATGTGCCAAATTTTAAAAAATCACTTTGGATTTTTGAATTGAATAGAAGTTCTTCGTTTCAGATAAAATCGTTTAGTTCTATAAATGGGAAGTTTTTACGGTATTTAAGAGTTCCGTTTGCGTTCACGAAAAACATGAAATCGTAGCTAGATAACTGTGACATAATTTGAGAGGATATGAATACGAAATTTGGAGAGTAAATACATAAAAGTTCAATCTGTGTCGCTGCGTGGAATTTTTTGAAAAAAACATTTACTTTTTTCTTTACGAATTTTCAAAATTTTAAAATGTGAAAATCAAAAACCTAAAAACACAGCAACGTAGAATATAATAACATTTATCACAGAAAAAAATAAAAAATTAATTATCTTAACTGTAAGTATTTTTAATTGTGTGGCTCTTTTTCAATTTTCGTATATTCAATATCTCCGCGCGTCTCTACGGGTATTCAGTGTTATTTGTGGCCTCATTTATTGCCGAACATTCTGACGACAATTCACTCCACAAATGGCACAATGAGCTCGACTCCAACTCTGATGAAATCTCAGGTAATATTTACGCCAATAGCAAAACAATAACGGCAATTCAAGCTCCACCCCTCGGTGCAGTGTTTTTATTATAATTTACCGGTCTAAGAGTTGTGTGCTTTGCAAACGTAACTCTTAAATCCTTTAAATCAAACAGTCCTTTTAATAATACCATCTCGTTTTCCTCATCATTTTTGGTTTCATCGATTTTGGAGAATGAAAAAGAGCCACTGTTTCAGGTGCAATGTCCACCAAAATTATTTATTGCTGTACAGGGAATATTAGAATTCGGTTAATGCTGTTTTTTTTTTCAATAATAGATAGATGAATAAGGTTTCAATCACCAGTGAAGCTTTATATAATACTTGAATATATGAACGAGCCAGAAAGTACTAAAAAAACAGAACACCAAGAACGTATCTACTAGATGGTAACTTATCATTTGTACTTGTTACCTACAATCTGATTTGTTATATTGGAAATTAAATATATTTTGTCATGAGTATAAATAAATAAATAATAATAATAAATCCCACAGAAATTAGACAACCACCAATTAATATATTAAAAAATGTCTAACCAATATCATTTATTATGCAATGTCATTTTGTGCCAAATGCATACTATCGGCCACAGTAGAAAAATGTGTATTGAGAATTCATGTCGAGCAATTTTGATGATGATGGTCGAGATGATTTTTTTTTATATTATTATCTTATTTCTAAAATATGACGAACAAATATGTATCCAATATCATTTATTATCATGGTTTAATAAAAATATATTAAACGCAAACATATTACGGTAGAGATAGAGTAAACATTTTTCTCTATTTAAAATTACCCAAATAAAGTGTTTTTTAATGTTAATTACTTCAGACGTAAAATTTCTTTGTGGTACCCTGAAATATTCAGTAATCAGGATTTAAAAAACGGATCAGTTATTCTATGTGTATTGGAACAAATCTAAGGGGTGAGAGAGCAAATTAAATGATTGGTTTATAATTTGAAATTTTAATTAAAATAATTCAGTCTATTGCAATTCTCCATATGTTTCTACATTTTACCAAAACCACATACGAGTAATGGCCCACTTTGATCATTCATCTTTTTATACATCTGACTAGGCAACGATGTACTCAAATTTCATTATAAAGTTACTTTTAACATGCACTTCAGGATTTAATAGTATATTGGCTACGGGAAATTGTACGATAAATGCTAACATCTCAAATATTCTTATTTAATTCATTCTTTGTGAAATACTTTCTACTATGTACATTTACATTTATACATCTAAACCTTCCTTATGGGAAAGTGTATCTGTCCGACATATCAAAACCTCGAAATGTTAAAACTCTTAGTCCACCAAGCTCGTTCACCTAATTCTTTTCTAGAATTGGATTTTAGTCTCTTCCTTCGTGACCAGAAATGAATTGAACAAGATAATGTTTACTAGTTTCCGCAGTAGAACCTGCCTTGTTAAGGATCGGGCTAATACTAGATCTATATCTGCTGTTCCTATCATAATAGGATCTGTCACGAATATACCTACTTATAGTCAACCGCATTTTAAAAACTCTGTGCTTCATTAAATTATTCCAGTCAAAACATTTATAGTTAATAGTATAACGAAACAACACATTTCATGTATTAATTTAACATCGATATTGTGTAATTTATTCGTAAATGAACCTGCTGTGCAGTCTATTAAGTGATCTAGTGTGGCTTTAAAGTAAGTATGAAAAACAAAAAACCTAAAACCTCGCTTGAAACTAAACTGCATATTTTAAATTTACTCATAAACTCTGACATATGTACATCGATAGAAAGGTTTAAGATAATAGAGGGGATCGTTTAGAACTTATGCGATTATATATTTTATTGGAATATACAGGTTTAGATATTTTTGTTATTATTGGTACTTTTAAGTAAACAATATCATTGTACTATTGAGCGGTTTTATCTATTTTAAATATTCTTCAATGAGTAATTTCTGAAAACAATACAAAGACCAGTTCTAAATGTAATTAAAATTAAAACTTCTATCCAGTCAAATTTTTGTTCATTTCTGTAGAATTATAATCGAAATTTAAAAGATTTTTTCTAAAAAAATATTGCATTCAAATAACTTTCAAAACTTTTATGTTTTATCACCTTTCCAATCGGATACAACTTACGATACAATGCTAGTACGTTCAATAAAGAAACGTATTCCAGCAGACAGAACAAATTTATTAAGAAACTAAGTACCTACAATTAAGAACAAATTGAACTACCATTTCTAATACATCCACGTGGTCCTCTTTTCACTTCAGTAGTGGCGGCCTATTCTAATGTTTTCATTAATTCTTGTAATGGCTTCATTAATTCTCCTAATGAGGCAGTCACGGTCGAGAGGCGTCAAATTTGGCGACTTCCTGGTCGCAATTTTGGCCTATTTCTTCCGATCCAACGATTAGGAAATCTTAAATCACATTAAATCGGTAATGGACAGGACATCCATGGACATGGTTTAATAAAAGTTAGAGCATTTTGAAGCATCATTCTATCTTGAACGTAAAATATTTAGCTGCAGAGAAGATATGGACGCATAGCTCATTTGAACGAGCAATACTGTAATAGTTAATTAAGATACAAGTGTGTCTTACAACGTTTTATCTTCTGTCGTTCCAATTATTGTAAGAAATGGTCAATTTTTCATAAATATTTATAAAACTGTATCAAATTTTTGTGAATGTCACTTTGACGGTTAGTATTATTCGAGTTGTAGTTGAAGTCTCCATTCTAGTTATGTTACTTCATGGTCGTCACTGAAAATTTGTGATGATAGTAACTAAGGAAACGATATTATAAATAAACAAGGCGTAGTTTTTTGATTTTTTTAGAAAACAATAAAAGCGTGTAATAATAATAATAAACAGTGAATATATAGATGCTTTTTATGCAAAATTCAATTATCCTTAATTTTCATGAGACACTCTTGTGAAATAGTCCATTTAACGAGGTTCCAAGAAGGCCAAAACATCAAAAACTTGCAGGATCTTGTAGGTCTTCCGTGCTGTCGGGCCTAGGGGATTCATCGGATCGAATTTTCGAGGGCGAGAATCACGATAAACAAACCTCCGCACGGCTGGGAACTACAGCATGATAAGGGATTGTTTTTATATGTTGGGTGTAGTTGAGAGAGAGTAGGGTGAAAAAAGAACACTACCATCATGATTCCCGCCCTCGAAAACCCGTGAGAACCCCGTTTTTCGATTGATTTTGGTGTTGCGAGCAGGGTAGTTTCAACCCCGGGCTATTGATTAAGTCGTGGCTTTTATACGTTTAAGGCAGTTGCGGGAGGGTAGGGTGAAAAATAACACCACCATCGTGAGCCCTGCCCTCAAAAATAAAAAAAAACTAATTTTTTAATTTTTTGAGTATATTGCTATTACGGGCAGGGGTGGGTTCAACTTTCGGGGGTCAGTCCGGGGTATTATGGTGTAAATGAACTGAATTTTTTATTATTCCTTAAAAAAAAAACCGATTCGATGAACCCTCGCAAGCCCAAAATCGAGAACCCGGAACTTGGGGTGGTTTTTCCTTGATAAAGGTATAGTTGAAGTAATCAGTTCCCGGCACATAAAAACGCAACAAAAGCTTTATGATCTCATTAAAATACCATCACTCTTTGTGCTGTTTCGAGCGCAATTGACTCGCTTACCTTTATAGGTTTTTAATATGCGTCGAGTCGTTTGATGACAGGCATTCCGCATGGCCCACGGCGATAATAATTATGTCGTAAAGTTTTTGTTGCGTTTTTTGAGTGCAGGGAAGTCCCTACTTGGACTATAATACGCTACGCAAGGGTTTCAGAACTCGAAACCATCACCATCGTTTGTCTCACCTTCAAAAACGTGGTGGAGGATGTATTGCAAAGGGTCCTACAAACTTCTGATGTTTGGCACCTTGTTAAATGGATTAAAATGGATGATTAGGGAAGGAAAGGGTCGGGGAGGGAAAAATGACAGGTTGGTTTTTTTTTCTTCAAACTTTGCACAAACAGATCAGAATATGAATTATTAGCAAAAGTACGATTACCATAAGACTATACTGTACCTTTAATTGAGAGTAAAAGAATTCGTATCATTTGTGATAAATTGTTAATATTTAATTTTGTTATACGTGTTGCATTTGCATCCTCATATTTTAAAAATCAAAATGTATAGAACGCCACTGTGTAATGTATGCGTCTCTTATTTTATTGGACCATTTTACTCATGCATATGCGTGGAGAGAAAGCGTCTATACAAATATTTACGTTATCAATAAAACGGTCCCGAAATCATAATATTTTGAAAATGTGCTCAGAATGATTGTATTTAATTAAATACATACTTGTGGTAAGTGTTATGTTGTATAATATAATTTTATTAGTAATTTAATAGACAAGATACTAATGAAGCACTTGTAGGTTCTATAAGGGGGTTTAATTTGTCAAGTATATTTACTTGAATATGCTTTCATTTGTAATTAGTCTTTAGGTATCGAGTTGATTTAACTGTGGAAAGTATAAGTACATAAAGTACAATAAAATAAAAAGATTACATTATAATAATAAAGTTAAAAACTGCATTCTTAAAACTAAACTTTGCATAATTATTGATCGTTTTATACTAAATAAAATGATAAAAACTGACATCATCGTTTTCCTTGCATTCCCTCATTAATGAAGCCGTACTCCTAACAGACAAACTTGGTAAATGGCGTTGTGCCGCCAGACAATCCATACAAAAAATGCAATACATAGAGTACAATATCATGGGCCACGAAAAGTGTTTCAATATGTTTGGAATAAAAAGTTCATCTCTGAATTTGTTTCGTTACATCTTAAAGTTAATAAAATAAATATTCTTACTTTCTCGCATGGCTGATGTTTTTTTAAATATAACACTTATATAAAATTTTTGAGAAAACTAATAATAGTACATGATTCGTTTTGTAAAGTACTATTGAGTTACCTTCAACAAACTACTCTCATCTAAATTTAGACAAGTGCCTGGCATATAGGTACGTACAATATACTCTTCTGCTAAAAGAACACTTACTAACACACATGTAACCATAAAATCCAAATGTGCCTAGTTTCCATGAATATTCAACCTCAGTCGTTTTCTAAAGAAAACATAACCATAAAACGTTTCCAAATCATCTATGATAGCTTTAAAAATATCTTTGGTTTTCCCCTACAACTTCCTTTTCCTTCCGTTCATGAGAATACACATTTTCTCTGATGTAACTCTAAATTGTGGTGCCCATTGGATTAAGATCTTACGACCTCGTAGCCCAATGTCTTAGAGCGTCTGCACCAAGACCAATTGTGATATTTTGACATTTTCTTAAAAAGTACTGGTCAATTATCAAAACTATCAACAATCATATTTTGTTTTTGTAGCGGGCTATGAAGATGTTCGTCTTATGCTAAAAATTCATGACTGGTGCTGTGTTATCCATGAAATGGCAATATTTTCCAGGTGTATTCGTGATTATTACCATCAATATTCATAAAATTTGTTAGTCAAGTAGTTTATAGTTCTATAATTTAATACTTAATTCGATTTTAAGTGGGAAGTAAAAAAAGTAATGAGTAAATAAACGAGAAAGTTCACATAAGTGTTTTAAAAACTCTTTCCACTTTGAAATGTTAAAGGATAGTCTGTTATGCAAATTGTAGAAAGTATATATTTCTAAGGGGCGAGCGTAGGTGCGACTTTACTATGTACATACTTCGGTATGCGATGTAAAGCAACGACAGGCGCAGTTAGTACTTGGATTGGTGACCATTCCAACGGTAATCGCGTTCTCGCCTCACACATCTTCCAGCGGCTTGTATATCAGTGTATGCGCGGAAGCTATACAACCTTAGGCGAGGGTTGTATAGGAGATATACCATCCTTCGGAGGGGATGTAAAGCCGTCGGTCCCTTGTCTATTAAATGTTAGGCAAGTGAAAGATCCCTACTCTTCTTAAGGGAAGAGGTTCGGCAAAATTCCTGGTTGGGGGTAGCTCGTCTACAGGCGTCGGTGTTAGGCCTCAGTAGCGGAAATAGGCCGACGTTAAATAATGTATATAAAAAAAATATATATATTTCTAAAGCTGTACCAACAAAATATATTAAAGCAACCCAGCAAGATGAGGAATATTAAAAACTTGAACTCTCCACAATGTTAATATAGTGCACCGAGAAGAGAAAAGAAAAATAGATAGATTTTTAAATCTTCAATCAGTATTATTAAAACGGAGTATTTTGTTATAGAACTCTAGTTTCGGATAAATTTACGAATATATGAAGACGCATAATCTACTGGTGAACAAATTGTCGATGACAAGGATTTCATAAATTAAGCACAAAAATAATAGATAAATAAACAACTAATAAAAAAAATTCCAGAAATTATCACCAGAGCATGGATGGAATCGCACTTCTAGTTTGCAGCAAATAACTTAAATTTAAATAAATCCAAAACGGACCATGATTTTCAGCTTAAAACGTCTCATGAATTGACAACATCTGAAATTGGTCTGTGTTCTTGGCATTCGTCTTGATACAAAATTCTTGGAACGAACAAATGAAGCTTACGTATCTTAACCTTACCTAGAATGGTTATATACCAATTTTCAATCCAATTGAATTCAACAAATCTTTATTCCAGCATAACAACAAACCAATACCTCCTCAGAACCCGCCTCGCGACCGACCGTGCAACCACCGCGCTCGCGGTGACGGATTACAAGACCAGGCGGACCGAGACTGGTTTAGTTAGAAGACAATTTTTTAAGCTTAACCTAAACACCTTTAAGAACAGAAAATAAAAACAGATAATGACATTAACAGTAATATTTTACATGTCGTTCTCCTAAAGATAATAATAATAATAATAATAATGTTTATTGTCTGATAAGGAAGAGATATACAGATACATAGCTTACAAATATAATTTAAGTACAATAAACAAAGTAAAGTCTGAAAAGTAATAAAATACTTGCGTAGACTATACGAATACAATTTAAAAATAACAAGTGGATAAAATATTTAAATAACAAACAAAGTAGAAACGACTAGTACTAATATAACAACAATAAAAACAATAATAAAAACAATAATAATAATAATAATATGCATACTCACATTTACCTTAAGTACACAACTTTAAAAGACATGTAATATATATATTTACATATGATAATAAATATAATTAATATGACCACTATTAGACATATGCATATTTCTCATATATTCAACACTTTAAAATATATATAAGTAAGTATTTAGAACTTTATATCAGATTTTATTTTAATTAAATTAAATCGTGTATTTCTATTCGTCGCACTGCAAGTGTGTATATTTTAATTTGTTTTTTAAATACATATAGATTTTTTGCATTCTTAATTGCCAATGGTAAATGATTGTATAGTTTTGGTCCTAGAAAATAATAACTTTTTTGACCTATGGTTTTAAACTTAAAAGGAGGTAGGTAACTGTTACTTTTTTCCTAGTATTGTAATTATGTTCATTTCTTTTTAAGGATGACCTATTTTGGTGCTGTCTTATATTACAGTGGACAAAAAAGAGTTGACGTGGATCCATTAGACCAGCTTCTATATATAAAAGGTCCGTAGGGTAAGTATTTTCTTTTTTTAGTATAATTTTTAATATTCTTTTTTGTACAATCATCAATTTATTTAATAATGTTTTACCAACACCTCCCCAACCTAAAATTCCATAAGTAATATGGGATTCTACTAATGAATAATATAAAATTTTCATAAATTTAATATCATGTATGATTCCCTTGAGTTTTTAAATTTATATATTAGAGTTTGCAGTCTTTTTATAACATAATTAATATGTGCGTCCCATTTTAAATGTCGATCTATCATGATTCCCAGATATTTGACTTCCTCAGTAGCCATTATAGAAAACTCGTTATTCACATTGAGGTGATGAAAGTCTGGTAACGTTGTCCTGTTACAGCTTAACGGTAGATAAAATGTTTTTGCTGTGTTTATTGTAAGTAGCTTATCGTCAAACCAATCTTTAATTTTTTTGATATCTAATTCGACTTTAGTTTTTAAGGAATTCCAAGTATCATCTGTGTAAAATATAGCAGTATCATCTGCATAAGTGACAATTGTACCACAGCTTTGAACAGAGAACAAGCCATTGAGATAGATATTAAATAAGATGGGCCCTAATACTGTGCCTTGCGGAACACCGCATTCTACATTCTTGTAGTTGCTGTATATATTATTTATTTTGACACATTGTTGCCTATTATTGATACAGTTTTTAAATAAGCCCAATGCCCTGTTCCGAATTCCAATATTTTCTAAGGTATCTATTAGTATAGTGTCAAATGCCTTTGACAAGTCTATAAAAATGCAGAGGGAAGGCCTACTCTCGTCCAAAGCTCTATACATTTCAGAAGTTAAATGCAATATTGCATCCTGAGTAGACATGCCTTCTCGAAAATCATATTGTTTTTCAGATATTAACTTGTATTTTTCTAGATATTTACATAACCTCTTTTTAATGATTTTTTCAAATATTTTAGTGAAATTAGTTATCAAAGATATAGGTCGATAGTTGCTTACTTTTAAACGGTCGCCGTTTTTATAAATTGGCAGGACAATAGACTTTTTAAACATAGAAGGGAAATATCCCATTTCTATACATTTGTTTATTATATATGCAAATGGGGCACTAATTATTGATGAAATAACTTTTAAGGTTTCTGCTTTTAGTCCATCTACTCCTGCTGCTTTATTATTTTTTAGTGATGAAATTGTTTCACTAACTTCTAGACTGTTTGTTGCCGTTAAAAACATTGAGTTCATGTTTATTTCTTTTTTTCTTTATAGTTATATTTCTTTAAATTTTACTTGCCAATGTTTTCCCCATACTTATATATTCAGCATTAAACGTATTAGTTTCATGTCCCGTATCTTTTCACCATTGTTACTGGTAATCGAGGTAATATTATTTGCTGTTTTTCAATGTGAGCATATTTCTTTCACTGTTTCCCATACATTTTTTGAGATATTTTTGTCTTTTTCAATTCTCTCCTTGTAGATACCGAAATGTACCAAGTAGTGTCGGTCGTCACATGCCTACCTTGCACTGACGAGAGCCAACAGCTCGAAACTGCAGTCTGCAAGTGGTGTGGGACAACTGGCACGAGAGTTCCTTTAAGTAGGATCAGTCTTTCGGCTGGTGTTTGTTGCAATCGCAGCATTAGCGTTTTGTTGGTAATATGTGATTATTACTCTTAACGCGCCAGGCGTAGTAATAACTGTTGCACCTCAAAATGATATTTGTCCTCAAGGTAAAACATAACCTAAAAAAGCTGTTCCTATAACAAAAAAAAAATTGTTATACCAATTATTCATGTAACTTGTAATTCAGCGCTCGGCGGAGAGTAGCTGTTGGTTGCAGTCTGGTTACATTCCTTACAGTAAAATAAGTATTTTATAGAGGAGTTTGCGACTAAAAATATTATGTTTTAATACTCCACCCTCTAATAGCACATTTGAACTATATCTGTATATTGGCTTTATGTTTAACAACAGAGGCGTAATGTAAAACAGAATATGAATATGCCCTAAACAAATTATTATAGAGAGTGCACTAATCGGTTTGCAGATGGCAGAAAATTGTGTTGATACTGAAAAATATTTTGATGTTCATACCTCTTTTATTGTTCATCCGTGAACACTATTTTGCAGCAACAAAAATAATTCATAAATTATACTTAAAAGTTACCCCCTAGTTCATCAACACACCGTCACTGAGTCGCACGTCGATCTCTTGATCGACGTATGTATATTCTAAACAACCCATCTGAACAAATACAGAGAGGCTTATCCGAAAGCCCGTGTGTTTGTTTAGGACGTCCAATTTTTCAGATGATTCAATAAGGACAATAATACTTTACTATTTATGGGACGGATAAAAGTACTTGTGAATGCATTCATGCCGAACAACTGGGATTATTCTTGGCCGTGTTCCGTGAATCAGACTTTTCTAACCTTCTGTTCGCCTCTTCAAATCCAATTCTCTGATTTCTAGGCGAGGCCTCGACCATACACAATACACTATACACCTGCTAGTCGCTGCCTGGGAAATGAATGTTTCTTACTGAGGAAAAAGTCAGGTGGAAGGTGTTGTGAACAAGGTCGGTAATATATTGAAAGCCTGCGTGACAGTAGCATGGTGGTCAATTCTAGAGTAGCTACCTACGATAAATTATTACGGTGGTGGTGTATTAGAGGATAATTAATATTAGATAAGATGGAACTGCAACTTTTTAATGAAATGAAAAATGTTGTAAATACACTTAACCATAATACTTTAGTGGTTAATTTCGTTTCAAAATGCTAAATATTTTTATTAGCGTGGAACCATGTTAAACCGTTACATTCTTGTCAAGTATGTCATTAGCTATGCAAAATTGTTATTTACGACTGTTTTGGCTTATATACTCAAAAATTTGGATTTACGGGTTCTTTATAGAATTTTTTTATTCTTACTTCTACTCCACTACTTGTTACAATTATGATGACCATACTTAATTTAGTAGGACAGTATAGTCGAGCTCAGGTCGAACTCAAAATCCGTATGTATTAGAATGTACATATTAGTAATACTAGACCGTAACGCGCTGTTAAAAATTGAACGATCAACTCAAGTTGCTGATCTAAATATTTCAAGTGCGTGTCTGGACACAATTATTTTTGCGACTAGTTTAAGTGTATTTTAATGAGGTCGCAAAGTTTTTATTGCCTTTTTTGAATGCACCGTAGACCTGAGCTCGACTATACCTTCTTTTTTAATGAGACACTTGTGACCTCAAAATATCGTAAATTACATGCAAGCATACTACCTATTTTAAAATTACCAAAATAATGGATAATACGATTCTAAATTTACGTTCTTAAAAGAAGGTATTAAATATTCAAAAACTGGAAGGTGTGACGAAAGTATTCACTAATTTTTATGAAAATTTCGTAATCCGAGTTCGTAAAAAATAGAACAGATTTAAATTCAGAGAGAGGTAACTTTGTATACTGTTATTATTATTATTATTATTAGCCGTTATTTTTATTACTATTAGCCGTTACTCGAGTCCGAGTATGAAAATGTTACAGTCAATAAATTGTGTACAATAAAAAACAAGTAAAAGGTGTAGTCTATTGTAATTCCCATTCATCTACGGTGCACACGACTATGGCTATAGAGGCCAATTCGGGAGAGCACATGTTGACCGCAGTCAGGACAAACATAGACCTGGTTAGGTCTGGGATTCGGCCTTCTTGCAGCAACATTTCCTTTTAGTTGCCAAAGCAAGGTCGTGGTTGTCAAATACTCTCTCTCTAAGTCCCCAGAGTGCTCTAGATGCAGCGTTAATTCTATTGCGAATCTCGCTGTCCATGTTTGCTGTGTCATTAACAACGTTGCCTAAGTAATTGAACTGATCCACCACTTCAAGAGAATTTCCGTTAAGTGTAATGTCTATTTGGTTCACTTGATGAGGAGTTGACATAATCTTAGCCTTTCCAATGTTGATTTTAAGTCCCAAGGAATCATAGCTCTGGGCATACACATCCAAAAGTTCTTGAAGCTCTGCCGGCGTAGAGGCTAAAAGTGCACAGTCATCCGCATACTGCAGATCACAAATGAATCGTGTGCGTGTCTTCGTGAAAGCTCTAAAGCGCCCTATGTTAAAGAGACCGCCATCAAAACGGTATCTGAGACCTATTCCTCTGACTGTCAGTTTGTTGTCAACAATAATTGTTAGAGCAGTGGTAAACAAATTGAAGAGTAGGGGTGCCAGAACACGTCCCTGCCTAACTCCAGTGAGGGTTTGGAAAGGTTCGGTTGCCTCATTATTATACATAACCTGGGCGTTGTTGTTTGTATGTAGACTGCGACATACTTCCACAAATTTTCTAGGGATACCTAAGCGGAACATAATTTTCCAGAGCACTTCACTGTCCACCCAGTCAAACGCCTTGGTTAAATCAATGAAGGCCATGTGAATTTCTCCTTGATGTTATACTGTATACTGTACTATAAGAATGTATACCCCACTACACATTGTTACGTGATAAACACATAGAAATAGACACACAGACACGTGCCTGCCTCATCATAGTAGTCAGTATTTGCCAACATAAAAAGTGACTTTAAACGCGATGTGGCTAGAAAACATTTGCATTTCACAGTTATTCTGCTATTTATTTTAGATGTGGATGCCAACATAAAAAACACCTTAAAGTTGTGTTTAGCGACATACAGGGTGGGCCATTAAAAACGAAACACGCCTGTCTTGGGACACTTAGACTAATTTCATGAAAAAACGCTCGGGCAGGTCGATTCTTCATTTTTGGAGGACAACTTTGGATGTCAAACTTGACATCAACTCCTAGCCCCAGCAACCCCAACAAAAACAAAAATTACGGTAAGGTGGTGGTCAAGTGACCCCTCATTTTAAAGGTTCTTTGATTCTCTATGCGAGGGCATGATTGTTTTTAGAATAAATTTTTATTAGTTCAACAAATGCTCAAATTGTGCGCCACCAACTTCCATGGAATAATACAAATTCTGCTCTAAACGTTTCCTTACATTCTTCAACAACGCATCGACGCAACTCTTCCAGAGACCCTGGTTCCGTTGTGTAAATTTTACTTTTCAGTTGGCCCCATAAGGAAAAATCCAGAGGAATTAAATCTGGTGCGCGGGCCGGCCATTCCAGAGTACCTCTTCGTCCAATCCAATGTTCCGGGAGTATTTTAACATTCCGGTATATATTTCGGCACCCGTACAAACTTGATTGGCTACTTTAAATTTATCCCACCAGTCGTTAACGGAGTGCCGAATTAGATACGAAATGTTCAGATGGTGCTTAAATTCGGTATGAACTGGTACTGTAATAACCATGCGAGTAAATGAAATATTTCTGTGATTCTAGTTGTGAAGTAAATTCAAACAATATTCTTCACAATGAATTAGTTCTTTTTAACGGTAGTGCATCTTCATCCAAAAATGTAGTCGACCCTGTTAGTAATGCTGACTAAGACCAAGATATTTTTATGTTGATGCAATAACATTACGAACATTTTGGGACCACAACCTCAACAAGAAAAAAAGTTCTGCAAAGGCTTAAGAGTAATAGAACAAAAACATCGTGAGAGTCTTACTTGTGTACTGCTGGAAGTTCTCTATGGATTAATCACAGAAGTAGTATGAAAATTACAGTTCAATCTACTTCGACAAGCCGACGAAAAATAGAGAGAGAGAAGAGGTTGTAAAAGGTTACACATCGGTAGACCACCAAAACAAGACCCTAAATTAAAAAAGAAAGCTATTACGTGTATTACAGTAACATTCCGCATTGAATTTCAGCACTGCCTGAACATTCCGTATTGAATTCGGCACTCCGTTAACGATTGGTGGGATAAATTCAAAGTAGCCAATCAAATTTGTACGGATGCCCAAATCTATACCGGAGTGTTAAAATGCAATCATGTGGTCTCCAAAAATACAGGCCCAAACATTTAATTTTAGTGGATGTTGAATATGCACTTCGTGTAAAATTCTTGGCTTCACGTCTGGCCAAAACCGACAGTTATGGTGATTTAAAGTAGAGTTTAAGAAAAATGTAAACTCGTCAGAAAAACAAATGTTGAAAAGAAAATTCGCATCCGTAATTCTCTCTGTCATAACTTCGCAAAACTGCTGTCCTCTATCGAAATCACCATCATCCAGCTCATGTACTAAATGAATTTTGTACGGATGAAATTTATGCTGCTTCAGGATTCATCGAATGGTAGTTTTAGGGATGTTGGTTACACTGGTCAATTTCCTCGTACTTAGAGTTGGTCTACAGCCACTTGTCCCAAAAGTCCAACCATAGTTGCCTCATTTATCAGTGGGAGTTCGCACGTTGAGGGTCTCGTTTTTTATTGGCTACTGAACCTGTTTCTTTAAACTTCGTGATCAATTCCAACACGTATTTTCTTTCTACGTGTTTATCGGGATGTTCTTGATTAAATAATTTGCCACACGTTTGCCGCACTCACCATTTTTGAAAAACAAAGCGATCATTTCGACCTTCTCTGCAATAGAGTAAACCATTTTTACACAACCAATGTTTATTTACCAGCTTAAACTGAAAAAAAAAAATGAGATATGTTAAGTGGTATAGGAGGCTAATAAAAAGTAGAATAGAAAATTATCTGCGTATTCGAATAACAGAACGAAACCTACTTCTTAAGAAAAACATGCGTACTACAGGCTTCTTAAAAAGAAACAATTTGAGCAAGGTAAGCGTCCACTGATCGGCATGGCACGGACGGTACGCACTGCTTTTACTGCTCCAGATCATCGGTATCGTCGGCATCGGCATTTTCCCTCCGCAGTTCGCAGTTAACTAGCTGATGTTGAAAGAAGCACGCGTTATGTCGTCAGTTGTTAATGAAAAAGATGTTATTATAATTTGCTTATTGTCAGAGGAAGAAGAAAAGAAAAAGAAGAAAAGCTGGGTGCATAATATAAACATAAAAACCAGGAGAATATCGTACTTTATTTCGTGATTTAATTCAAGACGATACGAAGTTCTTTCAATATTTTCGAAATGATAGATTTGAAGTTCTATTGGTAATGGTAATGCCAAAAAAAAATTTAAAGGCCCTTGGTTCTCGTATGCACACTAAATCCCAATTTAATTTTTTACTCCCTTTAATAATAAGGTGGGGGTGGTAGAGGGGTAGCTAATGCCAAAAAAAATTTTTTTAGGCGTTTTGCATTTTAATTTCTTTTACCCCCTTTCATAATAGTGAGGGGGTGATAATGGAGGTGCTACATGGCCTATGTCCATTTGACAATTTTATTTAATAAGTAGTATTTTATTTATATTTAGCACGATCTGTATAGCATTTTGATTCAGTTTTTGTAAGTGAAACTGTTTTCAACTAGCAGAATTTTACTTGTATAACTGCTACATCATATCACACTGTTTTATGTTCATATTTTTATATCTTAGGAACTCAGTTATGTTTTTTTACACTATTATGTATTTCCGTTCGATTACAGCATCTCAGTAAACGATTGTTGATTGTCTACAAAACATTTATTTTTACACTCATATACCTATATTTCAATTTCTGTATTTTTGTTTACTATGTAAGTACATAATATGGTTATTTTCCTTACTTTTCTCATTACTATATATAGTATATCCTATAAGATGTAATATATTTACAGAGTTCTCACAATACGTTTTACTGTTTATTGCGGCAGTTCATATTTTTGGTTATGTATAGAATAGAAATTACAAATTGTTGCAATCTAAGTCAGCTGTGGTATGTAATATTAGATTCCTTTTATCGATTCTGAAATTTATTTGAGTACGGAAATCTACATAAGGCAGGTTGTTGCAATTAACTCAACAATTGACAGATGGCCATACCTACGTTTTACAGCTTTCAATTTAATTAGTGGAAATAGATTTTTCAAGTTTGTGTGGTGGCATTATTTTGCAGTAAATGGGACAAATAAAGTTTACCTTATTAGTAAAATTCACCAACAAATCATTTGCTTGCAACTTTTGTACTTATTCGGACGTATATAAATTTTAAATGTGGACTTCAGTAATTGATATTACATTTTTATATCCGCGTTAACAAGTGTTTAACATCCAGGTAAATTTCATTTATTAATAATTTAAAAATTAATTAATCTTCAATTTTTTCTGATGTAATTTCAATTTTTTTAAAATAAATTTAAATTCAAATTCAATTCTTTGCTACGATGTACACGTACACAAATAAATAAATACGTTGGATATTAATGATTATAAGATATTACATAACGAAATCACTTGGGCTACTGTAGCGTAGCAGATACCGTAGGCACTGACTTACCCGGAAAGTGATGTACGTGCCTACCATAAAATTTCTCTAGCTCAGACTATCTCAGAGCGTTAAGCCCAAGTTTACATAAACTATGACAAATTATTAGTTTACTTACTACAAATCACTGAGACTTCCATACGTAGTGGTCGCAGACGAAATAATGACAATTTCTTTAAAAATGAAATGCACTATGTTATACAATTTACAGATATTGGTTCTCTAGCATGTAACCTGGCGATGTTCAAAAGGTGTGGCAAATTTCTCGATTAATAAGTTACAACATTAATAAAATACCTCGTGTAGCTACACATCGGTTTACAATGTCCTCATAAATGGTCATAAATTCTGCCACAATGGGTCTGATTTAGAGAACCTCCTTAGATAAATATAAATGCATAAAATCTTTACATATGTACAAGTTAAAATACAAAAAAAATATGAATCGAATATAACCGAGTCGAACCACTGAAGGTGGTCCCCGGCAAGTAAAACAACAACACACTTATTTAGGGCGGTACGATACCGACTTCGACGTGGAAGAACGTGTAGCCCTATGGAGATATCTTCGGGACAAAAGAAATGGACCCAAGGATGGGGTTGATTGTAGCCTCTCCAGTCCTGGAACTTTCTACTGCGTGTGGATGCCCCGTCCGTGGAACTTCACCGATGTATGTAGAAGCCCCGTCCGTGGAACCCTCACTGATGAGGGAACAATCCACCAATACTCCTCGAAAGCCACAGTCGGATGAATGGGGTCGAGTCTGCCTTTCAAGTTGACACGGTATTTCCAACGGAAAGCCTTGTGTAATTAAATATCCTGCTTCCGCAGGTGAAATCTACTCACAACCACAAAATATTCCGCTAAACGGAACAACAACAGATTGAGGAAATTTTCTTGTGTTGATAATTCCAAAATCCACCAGGATGCCTTGGATTAACCGAGGTTGGTAGAATTATCAACTACCTACGACCTACCCGTCTTCCGCTCTCTCTGCTGATCACGCGCCACAAGGCTATTGCCCTCCCGTGGAGAATAGCGAAATGTGTTACGGACGTAGCAGTTGTTATTATGCGGCCCACAAAACGCTAAAGCGTATGGTGGGTCGCATACGCTAGAGGTCCGCAATATCTTTTTAATTTAAGTAGTTAAAATACTGTATGTACCACATGGTTTTAAAATATTTTTTTATTTCTTTTTCATTTTTTGGCAATTTATAGTTTAAGAAAACAGCGTATATATTTATATTTACATATTTATACATTTCTGCATAGCTTCTACATTTCTGCATAGCTTTTGCACAGCTTATGCATAGCTTATATATAATATCTTTCTGCATATAGATACCTAAAAATTTTCTTCATATTGAGAATTTGACTTTGTTCTTATTTTATGCTTATGATTTAAGCTTTTTTATTGAAAACTTGAGCACCCACATTATCATTCATTAACTTTTCAAATACCATATAGTTGGACAATTTTCCCACAATTTTTATACTTCATTTCATTGAAAGACGTAAACTAAATTGCCAAGGAAACCTTTAGATTCCATTTTTGCAATTGTGGGACTGGATTGCTGTTCCAGAACCAGTTACCTCAACAATACTCAATCCTGGAATCTAGGATCCTGGTATAAATTTGTTATATATATATATATATATATATATTTAAATTTTAATTAGTCTTTGTTAGCCGATATTATTAAGTAACTTCAAAATTTCACTTTATACAAACCAATTTATCTATTCATACAATATATTTTATCATTCATTTTAAACTATCTTTTTATTTCTCTTACCAACAATTACAGCCTAATCTATAGTAGACTGGTTATTCGAGAAAAAGAGACAATTCTACTTATTTTCACTATAGATGGTGCCCAATTTAACATCAATTTTTCTTTTGTCTCCTTTTCTCGAAATAAACAGAAATATGTCATTTATGCTGTACATTTCAGAAAGGGTAAGTTTCTCCACTCTTACGAATACTCCGGATCCACGGCTCTTGTGCTCCGACTTAAACCAGCTAGTCGTCCGCATATGTTGCCTCAATTCTTTCCCAAAAATAAATAATAAGGGAAAGGAGGTAACAGGGGGTGATAGTGGAGATCGTGATAAACCGTGCTACATCCATGATTTCATTTATGCTGCCGAGACGAACGCCAAATACCAACAGAAATCAGTTATATCTTCTAATAAAATTCTGATACATAAATATCGATCTTCTGCGTGCACTTGTCTGTATTGGTATTAACAACATCGGCAGTATCGTTCGATCTGTGCCATTCCGATAGGTGAACGCAGTCTTATTTAAAATTATGTAGTTAATTAAAATTCATACCGGGTGCTGCATGGTTCTACGAAGGATTGTTCAACAGATGAATGTAACTTTGAGATATGTAGCGTCTGCAGACTCTTTTGCATCTTTAGAGTACTTATAAAGTGTTCCAAAATGTAAAACATCAGTGTACCTACAACACAATGTACATATCAGTGTACCTACAAGAAGTTTGTGTTGCCATACACAACGCACTAAAAGATTATATTAAAGTAAGTATAAGCAATAAATGAAATTTTATTTGTTAATTTTTGTACCAACAGAACACAGTAGTATTGCATAATAGGAGTGTGTATGTAATATAAATTAAAAAAATATGGGTCCACCAAAGTGATAAACATAAAACAGTATCCGTCGTTCACAAAGATTTGCATAATATAATTTAAGGCATGCCATAATTCTCAAACTAGACTCCCTCCTCATGAAGGATCGATCCAACTGCGCGTGGTAAAATATCTACATATGAAATACTGCTCGATGTTGAAGCTGCAGAATATGGTCTACTCTCGGACACGTACAATATATCTTGTTCAATATTTTGCAGTCGCAGTCGTTGTCGTATCAGATACGACTGTATATGTTCCATGGATTATAGAGCCACCAACCCTGGAAGTTTTTTTAGCTGGCACGAAAATGGTGTTATGAAACAATCAAATTCATTTTCTTCCACTGGAGCAGACGTTTCTGTTTTAGAAATTTCCTTTAGTTCTATCAAGGCTCTTTCTGTACTGCATTGAAAATGTGTTTTTGAAGCCTTAACCCTTTTTGGCGCGTTATTCAATAGTGTTTTTATTGAAGCAGTAAAAAATTTTCCTCGTTGTTATGGCAACGTTTCAAAATAGGAGCATTTGATTGGCTATAAAACAGAGACTTAATACTTGCGTGTTAGGCACAAGACCAAGTAGTTCGGGTTCGCATCCTGTCTAGGGTGTTTAGTGGCGCTTTTAATGTGTTACCAAATTGGTACCAGTGGACCAGACATGGTTGTGTGAGAGACAACACGCCTAGTCGCTGTATCATTTCGAGTTCGAGTCTCAGCTGCGGCAGATAGTAATGTAAACAACGGTCGTTGTATAATTGTCTATGTATATATCCTAGTTGAGTGTGGAATAGCTAATATTATATTCTGGCAGAGTGGTAGTCTAGTTTTATGTCCGTCACTTTTAAAGCGCTTGTCTTATGGATCTGTTTGGATATCTAGCAACATCTGTTACTATTATTTGCTATTTTAGATATAAGTACAACAGAGCTATTCATAGTTTACTATTTTATGGCTACCTCCGCCTATGACTCGAGATATATTTAAATGCAGAGTAATCAATAACTCCTTTAAATAAATATTTAAACATCAAATAATTAAAACAAATACATCTTAAGTATTCAAGATTTCACTATCCACAAATACATCTTGTTTGCTTAAGATTTTGTCCATATGTCTTAATCATTCATACAATCCTAACACGTCCGCCTATTACAACTAATCTTTTTGCAAATTGTGACAACCCCTTACAGTGATAGAACTAATGCAATTTTATTTAAATAGTTGCTACCTACAAAGGTAGACAAGCATATTTATTGGCGTGTGAATATTATAAATTAACGCTTCCACCATAATGTGATGGTCTACGAGACATTTACGTCTTGAATTTAAAACTAATAGAGCAGAACATGAGTTATAAAATTAAAGAGGGACGATCAATGTGGTATCTTGGACAGGATGATTGATTAACTCGATTTAAATTGGCACTAACTTAGGTATTAAATAACTACCGATATTTGCCCGCGTCTATAAACTGACTAAGCGACATTAATTATAGAATAATTTCAAGCTGGGCTTGCTTGAATCTTGAAAATTACGATGCATAGATTACTCTGGCATTTTATTATGTGAGGAAAAATACAAATTACTTAAAACAGCATTTGTTAAATTAGCTGCAAAATTATGTATTTCCAACAGTAGTAATTCTTCTATTACTAATAGCTCAATAAAATGGGAAAATTTTGGGAACGGGCTTGTTTTGTGGTACTTTTCAACATATCAAAATCCCCACATGTAGACGCCGGCAGAAGAGAAGGGAGGGGGTAGAAAATAGGCAAAAAAATCGGTTTTTCGAAAAAAACTTGGAAAGTATCAATTTTACTGTAAAATATGTACATATGAAAATTATTGGTAATAAAAATCCGCACAATTTCTTTTTTTTTAACTTCGTACGGCCTATTGGAGCCGAGATAGATTTTTTGAAATTTTGACAGTTTTGCGACTCAACGGAAACGCGCGCGTTCTTCGCTAAAATCTCAAAAATGGTCGTTCGGATCGCAAAATGTTTCAAATAAAAGTTGTAGAAAATTCGATTTCAAACAATTTCCTTTTATTTTTAATTTCCATGCGATCAATATTGACAGAGATATGAATTTTTAAACATCAGAACACTTGTTTCATGATAAAATCGATAAAAACTCGAAAACGATACGTCGTAGGCATGTAATGTAATATGCTGGTGTATATACAAAATCGTTTTGATAACGAGTGAATGGAGATAAAAGGAAAACACTCGAAGAATTATCATTTTCATGTGTATTTTGACAAGTAGCTATTTTTTAATTGGCTTTAGGCAATAATGACACTAAACGTTTTTTGAAGAGAATTAAGTTATCTGTAAAATGAGCTCCAAGTCATACGATGAATGGTTCACGAGTTATGACAAAAAAATTATTTTTTATTATAAATTAAGATTTTCCTGCAAGAATTGTGCATAACAATATTCTTAAAATTGATTTTGACCTATTTTTATTAGTTTATATACTATTCTGTTTAATAGAATATATAGAATTTTTGATTTTTTTTTATAAAATTTATAGATTTAGTTTTAATTATTCTTTTATTGAAATACAAACCCAGGGCGCCAATACCTTTCGATATACCTAATTTAAAAGCATGAGCAGACTGTGCATTGCCTGCAACCAGTTCTCCTAACCTCAAGAGCAGCTTCAAGTATGGGGTTTAAATAAATAAAGAAATGTTTCCTGTCTCACCTCTGTACTAATATTTTCCTGAACTTGAACCAATTTTCCTTGTATTTCATCCCTCACCTCTTGCCTAAACGTGTCCAATTTTGTTTCAATTTTCGCATTGTTTTCATCTAATTTTGCCTTTATATCCATGTTAGTTTCTTCTATTTGTTCTTCTATTTTTTTATTATTTACTTGTATATCTTGCGTTAATCCTGACATCATTTGCAATATTTGTGTGAGTATGTTATCATCTAGATTTGCAGGTGTCATGTCCCCAGCATGTTGTATTGTATCAATGTCGGCTGGTGAATTAATGTCTTGCGTGATAGTGTTTTCTGATTGTTGTAATATATTCGGTGTAGTAATGTGCGTTTGTTCGTTGTTCTCAGCCATTTTTGTTACCTTACCCGTGCGTAGTTTCATATGCTAATATTAAAAACATGAAAACAATACCTGCCTTACTTATATTTTATTATATTTAAACCCCTTTTATCAATACGCCCCACGTTTTGGACGCCAATTATTCTGTTTAATTGATTATATAGAATTTTTGATTTTTTTTAATAAAATTTATAGATTTAGTTTTAATTATTCTTTTATTGAAATACAAACCCAGGGCGCCAATACCTTTCGATATACCTAATTTAAAAGCATGAGCAGACTGTGCATTGCCTGCAACCAGTTCTCCTAACCTCAAGAGCAGCTTCAAGTATGGGGTATGGGGTATAAAGAAATGTTGAAGATAGTTTTATGATAACGATATATTTTGATATTGTGGAGAAAATTTGACAAATGAAATACCTATTTATTCTAAGAATTGAAAATTTACCTATTTTTTTTAGTTTTATGATTTGCTCGAGACTTATTCACTAAGTAAGCTTACTTGTATGTCCTTTTAAAAACGTGAGATACGTTATTGTACAACTTCCTTTTGTCTTCTTTCTTATTACTAAATTCTCTCTTCTATTCTCCTTCCTTTCTCTTATATCCAACTCTTACTTTTATCTTCTTTTAGTTAATACTTCTCTCTTCTATTTCTCAATCTTCTTCTGCTATCTTATATATCCTTTGATTTTATTTTAAAACTCCCTTTCTACCTTCTCATTTTCTTCTTCTCAATTATTTCTGACGTACAATCTTTTTTTCAAATTATATTCTTTTCTTTTTCTCTATCTTCCTCTACTGTCTTATATATCCTATTTTAAAACTCCCTTACTACCTTCTCGTTTTCTTCTTCCCAATTATTTACTCTATTTCAATCTCTTTCAAATTAAATTATTTTTCTGTCCTTCCAAAAAAATCTTGACAAATCACCTTTCATACCGGCAATGCCTTCACTGATTTAAAATATTTTAGCGCATATGAAAATTTTCAATTCAACAAAATTTCTTAAAATTACCTAAACTATATAAAATTTCCTCCACCTATTCAAACAACATGCTTAATCAAATTTATAAATGATGACACCAAACTATAAACAATAAAATAAATCTAAAACAATATAACCCATATAACATTTCTTTATTTATTGAAACGTGCAAATTGGTGATATAATGCTGGTTGCACACAAAACACCAAACATTTCACGCAAAAAACATCTTCATATTGAAATAACAAAAATAACAATTTAAACATTTAGGATATCATAATAATACATATGAAAGTAATACAACAGCGTAAGTAGTTCGCAAAGTATATTTTCCTTTAAGAAAAGGTTCTTGAAAACTGTTTTTGTTCAGAAAAATTAAACCAAAATTATTTTAAATTCCTTTTTTGTATATATCATCGTTTCTTTTGACTACGGCAACATTTCATAAAACCCAAATGAAAACCTACAAAATTTCCTAAAAAACACATTTTCTTGTATGATTTTCAATAAGTAGCGACAAGGAACTGACGATTCAAAATGCGGTTGATTTTTAATTTTTAGCAAACAGACAATTTTAGTCACGTTTGAAGTACAAAAAAGTACATTTAATAATATTTTCTCGCGTACTGAAGTATCAGAAGTTATTCTGTGAGCATTTTTGAGTCGTTTCATACTGGGCCCATATTTTTTAAAAAACTGTTACACAAAATCTTAATTTATAATGAAAAGAAATTTTTGCTCATAGCTTTAAACAGCTGTAACTCGTGAACCATTCATCGTATGAAGGTCACTTGGAGCACGTTTTACAGATACATTAATTTTCATCCAAAAACCTTTAGTGTTATTATTTCCTAAAGCCAATAATAACGATCATATCTATTTGTCAAAATGCACTTGAGAATGACAATTTTTCATGTTTTTCCTTTTTATCCCATTCACTCTTTATCAAAACGATTTTGTACATACACCAACATATTCAAAATTTGATTCTCTTTAACTTTCATTAGATACACTATATGCGTTTTCGAGTTTTTATCGATTTTATCATGAAACAAGTGTTCTGATAGTGCGCTGTTTAAAAATTTATAACTCTGCCAATATTGATCGAATGGAAATGAAAGACAAAAGTTAACTGTTCGCAATCGAATTCTCTACAAACTTTCATTTGAAACATTTAGCGATCCGAATGACCATTTTTGAGATTTTAGCAAAAAACGCTCTAGTAAAAATTTCAAAAAATCTATCTGGGCTCCAATAGGTCGTACGAAGTTAAAAATTTTTATTACCTATAATTTTCATGTGTGCATATTTTATAGTAAAGTTGATACTTTCCGAGATTTTTGTTGTTTGTTGTTTTGTTCCCAACATTTCAGCCCGGTCTGAATTATTCTATCCAAAACGACAAATTGCGTCCCATTTTATTGGGCTATGTCTTAAACTGATATTTCGTCCTAGAAATATAAGATTACAAATACAGGGTGTCCGGAACTTCCGTTGCTATTTATCGGGCGATTGGGTATAAAAGGATATTAAAGTTAATTTACTGAATATAAAGAAACAATATATACTTAATAAAACAAAAAATATATAAAGGGAGGAGAAGAAAAATGTAACTAGAGAACGCTATGTCAAGATCAAGAAATAATAACTATTTATACAATATTAAAAGTTTCAAAAAAAGACTAAGAATACACCATTGTCGGAGTCAAAGTTAATATGCTGCGCAGAAAGAAAGTAACACTAGGTAAGTCAAACTGGTCGATAGGTAAGTACGTCATTGTAAGTAGTATAAAATATTTTATATGCATAGTTATTTTTACAATCTACAATCAAATGTATTTCGTTTTTTTATCAAGTATTCAATGTTTAATCCTTCTTTATACAATTTCAACGAATTTGTTGTCTTTATATCATTAAGAAGAGAGTTGTATATTACACTACCTAAGAACCTGTGATTTCTTTGACCAACTTGTCAATTTGTGGAAACTTCACCGAGTCTATTTTGTACCATCGTACAACTACATTTAAACTTTCTCCAATTCATAACTGCATAATATTATATAATGCTCTACCCAATGAAATAAAATCTGTTACCACATATGTAAAATATAAAAATGCAGTGAAAAAATTGTTACTGGAAAACGCATTTTATAGAGTCACTCAGTTTAACAGAGAAGCATAAACTAAAAATTTTAACTAGTGCCTTGTTATTTATTCATATATTTATATCTTGACTATGACAGCTATTTATTATTATATATATGTTGTTTTTTAGTTTTTCGCGGGTATTAAATGAAGTGTTATTGTACTTCCGGGTGCTCTCCCGCGTCGATGGTCGACTCCTCTAGGAGTCAGTCATGTTTGTCTAAACAACATTTCAGCATAATCTCATATGCCATCTTCAGGTTCTCATTGAAAGCTGCCTACTGCTGCTCCTCGTTGCTCGAACTGAAGTTCAGTTGTTTAAACAAACGTGACTCCTGGAGGAGTCCACCATCGACACTGGAGAGCACCCGGAAGTACAATAACAATGTATATATATAAATTTTTTTAAAATCGTTTGTCGGTTTGCTTGTAAATTTTTTGTTATATACACATGCATGTATTTTTTTATTTTGTTGTATAATGACCTGCCATATATACTATATGTATCTTAAATGGTGAATAAATATTAGTATTATTATCTTTTAAATATTTATTCAAATAAGTCAATGCGTTTATTCAGCCAAAATTTATCTTCACAAATTCTGAAATTAACAAAAATTATTTACTAGCAACTGCCCCGATAATTTGTGTATACAAACTTTTCCGTTGCACTATACTTTAAGAATGAAAATAGAAAAGTTTCGGTTGATGTGTGAGCGAGTCGCCGCTCATACCAAGGTACCAAACTTGTTTTAAAACTAACGACAAATTATCACAGAGAGTATAGCAGAAGTGCATAAAGTTTTAAATTTACGGAGGCGTTCACGTCTGGATAAAATACTGTCTGGTGCTTTAATTTAGCTTTGGGATGCATGGTCTCGCATTAACTGTTAACTGCGGGAAAGTACTTTAATGTATATGTTTAAGGAAATAGATTTATTGGAAAAAAACATTAAACATTGAATTTATGTTCAGGAACTTTGAAATTGTTGTGAAATTTTGAATTTGTCTTTTATTTAAATGAATGGGCGTTTCACAAAAGAAAATAATTCTGGAAAACAATTTTCTAGTTGTGTACTTATTATACAAAAATATACTTTTCAAGTATTATTACAACAATTATTATGTATGTTACCATTGGGATAATAGTGGAGTAAAATTGGCCCGCAATTATGCCGTTTTAAAACATTAAGGTATAACTAAATGGGACCTTAACCATCTTGTAGAACATAATTTTGGCCATCTATAATGGAATATTACACCTTTTTTTAGTAGGGCCGAATTTCGCAAAATCAAATTTTTCATGCCTGAGGTTTTGAAAAATGTGTTTTTTAAAACATACATTGCGCTATAAACTTAACGGTTTGAGCTACGATTATGAATTTTTGTAACCTATAGAAATATATTTAAAAAAAATTCAGCTCATTAGGTCCCATAGTTTTCGAGCAATCGAATTTTTTATACGCCTCATTCTAATAGCGTTATTCGTGCTTGGACTCTCGGGCTCGGAGTTGCACTGTACGAACAATCTGCCTATGGTGCGGCGGGGAATCTAACAGTATTTTTGCAAGATTGCATGTATTTTATTATTATCAGAGGATAATAATATATGTGGTAGAAAACCCAAATAATAGGAAAGAATATTCGTAGAATGCCACAAATAACTTTCAGACAATATTATCACTTAATTACTTAGCGCTATACTGTTGATAGGTCTTGCAAGTTGAATTTTTCGTATTGATCATTTGTTTCCATAGAAAACAAAATTCGTAGTAATTTTATAATTATTATTCCTAAGCGATATATGTGCGGTTGTCAATCGAATGAAAATTACACATGATTGCTGATGTTAAAGTTATTTTTATATATTTTTAACACAATTCATGCAAGATACTTCTATCATCCGAAAAATATTATGCATAACCTATGTGGTTGTTAGTGAAGTCTAGTTTTCAGGCTGGAAAAAACACGATAATGTACGATTCAAACCTTATTTCACTTTTATAAAAAATATATTTCTAAATGCACAATTGCAAAAAACCAAGTCACTGTATGTCCTTTGTGCAATTATAAAAATATAAATATAAACAATTTGAATCGCACGGTTAACATTATTTTTTATAAGAGTGAAAGAAGAGCTGATTCGTATAACGTTGAAACGTCAGGATTTCTAAACAATAATTATGGTGTACTCCAAGGCTCTGTCTTGGGGCCACTATTATTTTTAGTTATATGAACGACTTTCCTCAATTTATGTTGCCCAGCAAATGCACTCTGTTCGCCAATGACACCACTCTCTTGTGTTCCCATCATAACATTAACAATCTACTGAAACTATCTTCTCTCAGTGAACTACAAGCAAAAAATTGGTTCACCTCTAATGAACTAATATTTAATCAGGAGACTGATAATATCCTCAAACAGAAATATATCCAAAGGCGAGCACGTTAAACTCCTAGGTATCTAACTAGATCATAACCTTAGTTGGGTAACCCATACTGATCATCTGGACAAAAGGCTTTCCAGCGTAATCTTCCATTTTAGGAAACTAAAAAGCGTTCTTGAATTCGACCTATTAAAAAATACTTACTTCTCTTTTTTTCATTATAGACTTTCCTACGCAGTTGTTCTATGGGCTCCCACCCACCATGCGTCTAAAGTTTCGACAACAAAAGAAAATTATAAGAGTTCTTGTCTAAATTTAGGGAACATTGTCAACTCATATTCATTAAACTGGGAATTATGCCACTACCTTCACTTTTTATCTACAACACTCTTATCGAAATTCACAGAAACGCATCCGGCCTCTCTATTCTGTCAGACTATCATGAGCACAACACACGTGCTGCTGGACTTCTTAGAGTACCATGCTATGGGTTAACTCTAAGTGCAAAAAATTCACCCAACTAAAACCTATATAACCATTTACCGCATCATATTAGACAGTTAAACTTTAGGTCCTTCAAAAATAATGTAAAACGAATCATCCTTCAGTTCTGTTTTTACTCAATTGACGATTTTCTGAGGACACCATATTTGGCGACTCCACTTTCGGTTGTCTAATGCTCATACTTGCAGAATGCATGTACTTTTTATAGGTACCTATTTTATAAATTAAACTTTTATATTTTCGTGTTTGACAACGTGTAATCGTTATATACAGTATATATATGTACTTATATATATTTTCTTGTCTAACAATGTGCAAACGTTATATACAGTATTATATTCTTGTTATTGTCCTTATTTTATATATGTATTGTATTTCTCAAAACAAAATTTTTGTTTCTTGTAATGCAGCTGCTTGCCTGCTAATTTTCTGACTTGCTGCAAATCTTTAATCATGTAACTTATAGTGGTGAAATAAAGACTATCTATCTATCTATATTATCTTGTTCTCTTCCAGTCTGGCGACTGGACATTTGTTGCGGTTGTTAAGTGCATTCATTACAACGAAATATCGAAAATTAAAAAAAATCTATTCTGCCTCGTCTTTTCAAACTTCCCGATTCTCTCAATTCTCCTTACAGTTTAATATACAATTCCCGCATACCTGTTTAGAAAATAATGTATGTATTGTCAACAGTAAACAATCAGGCATGTAAGCATTTGTTATATCAAAATTTTATAAAAATGAACATAAATTTCAAATAAGTTTGTATAATACAAAGAATAATAAAAAATTAAATTATATTATTATAATTAATTATATTATTTTTTTGCTCTTGACGTTATGATATAGATATAAACCTAAACGTATCTGCAAATTATTTTTGGGAAATCTCATGATAATATTTGACAGAGTTGTCCCTATCTCATCGGGTGTTCTTAAAAACCATTTTGAAAATATCAATAAAATACCAAAAACTTGACTTTTGAATTCTTCTTTAGACATTTAGTCATTTAGTTAAGAGAGGGAAAGGCTTTTCTTGTCAGATATAGCTTTTTGCAAAATTTCCACCACTCTATGAAGAAGTTGATTGTCAGAAGAAGTATCCAGTGAAAATTCCTCATCTGAACTACTGGATCTAAGATTATCAGTAACTTTTATCCAACTTTTGTCCAATTTTTGCAGCTATATTTTGTATGAAATATATTTGCTGTAACATGATTTGTGGCATTTCATTGCTTTCAAAGTTTTCCGATAGGTCAGCCTATAGATTGACTTTGTAGACTACTTTGGACATTGTCGCTTTCACCAATCTTATTAGTTTGTTTAGCAATGTACTGTCATGGGCTTCTTTGAAATTTGCGAAGAAGTGGTAGGTCTCTACGTTGAATGTGTCAGTTTTCTCTAATATCTAGCGAAGTGTATAAATCTAATTTGTTGCTGATCAGTCTAAATCTACACTGATATTCACCAAGAAGTGTTTCATACTTAATCGGTTATATAGGACACTGGACAATATTTTATGAAAGGAGTTAAAAAGCGTGATCCCTCCGTAATTTTTATATTAAGTTGATCCCCTTTCTTGTAGAGAGGGTAGATAATTCCAGAGCACCACTCATCCCGGATTTGTTCATCGTTCCAGGCACTAATGATTATTTTACATGTAGTGTCTGTAAGTTTTTCGCATCCATATTTAAAGAATTTTGCAGGAATACCATCGTTCCTTGGAGCTTTGGTGTTTTTGAGGCCTTTGATAGCGTGCTTAGTCTCCTGTTTCAAGGGTGGTGGTGGTGGTGCCTTGTTTCTTGCCATTGGAGGAGGTGTGTTCTGTTCGATGTTTTCACGACCCATGCAGAATAATATTAATTATAGAGGGCTTCATATAATAGATGATTTTCAGGGTTTTTAATTTAATTTTGCTGGTATCTGTTGTTTTTATAATATTTTATTGAAATAATTATATCGCTAACGCCAACATAATTTATTTCAGTAATAATTGTGAAGTGTAACTGTCTGTTTTTTCTTTCATTTTCGTTGCAAATATATATTTTATGGTGGCATTAGTAATATCTCCTTCTTTAGTGATTAATTCTTTTACATTTTGGTTTTTATCTCTGCTATGGAACTTAAATATTTTAGCCAATCTCACAACACTTTAGAATCATTTGAACTTTTATTCATTAGTATTTGGTAGTAATTTAGTTTAGTTACTTTTATGAAGCATTTGATTTACTCCTATTGGTTTTGATCGCATTTATATTTTGAGGCCTTGGTGTTCTTTATACTCCTATTATAAAAGTTTCCTTTTTTGTTAATCGAGTTTAGTTCCTTTGCAATTCAAATTTTTCTTTCTATTTTTTAAATCAATATTGAATTTTTTCCAATGAACACCCAGTATGACATTTTAATTTTGAACGATGGAATCCAAGCAACCTTGAATTCTAAACTTGGAGTTCATCAAATTAGTGAATATATAAGCCCGACCCATATTGAAATAGCAAAGATGATCCAAAACAGATCAGCGTCTATTAATACATGAGCTGGGGCGAAGTTTGAAGCCCTTTCACTTAATGAGACTTAATTGGAACAAAAGGATGAATAACGCCATGCTTTAAATATTCCAATTCATTTAAAAGCAGTTAATATAATTAAAGTGGTTTTGTTAAATTGATTATTTATTGGTTTATAAACCGTTCGCTTATAAATTACGACCACGTTGAATTTCAATTAAATTTATTACGTCGAGAATGTTTAAAATTGTCTGCGTAAATCTATTTTAACATGCAAATTTGTGAAAATTATTATTATTATGTCGTAAATACTTTACTTAGATTGCTGATCTGATATATTAGCAGTTCATTACTCCGTCTGCTGCATCATTTTTCTTGTTTTATTTGTTTTAATATACAGTAAAATTACAAGGGCATTTAAATTTAAAATTTTATTACAGAATAGTTTTAAAATAACTGCAAAATAAGCTGTTCATTATTCTTTTTTTCTTACATTTCATTACTTTATAGATAAATCTGGATATATTATTTAGAAATTACTCAAAACAATGAAAATAAATTACATATTATTTATATTTATATTGAAGTTCTTTTTCTGAACACGATATTATGAAAGTATTGGATTAAATACTTTTGACAACTAGTTTACTACGGGTTGTTTCTCCCCTTACTGTAAGGTGGTAGGGGTTGCAAGATAGTACAAAAGAAACACACTTGGGCAGCTGTGAGTAGCAGATCGTGGACACTACCTAGCCAAGATAAGTGATGTAGGATGCCTACGACTAGCTAAGAAATCTCAGGGCGTTAAGCCCAAGTTTAACATAAACTATTAGTAGTTTTTAGTTTACTTAACATAAAGTCGTTAGTGGTCGCAGACGAGATAATGACACTTTCTCTCAACGTGAAATATACTATATTACAGTATTTGCAACTTTATCTAAGATGAACCTGGCGATGTGTAGTTATATTCTGATAAATATGGTTCAACATAAATAAGGAAAAAATTCCCCTCGTGTAACTACACTTGGTTTACAAGCGTGAGGTTTTACTGTAATAACTGTGACAGCAATGGATTGCATTAGAGAACGTACTTAATTAATAATAAATAATAATCAGTAAACACCACAGAAATTAGACAACCCCAAATTCCAGAAGCCAGGGCTTGTGCGGAAGGGGGTTACACATTGAAAAAACGCAGACATACGCCCATTTCCTCCGACAGCGCCAGTGCCGGAGCCAGGATTCGAACCCGGTGGTGCGATGTCCGTGTGATTAATCGCGATTGCCACCTCGCGCCTTAACCCACTCGCAGAACCACTGAAGGTGGTTTCTTGGTAGAGGAAACAACACTTATCTAGATGGTACGATACCCAGACGTCCATAAGTGGTGAAACTACAGCCCTACGGTGGTGACTTCGGGGGCCAGACGATGGTGGTCGGTTTATAGCCTCCCTAAACCGTGAAACGTTTCAGCCTAGCCCGTTGAACTTTCTAACCTAGTCCCTGGAACGTTCTAACCTAGTCCATGGACCCTAAGATACACCCATTTAATTTGCAGGTCGGAAATGCACTGAGAGCAATTGAAATCAGATATAATTCACAAAATAAATAATTTATCTCTGACTCGTTGAGGGATACAATCCATATAAAATTCTGGTAGTGGTAGAAACTCCCTTCGTTAACAACCAAATACTCTGATAAACAGAAACAACCTAAAACGGAGGAAATTTAATCTTTGCCGATAATCCAAAATCCACTAAGATGACTTAGATAATTAAGTTTTAGAAATTTACGGCAGCTTGCAACACAGGAGCACCTTCTTCCTTTCGTTTCCACCAGCTGGAAACACGCGGCCGTTCCTAGCGGAGAGAAGCCAAATGTCCAACGGCTCACGGCTGTTGGCGATATGTGGCCTGCGAAACACAAATGTGTGTTGCGGGTCGCATATGCATTAATTCGGTTTTAACCAAACCTCCTCAAAAAAATCTTATTTTATATTTGTCTGTGGCAAGGTGCAACATATAATGGCTAATGGCCACAGTTAAGTCGCGAAGAAATATTTAATTGCGGCAAAATAGATTATCCAAACAATTTGCAAGGCGAAACTCGAAAATTGATTTGATTGGGCTTTCCAGTGTACGGTAGACATTGCTATCACTTCCGGGACTAGAACAGTTACGTCCACTTAGGTCGTACTTATTGCCAACAGCGAAGGCCACATGACGCAGAATAGGGGAATAGAAGATTGGAAATATTGATGTTTGTGATATGCGTTGTCCCATCGGCCATCGTGTTGCAATATGTTATTATTGTATGTTAACATCTTTTAGTACAACATCCCAAGAGTGGATTCTGTAATTACAACAAGAATAACACTAACCACTAATTTATTTAGCAATTAGCTAACTTGCAACGATTAGTCATTATAATTACAACACTAATTACTACTTCAACTACTGTAATTCACTACTTGTCACTATACTTTTTACTAGACTGATCACTTTGTTCTCTTGCTTTGACTGATTACTTTCCTATCCAAACTAGAACTATTCCGCGCACCTCCTACACCCTCTTTTATAGCTGTAGACAAGCGCTCTGAGCTGCTCTAAAGTTTTCTGGATCATTCCTGATCGAGTCTCGATCTTTCTTAATCCTTTACGAGGGCGGTAGCTCCAGTGGGTTAGCGCATCTAGCTTTCTCTCTGTGCATATCTAGCGAAGTGGGTTCGAGTCCTACATACTGCGAAATAATTTTTAAATATAAATTATCCCAAGAAGTGGTTCGGATCCCACTATAAACTGTGGGGCCCCGCCTCCTTTACTCAGACAAATCTAGAATCCTAGACTTAAGAGGGTTACTCAGGTAACTTGGAAGGCGATTAATAAACATTTAAACATTTATAAACATTTATCAACGGTTGCCATCTATGGGACGACTGGCGAATTTTTGTTGGTAGCTAATTAGGCAAGCTTCTTCTTTCTACTAAGAGGGACTAAACATATGTCCGTAAGGGAGGGTACAAAAAACAATATTTCATGCTTCTCTTTTTTGTGTATTTCGGTTTTCTCTTATTGTATCTGTGTGTGTTGTGAGACCTCTTCGTTCCAAATATATTTGGTTCTTTCCTAGTTTCTACATGAACCTCTGCGTAGTTTATCATAGGTCGATATTAGCGCTTTCCTAAGAAGATGTGTTAGGTCTCTTTTTTCTACTTATGCCCAGTATTATATTCCCACGATTGTATCTTTATATTTGGACTTCTTACATGAATTCGATGATATAGATAAAGCTTGATTATCCTTCTACGACGTGTTAAATCAGATATTTGAAAGTTACGTCCCAAAAATTCACAGTACCGGTAACAAAAACTTTTCACCGTGGTTTATTAAATTAAACCATTACACTAGACTTTTTTGTTTACTTTTTTTGGTATCTAAATACACTGAAAGCCAACAGCTAATAAAAGGTTTTCATATTATGTACAATTTTATAAATCTGACTGGTAATTTCTGTGTGTTGTTTAATTTTCCTTAAGTTGACAATTTATGATAAAAAAAATAATGCTCGTCTGCTGGATATAAGTTTACCAATATGTTACATTTTTTATTCTCAAACTTTATAACGACCAGTAATTTTGTCCTGTTGTAATTTCTAATTTTATTATTTTTCGTAATTAGACACATTAAAAGAGAAAATAAAAAACATTACTAGTATATAGAATAAATAAATTAAAAAAAAATAAAAAGTACAAACGAACATCTAGTCTGTCTATGTAGTCTGTCGACTCTGAGGTCGCTATCAGGAAGTCTTCTGGTCTGCCATTATATGATCGTGTGGCACATTCTTCTGTGATATGTTTAATGGTTTGGAATTTTCCGCAGTCACAGAGAGGAGATGGTTGCTTGCCCCGTTTGCGTAAAGAGTATGCACACCTGCCATGTTGGGTTCTGATTCTGTTAAGCGTGGATCATGTATTACGTGGTAAGTCGAAACCCGGTGGCTTATGGGTGATGCACTGCATGATATTGTTTTGTTGTCCATTCTTGAGTCCATGCGTTGGTTAGATTGAACTCATCTTCCACAGCCGCCCTTGCCGTTTTTGTTGGTGGTCGTCTAGACCGGAGTGGGTTATGGTTGGCATCTTCGATGATCTGATGAATGGCTAAATTTCTTTTGTCCACGGTCTTTTTATACTCGTTCGTAAGAGCAAATATTCTTCGCAGTTTAGGGGGTGGGATGCGGCTTAGGACTGGAAGCCATTTCGTGGGAGTTGGTTTGATGACACCAGCGATCATTCTCATGGTGTTATTTACCTGCGCATCTATTTTATGTACATGTGGGCTGTTTAGCCAGCAGTTGAAAAGACAAGAGCTAGCGCAGAGGAGCGCAGCGTGGAAGCCGATGCTCCCCAAGTTGTGCCGCACAGTTTTTGAATTATGTTGTTTCTTGTTTCTAGTTTTTCAGAAGTTCTCGATATATGCTCTCTAAAAGATAGCGTTCTATCAAGAGTTATGGCCTAGATATTTAAGTGTTTTATTGTCAGTAAGCAGGGTGTTTTCAAATTGTATGCTGAGTACTCTTCCGGCGAGTTTATTACTTAGGTGAAAACAGGTAACTTCTATTTTGGTGGCATTAGGTTGGAGCCTCCACTTGCGAAAATATTTTCCCACTGCTTCTAGGTCTGTCGTTAGGATCTCCTCTGACTGTTCAATAGAGCTGCACCTTGTTGTAAGTATCCAGTCATCAGCGTAGCCAAACTTTCTCGATCTTGTTTCTGGCATGTCAGCAATATACAGACTAAAGAGGAGTGGGGCAAGGACTGATCCTTGTGGTAGCCCGTTCTTTAGTTTCCTTGGGGAGCTGATGTCGGATCCCATGGCTACTTGGAACACTCGGTCGTTTAGCATGCTGTCTATTAGTCGATTTGTTAGTTTGCAGGGGATTACACGTAGTAGCTTGTATATCGTGCCTTCTCTCCATACTGTGTCGTAGGCCGCCGATAAGTCGATAAATACAGCTGAGGTTTTTAGTTTTCTTTGAAGTTCTGCCTCAATATAGGTGGTGAGTGATAAAACTTGATCTGCACAGCTTCGTTTAGGCCGGAAGCCTGCTTGTTCGATCGGAATCACTTCAAGTATGCTTATGATAATTCTGTTATAAATAAGCCGTTCTAGTAGTTTATAGGTCGCAGACAGCAGAACTATTGATCTGTAGCTCTTAGGGCTATCTGCTGGTTTGCCTGGTTTTAATATGGCGATTATCTTCGATCGTTTAAATTCTTTTGGGATTTTACCAGTTTGTATGATATCTGTGAAGAGGTGAGCCAGCCAGACTTTTGCGTACTTGCCACAGTTTATTAAGAATTCAGAGTGGATGTTGTCAAACCCTGGAGCTTTCCTAAAGTTAATGGTTTTGGCTAACTAAAAGTAACCAAGAACCACTTAACAGCTTCTTAAAACACCACCGTTTCCGGCAGCAGTCTAAGAGGAACTTGCAAAGCGAAAAGGGGAAAATGAAACAAAAGAAGGCGCTATCTATAATAAGCCAAAAGTTTTCAGGCACAAGATCCAAAAATGCATAGTATTTGATTTAGCGGAAGTTTAATGTTGCAGTAAGCTACCTCAAGCAATATTTCACCATCTACCGACTACTTTTTTACTAACTCCAACGTCAAAATTAGTGCAAATAGTAGCCATATGGTAACTTACATCTTATAGTCACGAATTGACCCCGGAGCAACGTTCCTTGGACCTCGCAAACCTACTACTTTAGTTTGGAACACCTACCAACGTTGATTGGACGTCACAAAATGACTTATTTAGGTTTCGTGTTTTTTCAAGTAATCTTAAAGTAACAGTTAGTAACTGACTAAATAGAACTGGTTAACTTATGGGTGACCTTTCAACGTTGGCTAGACGTTGGTAACTTAACGTCACTGTTGGTAAGAATATTTGCACTTGTCACAGCTCTAAGTCGGAATTAGTGCATTTATTTGGAACTTTAATGACAAGTGGTCAAATTAAGTAAGTCATAAATAATAAATACTGACGTCGCCATATTTATTGATTTTATCGAAATCAACTATGTTGGATAAACGTTTGCAAAGATTTTAGAAATATTAAATTTATAGTTTAAAAATAAGATACGCTATGACAAGCACTTATTTATCCATTAAATTATATATGCGATATTTGGCACACCGACTTCTACATGGGACCCAACGTTAACTCGATGTTAGAATGTTACTAGGGACTTAACTAATTTTCTACTTTATTCTTATTTTACGATTAATCACAATGAATTGTATGTATTTATTATTTTCAAGACTAGTTTTTGGGCGAGCGTGGGTGCGTCTTTACTATGTACATACTTCGGTATGCGATGTAAAGCAACGACAGGAGCAGTTAGTACTTGGATGGGTGACCATTCCAACGGAAACCGCGTTCTCGCCTCACACATCTTCCAGCGGCTTGTATATCAGTGTATGCGCGGAAGCTACACAACCTTAGGCGAGGGTTGTATAGGAGATATACCATCCTTCGGAGGGGATATAAAGCCGTCGGTCCCTTGTCTATTAAATATTAGGCAAGTAAAAGATCCCTACTCTTCTTAAGGGAAGAGGTTCGGCAAAATTCCTGGTTTGGGTGTAGCTCGTCTACAGGCGTCGGTGTTAGGCCTCAGTAGCGGAAATAGGCCGACGTTTTTTTGTCCTAAGAGAAATGCGAGATATAAACAAATATACATAATCTTAAGATTTAGCAGTTTTACCTTAACAACTTGGGGGTCAAGTATGGTCATCGACTCAAGTTCCGATACCCGAAAAGCGTTGCCGATTTTATATGCTGAAAATCAAGAGCACGCTACTTGCTGAAAATGAAAAAAATATATTAATTTGTCAAAAACTGAGAGTGTGCTCATGTTCATTCTGACCTAAAAGTCGGTAGGCTGTTGATTGAGAAAATCCTGGGGCATTTAATCTGCTGGAAAGGCTGGGAAAGCAAGACCCTCCTCGCAGCAGAGGTACGTACAAGGGTGGGTTGGGTAGTCAACAAGCCGATGACCGTGGTTTGGAGACAACGTTAAACTGTAGATTCCTCTAAGCTCAATGGGCCCGTCTCTGGCCTAGTTGCCCAGTAAAACAATGTACAATCTACATCTACTTTAACAACCTTTTTTGAGTCTAATTAAACGTTCAATATATTTTTTAGTCTATCTTGATATTTATACATTTTAATCCGTCTTTTCCATAACAAATATTTTCTTACTTTTTATACTTTGTCCCTCAAAATCGTTTTCCTTTTTTTCAAAGAAATCCCAATTAAATTACTTTCCCTGAGCAGCTCTCCTTTTATATTACTTCTTTTTTTTTTTTATAAAACTGCCTTTAGTCTTTCTTTCTTATCTACTTCAATTCATTTTTGCCTTTAAAAATGAGTTCTCTCCTTATTTTATATATTTATTCACAAAAAAAGGGATGTTAGACAATTGGCTTAATGCAATATAAAACCTCCACTAATTCAAGAACTCTGCATTTGCGGGTCTTGTGCCATAGATATTTTTGGCCGGCACGGTTCAAGGAAGCGAGTTTCCAAAAATTCGAAGAATTTGACCGAAAGCCAATTTCTTATTAAAAACTGCGGGTTTCTTTCTTCAGGAACATAATAAACAAAAATTCACAAATTCAATAATAATAACTTTAGAAGTATACGAAATTAAGCAATTTTCGTGATAAAAGATATATGAATAATATTTTTGTTATTGTTGAGCAGTAATTGATTAAATTTTTAATCAATCAATTGATTAATTGAATAATCAATTGTAGCATTTCAATTGCAATTAAATTTAGTTTTAATTATTAAATTGTAGGTTACAATTAAAGTTAATTGTGATTAAACTTTTAATTGTGAGTTATAATTATTAATCTTAATTTCAATTGCAAAATTTTGAATGAGTTGATTTTTTCATTGTTATTCCAATGAAAGCATTAACTAATAAGTGGCTAATTGTTAATATAAATTTACTTTTTACTTCTTATTTCGTAATGATGTTTGGCAAGGTATGTTCAGATTTAAAAAATAAGAGCTGCCGAAATTGAATATCTATATGGGAATCTTGAATAATAGGCTTTACGTGCATTAGTTTACTCAGTTTTGCATAAAGAATTGTCATGGCATAGATATTTTCAATTAAATTTCTTTAAAGTTACAGATTACCGATATAAAACATAAAGAAATGTTTAAAGTTACTTACTTATAAACACCCTGAATATGTTCTTAGAAAATTTGCATCTATAATGAGCTTTTATTACTCTTTGTCTCTTCCGTTAAGTAAAAACACTAAAAAAATTGTATACGTTGATGTTACAATTGAGCTTGTGGCTAATTCCTCAGTAGAATTAAATAATACCGCAAACAGTTGAGCTTAAACTTTAAAAAAACATTTTATTTGCAGTTTCATAAACGACGAAAACCCCCTGCTTTAAATCTAGCAACTAATCAAGGTAAAATTACACGATCTGCATTCAGCCAAGGTCTGGCTGTACCAGAAAACAACAAGTCCTAAATTGAATCTGTTCAGTACTTGTACAAATATACACTTTGAGCTTTTCAATTAATACAATCTCCTAAAGACGCTACCAAATTTCTCATCCTTATTATGCTGAGAAGACAACGCAGAAATATTTTTAACACTAAATGTGTTCATCATTTAAACAGCATAGAAAACTACATACTCATATATTTCTTAATATAAATAAATACGCTTTTTAACTGAACCGTTATATGCTTTAATAATATTTCTTACGTTCTTATGTTGAAAACAGTATATTTCGTATCGTATATATCTATCGTTTTCTTCGCTTTTAAATTTACTGACCTACACAATCCAATATGAGATTTTCATTTAAGTACGTCGCCGAGAGACTACAAAATATATTGTCGTAAAAAATTCAATAAACAAGACAATAAGAATCCAAGGCCTGTTGCAGACAACTTTGTTTTTCAATTTCCGATCACGTACAACAATTTTTGTTGCTGTTCTGTTACTGAAATTACACAACAGACTCTTCGGTTTCTACCACTAACTTTCTGATTTTTACACAGATTTGTTTTAAATGTAAATTACAAATGCTTTTGAAGTGGAATTCTTTTAGTTTAGTTTTCTTGAGATAAAACCTAAACTCATCAATAAGTATCAGTTAAAATTTTAAAGATTATAGTACAGTAATATAAAAAAAAGGTAGAAAACTTAACAACAAAACCGCATGTAATAAAAATTTCATTTTTTTTATTATTAACAAGATCCGTAACAAATAAACGCCTTTTTTACTATTATATAAAAAAAATTCATACACATCGATTTATTTTCTATTACGGTTCAAAATTATATAACTTTACTCTATAATACTAAAAATATACAAAATTTAATAAATATAAAACAGAAATAGAAACGTCATATTTGATAACCAAGATAATTTCGATATTAATTTAAATTAACGGTTTGTGTAGAAATATTATTTCTAATTAATATAGTATATATATATATATAACCCTGTTTTGATATATCAGAATATTATATTCCGTTTCTATATTTTCCTCTTTCTGATCCAATATATGTATCTACTACTTCTTAAATTAAAAAATAAAAAAATAAAAATTATAATTCTTTTCCTTAGAAAATTGCGCAATTTCAGTGTAAAATGGTATTTAAATTTCGTGCACATTTTTTTATTTCCTCTCAATAGTCCATTAAGCAGATACACAAATCTGCCATTTTGAGGTTTTTTATTGGTTTTTTTTACGAATTTTTACGAATGCTTTTTGGATTACGAAACGCTGGATAAACATTCAACGCTTCATGGATGAAGTTTTCAAATAATTACCTTATATTTTTGTGTACTTAGATGACACTTTGATCGCAAGTAAGAATCGACAATAATATTTATTACATTTGCGTACAGTTTTTAATCGCCTAGAAACATACAGTATCAATATTCAATCAAAGTTCGTTTTTGGTAAGAATTTTTTAAATTTTCTTGGTCACCATATTTCTGCTGATGGCATTTCACGATTAATGGGAATGGTGAATTTCTATTATCGTTTTGTTCCTAACTTTGCAGAAATTTTAACTCCTCTACATACTTTCAGTACTCAAGATAGCCCGAGATAAGAAGATAAGATTAAAGCTATACGTTCCTGGCCAGCGGACTGGACTGATAGTTTTTTAAAGGCTAAACAATGAACATGCTATAGTAAACGTGACAGTCGGGTCTCATCTTAATTACAATGAAGGTGTAACACTTACTTTATCTGTTGAATGCTAAAAATGTATCTATAGGTGTGGTATTAGAACAAAAAATTGGGAATCTGGCCTTTAGCCTTTCTCTCGCAAATTAAATGATGCTCAGAAAAGATATTCCACTTTCGACAAGGAATTGCTAGTATACAATCAATTAAATTTTTCAAGCATATTTTAGAAGATGGTCTATTTATTTGTTATATTGATCATAAGTCATTGACAAAAGCGTTATTTTCAAATGCAGAAAAAACTCCTCGTCAAATACGACATAAGTTATATTAAAGGTAAAGAAATCGTCATAGCTGATACTTTATCGCGTATAAATGATTTTCCCTTGCTTCAACAACATACTATTTTATCATCTACCTCAATTCCTTTTGTAGACTCAATTTCAATTTACAGTTATTGAAAGACGCTCAATCTGATGATTGTGAACTTTCCTCTTTACTTGCAAACCAAACTGTAAAATACTCTTTGTAATGAAGTATACAATACTACAGGAATACTGTATACTTTCATTCCAGTTTAACTTATTTTAATCATGCATGGATCAAGTAGTTCAGTTTTAGATTAGTTCAATACCTGATTAGTTCTTTTGTTAACTTTTAATTCTAACTTCACCAGGCCGCAACTTGCGTGCCGTGTGCATTTCGTGCCGGGTGCAAAACCACGTGACCCTGATTTTTGGGTATAAAATAGCTAGCCAGAAACCAGTAAATTTAGAGCTTGACTTTCACCTTTTTCGAGTGTGTTGAACTGAGATAACCGGAAGCTCAAGTTTTTCCGGCGTCGTGGCAGCCGCTGGCCAAGTATCTGTTAGGGAGGATCCGAGTGCGTTGAGCTGGACCTCCTGTCAGATTGATTCGAGTGTGTTGAACTGGATCTCTCCTGAAGCAGATTTCTTAGTCGCGTCTGTTATGTCCTGGAACTTCGATTAGAGAATTGGGGTTACGACGACGTACATAGAGGAAATATGTTACACTCTCTCTCTCTCTCTCTCCGATTACTATGATGTACTTATGTAATAACAAGATTGTCGCAACCTAAGCCATAAAAGATATGGCCACACTGTACATATAATTATTAGGAAAATAAATGTCTTATTTTGTATCTGGATTTTAATTAATATTGACATTGAACCCTGGAATAATCTCCAAACCAGCTACCCGAGCAAAACAAGCATCACATCTTTACAAAGAATTAAAATTACTGATTGAAAGGATGAAATTTGGTGCAATGTTTCGTTTTCTAAATGTCGCCCTTTTGTACCAAAATCTTTACGATGCGCAGTTTTCGATATATATCATAATTTAGCCCATGCTTGTATACGTTCTACCAAGAAACTTACAACTTCTAAATATTTCTAGCCCGAAATGAACACTGATTGCATCTTGTGGACTAAGACTTGCATAAGTTGTTAGACTTCCAAAATCAGTAAGCATGCAAGAACTCAAAACGGTAATTTTTTCCAGAGGTCGTTTTGAGCATATCCATATAGATCTTATTGGTCCATTATCACCTTCACATGGTTTTTCTTATATACTTACTATAGTGAAACAGTTCACTCACTGGCTGGAAGCTTACCCTATACCAAATATTACTGCTGATACCGTTGTTAAAACTTTATTTCGAAATTATATATGTCGTTTTGCCATTCCACTTCATGTCACTACTGATCAAGGAGTACAGTTTGGTTCAAATTTATCTCATGAATTTTTGAAATTTTTGTTTCCATCGAATTCGTACAACTGCATACCACCCACAGAGCAATGGTATGGTTGAACGATTTCATAGAATCTTAAAAACTGCATTGTTTGCCCGGGCTAATTCCGTTCATTGGTACGATGAACTTTCAATAATTTCATTAGGTTTATGAGTCATGCCTAAGATGATTTACCTAGCTCATCTGCCGAGCTTGTTTCTGGCCAAACCTTACGTCTCCCAGATGAGTATTTTATTAAATCACATATTGATACTGAGCTTCGTAAAATATTAAATGTTGACACTATCAGTTAAAATTTTTGTGACATGTTTGATATCGCTGGAAAGAGAAAAAACAAACAAAATTAATGGTGTCATGGCCTACTTTGAGATTTGTTTTTTTCATTTTTGCACAAGAGCGTATGTCAAAGACAACTGCGTTTTTCGAATTTTTTGATACATATTATTATTTTTATTGTCTTTGCTGTCAACTTTCATCACTTTAATTTTTTTCGTATCTCCTCAAATAAGGAAGCTATAACCGTTTGTGGTTTTCCTATTTTTCAGGTTTTTGTAATATACCTCACAAAGTAAGATGTGGATTTCGATTTTCCTTTTACTGAAATATAGATCACAAAAATGGGATAACCTTTTCTAAAACTTTATTCTTCTACAGTAGATAATAAGCGAGACATTTGGTGTAGCCCTCGTTACCGCCACTTAGAATTTGTTGACGAAAACACTGTACTAGGTCTTTCTTAAACTCATGAATATTTCATGCTTAAATATTATTTGTAGTTCATTATATAACAAACAAAGTTTGCATTTGTGCATGTGTTAATTTGCAACAACCTAATTTGTCCATTCGCAACTGTTATTCGATAATTGCGTCTGACTGGTTTACGGTAGTTCCAGTAATTCTGATCGCAATAATATGCATGGAAACCAAGACTTCTATTCCGTTTATAGATCGGTGACGCAAATATTATCTGACATATGTTCTACCACAGTTCTTGACAAGAATGCCTTGAGATGTTAGAGAAAAGACTTGTGACAGTCTTGTCGGTCACTTTAATTACTTTTGAATTGGATCTGTTCACGAAACAGCGTTAATAAAGTTAGATAAAGACAACTAAAATTACGTAGAATACATAAATGAACTTGTTTCAATGAAGCTTTTACAAATTGACAATATAAAAAATGTTTATTTATAAATAAAAAAATATATACTAATATAATTCAGAAGAATCGTTTAATATATAGAGATAATAAATGAACAAAAAAAGCAACAAAAAAATACACAAGCCTTTCACTCAGAATATATGGCTATGAGTTTTAAATTGGATTACATAGTTTATAGATACCGTCAACAATACGATGGAATAAAATATTCTAGATAGGCTGTAAAAGCGGATTTTGAATATTAAAAATAATAATAACAATAACAAACAAGAACCAGCCGGGGAATTTAGTTCAGGTTATAATTGAGAGAAAAACGACAAATTAAACACGAGATATGAAATTATGAAATGGGGGTGCTGTTTAGGGGTTGGAAGTGATTTTTTGCGATTTTCGGCGAAACTTGATCTCCTAGCGAAAAATGTCCTTTACAAAGTTGTAGAAAGTTCAAATGTGCTTTTAGAGGGCGGAATATTAAACATAATATTTTTAGTCGCAAACTCCTCTATAAAATCCTTATTTTACTATAAGGAATGTAACCAGACTGCAACCTGTTGGTTGGAGCTCCTTTAAGTGGGATCAGTCTTTCGGCTGGTGTTTGTTGCAATCGAAGCATTAGCGTTTTGATGGTAATATGCAATTATTACACTTAACGCGCCAGACTTGTAGCTTGTAATTCAGCGGTCGGCGGGGCACATAGCCCGGAGGGTAGCTGTTGGTTGCAGTCTGGCTGCATTCCTTATGGTAAAATAAGGATGTTATAGAGGAGTTTGCGACTAAAAATATTATGTTTAAAGTTGTAGAAAATAAAAAAAAAATGGCATTTTCAACAAAACCTCAAATTTTCTGATAACGGGAGAAAACCGGTTATACCTTTAAGGCAAAAATGCCGACAGGCTGGAGGCAGTAATGGCCAACTACAATAGCCAACCGTAATTTGGAAATTACGCGCATTTACCCATCCCACGAGAGGTATACGAGAGATCGCCGAAATGCAGGCAAAAGAGGTCAGTCATATTTCTGTTCTCAAACAATTCACTTCGTATATTTAAACTTAAGATTCGTAACCACTTTTTGTTAAAGTTTTGTTTAATAAATAACTCCTTCTGAAGAACATTTAATTAGTTGTACCCACACAATTTACCAACTACAACTACACAGTTAACCAAATTTCCCGGCTGGTCCTTGCCTGTTATTAATTTTCTTTTTTCAAAAAGGTATTGGCACCAGCCTAAGAGCAAACCAGAGTCAATCGCTGTCTTTAAACATAGGAGTCCTATAGGGATCTGTATTAAGATCCTGTGCTCTTTATTAGCTCAGAGCGAGTAATAACAACTTCCTCTATATAATAATGTGTCAGGGTCCCCTTAACCACCTGGGTTCTTGTTGCGAGGAACTTCCATTAAGCAATTAATTTCAGTGCCTACGTAGACTAGAATCATTTTCTAATAATATTTTCTTAATAACCTCGAAAATAGTAATTATTTTGATAACACTCCCAGAAGTTGACGATTCATATTATTCTTATTACCCATTAATTTTCAAAATTACTATAAATAGTAGAACTTGTTTCTCTCTAGAAACAAAGTAGCCGTACTACATACGGTTGCGCGATGAAAAATGCATCTGCCTTGCTTGGTTAGATAAGACTAGCATTTTACTTTAAGTGCATAGTTACTAGTCACGTGCACAGTGATAACCGGTGTGATATACAATAAACTACGACACCTACCACGGTTTCTTTTTATGGGCAGGGGGATATGAAGATGAACGAATGACTCATGTTTGACAAATTGAAAGTTTGAGATGCATCTGTCGGCACGTTTCTGTTGCAGGTGATAGAATTAAGAGGATTTGGTTTTCCTAATAAGTGTCCACTTGAAATTTCTTAGCGGAGTAGGTAGCAATGGTTTTTGTAGTTATATATTTATATTTTTACATATAAAGCAAAGTGCAACTATAATTTTATTGTTATTTACCTGTTCAGTTAAATATTTGGAATAAGTAAAGTAAAGTAAACACCACAGAAATTAGACAACCCCCAATTCCAGAAGCCAGTGGCTTGTGCGGAAGGGGGTTACACATTGAAAAAACGCGGACATATAACCATTTCCTCCGACAGTGTCAGTGCCGGAGCCAGGATTCGAACTCGGTGGTGCGATGCCCGTGTGGTTAATCACGATTGCCACCTCGCGCCTTAACCCACGTCGACCAGACAAAATAGTTACTTTATATAAATCTTGTAGTGGCTTCCTATTGAATTGCCAGATTTTAAATAATTTCTAATTTTTACAAAATTGAGTTTTAATGAAACGAGCTGGACAGAATGTTAAAGAACACGCTAAAACCCCGATATATTTTTCGACGCTGTAACAAAATCCGACTTAGGAGATACTTCGTACGAAAAGCGTGCTTCACGTAAAAATATCGTGGAAGAAGTTTTTAATACTTGTAATCATATTTTCGCTCTTCGGAGCGTTTTCTATGCAAAATTCAATAACTCCTCAAGGAGCGTTAATTTAGCAAGTGTAGTAAATGTCGCTGCACAGGGACGTAATGTCGCCCCGACCACCTAAATTTAGAAAGTAAAATAAAATTTGACTTTAACTTCGAAATTTTCAAGATTAAAAACCCTTTTACGAATCCACGTTGTCAAGCACTGCAACTCTTACGAGGTATTAAATATGAGGACAAGTTAAACCAGTCTCTATTCAAAGTATATCGGAAGTTCTAGCGAAAATAGCCCTTAGCGACATGGAACCCCCATCATTTCCTAGCAGTCGGTTTTGACGGGGAAATGATGAGTTTTGACGGGGTTTGCCCTAAACCGGTTCCTCAGTGATTCGGTGTCAGAAAAGTATTATTACCATGTACTCATACGTGCATGGGATCCGCCTTGCCTGAACGTAAAAAGTTGTAATTGCAGAATACAATTAGAAGTAGTAGCGCTTCAAGTATTTTTAAGCTCTGAGGAGCGACCAAAATTAATGAGAAATAAAAATACGTTTATAAGACAGGCAAGCAAAAGCCCACCAAAATTTCAGTAACATTGAACTTTTCTTGAATCTTTTTGTGCATCGTTAGCTTATAAAACCGCATATTGGATGGTAGTTGGTACATTATAAATCGTTCCGTTCCTCACCATATGTGTGTTGTACACGGGCCAGACTAGTGTTTCTTAAAATAAAAGTTGTTGTAAAAACATAAATTTTTTAAAGATTTAATATATACATTTTTGAACTTTATATTTTCTTTTAGTTGTGTTTTCTAACAAAATTCTCTTTCAGGTATAATTTTAAGAAAGTGTGGTACATCCAGTGTTAGGTTTATAGTGTTACGACGTCCAATTGATGCCATTAGAGCAGAAGTTAAGCATAAACGACAGTAAGTATGATTTTTTATATTATTCTCCGTCTGAACAGTCGTGTTGAACCCTAAAAATTTTGTAAACGTAAATATTCATTTTTGAAATAAAGATAGAATAGAGGAAAAAGAATTTTTTTTTTCTTTTTCCTATTTTTTTCTAACTTTTTTAAGATAGAAATATAAGTCCTTCAGACACACTAAAGATGGATCGTTCACAAGAACTCCAAACAGTAAGAAGAACGCAAGTCTCAGATATTTTCTAAAAACAGTGTATACAGTGCTGTACCAATATTTCGTGATGAATAATTAACTTATGGCGCCATAAGTTGACATATAATTCAGTGGCTCAAAGTAAACTCAAATTGTGAAAAGTTGTCAATGTGATCTGTATGTCTCTAACAGTTACCACTGTGTGATAGATATATCAGACTGTAAATACATTATAAACTTCATATAAATATAAACATTTATCGTATGTGGTACTTTAAACGTTTTCGTCTCAAGCGTTAATACCTACACTAGACCACTGAAATTTCAACTAAAATTAGTATGGTATACGCCTCACACATCTTCCAGCGGCTTGTATATCAGTGTATGCGCGGAAGCTATACAACCTTAGGCGAGGGTTGTATAGGAGTTATACCATCCTTCGGAGGGGATGTAAAGCCGTCGGTCCCTTGTCTATTAAATGTTAGGCAAGTAAAAGATCCCTACTCTTCTTAAGGGAAGAGGTTCGGCAAAATTCCTGGTTGGGGGTAGCTCGTCTACAGGCGTCGGTGTTAGGCCTCAGTAGCGGAAATAGGCCGACGTTAAATAAATGTATAAAAAAAATAAATAGTATGGTATAGGTAAAACCATTTGGGCGCGTGGGTGTAAATTGAAAAAATAAAAGAGATAATAACTAAGCTACTGCCAAAAGTGGTTGGTACCATATTTAATGTCAACTTAAGCGAAAATAAATTTAAATTACTAGACAATCCTAAAGTTTATTTCATATCTGTAATATTCGTAAGATCAATTTTGTGAGGTTATGGATAACTATCGGAAAGGGTATCCTCCAACATAGATAAGATTGATTCCAGTACTCTCAACTTTATGTCTGATGACGTGTTGCAAAACTATTTGATGACATTCGTAATGACTTTATTCAAACTATGGACCTCAGGTTTAACTCTATGAAAGGTAATTTAAGTAATATCATCGCTTCTAAACTTGAGGCTTCAATAAAAATGTGCAATCCAATGTTTCTTCATCAACCAGTTATGCTACAGTGGCTAAGAAACCAAAGTCTCCTCCAAATTTGCAACCCAAGGATAATAGATAATCCACAAGTATTATCAAATCTGAAGTGTTAAGAACCATTGACCCCGTTGAGGTAGAAATTATTATTTCTAATATTAAAGGAACACGAAATGGAGCACTTGTTATAGTTTGTAACGACTTTCAAGAAACTGCTAAATTTGAAAAGCTTACTACTCAACAACTAAGCGACAAATATGAAGTTAAATAACTATCATCACTTAACATACGTATTGATGTGTCAAACATCTCCGAAAGATTTGAGGACAAAGCGTTAAATATTTATATTAGGTTACAAAATAAATCTTTATTTGTAGAGATTAGTGTATGTGAATTATAAATACAAACGCGCAAAAAAAGCTGTCCTTCAGGTTGACCTAAGTATTTAGGGCGCTAAAGGCAGGCAAATTAGCAACAGGCTATTAATTCGATTGTTCTGTACACTGCGCTACTAAGGTGAGGCGATATTTTAAATGTTGTGATTTTCATCATTTAGCAATCAGTGCGGAAAAGAAATGCCTATTTGCCCAAAATGTTCAGATTCCATCATGTAAATGACTGTAAAGCAGAGCAATTTAAAGCTATACACTGTTCAACTGTCAAAAATAGTTTAAATGATATCCGCTTATCCTGTGCCACATTTTTGCATACCATTGAGAATGAAGTAAGTAACAACCCAAACAATTTCTGGAAATTTGTTCACCACGAAAATAATATTTCCTCCATATCTTCAGTAATTACGTACAATCAAGCAATTGAAGATCCTCAGATAATAGTAGATATTTTCGCAGAATCTCATTATTTAAATAATTCAGTTGATGATAGTAATGATCTGATTGAGAATCACAATGCGATGACATTTGATGTTAAGTCTGTGTCTAAAGAGGATGTTTGGATGCGAGTAAAAAACTAAAGGCGATTCTGTCAATGGAACCCGACTCAATACTTGCATTTTTGCTCAACGATTGCTCCTCTGTTTTCATCAAAGCACCTACCACCATATTGAAATCCTCAATCCTCATGCTAATCAAAGTTATGGAAATTATCCCAAGTATGATCAGTTTATAAAAAAGAAGATAATAACAGCCTTACTAATTATAAACAAACAACAATAATTTGAAATTTCAATAAAATCCTTGAAATTTTATTTCATTGTGCAATGTACAGCTGTGTGTCGGTGATGCTGTCTAGCAGTCAACATGGTTTTATGATAAGACAGTTTACTGTTGCGAATCTTGTTTGTGTGCGTGTGTGCTATATACCGACTTTTCAAAGGTATTTGACAGATTGGACCATGGTATTTTGTTGAAAAATCGGGTATATTTGGAATATCTTCAGCTTTAATGAAACTGTTCGCTGATTATTTACACGATAGGTATCAGTTTGTTCAATGCCATGGTTACAAGTCTGCTGCATTCTTTCAATGATCTGGAATTCCACGAGGATCAGTACTTGGGCCACTTTTCTTTCATCTGATTATCAATGACATGTATCTGAATTGTTTGATGTACGCAGACGAGCTAATAAGGTTTTACATTGAGACAACATCCCATTACAGACTGTGAACATCTTGAAAGCGCATTAAACTTGGTTGAATCTTGGTGTAATAGCAACAATTTACCATTAAATGCCGCGAAATACAGTGTCATGACATTCAGTAGAAAATCTAATTCGAAAATTTATGCACATAACTTGAATGATTCGCTGTTACAACGACCCAATACTGTTAAGTATCACGGAGTCATTTTTAACAGAAAACTAATATTTAGTAATGATATTGAGACAACAAGCAGCATTTAAAAGATTAGAATTTATTATACGCAACCTTAAAGGCTTCAGCAATATGCATACACTTCGCTATTCGCCTATTGTATGTGAATCTTGTAAGATCTCGCTTAGAATATGCATCTTTAGATATAAGAAATATAACAATATTTTGCTACGATTTACACGTTCATAAACAAATAAATACGTTGGATATTAATGATTATAAGATATTACATAACGAAATCACTTGGGCTACTGTAGCGTAGCAGATATCGTAGGACAACCTAACCCGGATAAGCGATGTACGTGCCTACGATAAAATTTCTCTAGCTCAGACTATCTCAGGGCGTTAAGCCCAAGTCTACATAAACTATGACAAATTATTAGTTTACTTACTTAACAAATCACTGAGGCTTCCATACGTAGTGGACACAGACGAAATAATGACACTTTCTTTAAAAATGAAATGCACTATATTAAACAATTTACAGATATTGGTTCTCTAGCATGTAACCTGGCGATGTTCAAAAGGTGTGGCAAATTTCTCGATTAATAAGTTATAACATTAATAAAATGCCTCGTGTAACTACACATCGGTTTATAATGTCCTCATAAATGGTCATAAATTCTGCCACAATGGGTCTGATTTAGAGAACCTCCTTAGATAAATATAAATGCATAAAATCTTTAAATATGTACAAGTTAAAATACAAAAAAATATGAATCGAATATAACCGAGTCGAACCACTGAAGGTGGTCCCCGGTAAGTAAAAACAAAACACTTATTTAGGGTGGTATGATACCGACTTCGAAGAACCTGTAGCCCTATGGAGATGTCTTCGAGACAAAAGAAATGGACACAAGGATGGGGTTGATTGTAGCCTCTCCAGCCCTGGAACTTTCCACTGTGTGTGGATGCCCCGTCCGTGGAACTTCACTGACGTGTGTAGAAGCCCCGTCCGTGGAACCCTCACTGATGAGGGAACAATCCACCAATACTCCTCGAAAGCCACAGTCGGATGAATGAGGTCGAGTCCGCCTTTCCAGTTGACACGGTATTTCCAAAGGAAAGCCAACCACAAAATATTCCGCTAAACGGAACAACAACAGATTGAGGAAATTTTCTTGTGTTGATAATTCCAAAATCCACCAGGATGCCTTGGATAAAACCGACGATCACAGAATTATCAACTACCTACGCCAACAAAAATGGTTGCCTGCCGGTCTTCCGCTCTCTGCTGATTACGTGCCGCACATATATCGCCCTCCCGTGGAGAATAGCGAAATGTGTTACGGACGTAGCGGTTGTTATTATGCGGCCCACAAAACGCTAAGGCGTATGGTGGGTCGCATACGCTAGAGGTCCGCAACAATTTTTTCTATTTTTTTTATCTCATATTTTTTTTAAATGGTCTTTACGCTAGGCCTTAATTTTGACGGGTTAATTAACAAAGAAAATGTGGCCTATTCCTCTTAAGAATGTGTACGTGGAGATACAAAACCATAACCCCAAGATGGATTTATTGTGCAGGGAGTGCCAATCCCACTATCCACGATCCTTGATTAATGGGTGCGATTTTATGACAACTATATACTTGACACCACAGCCCATAGCGTATTGGCAGACGACAAATATATTGCATATGAATACTGGGGTTGATAAGTACATTTACTTTAATATGAGCATTACAGGGTAATCCTCCTAGTTTTTCTTGTCATGAATTAAGTTCTTTTTTATTTTGATTTCAGATACTGCCAATTTTAATATTGTTTTTAACTAAAATGTAGTACGTATGGTACTGTGTATTTTTGTATAAATCTGTAAAACATAATACCATGTTAAACTATTTTACTATTTTGTTTACTGCCTTATTCTGCAATTGGGTTTAGATAAGATGAATATTGCTACTGAAATAATTAAATATAGTATACATAAGTACTACTTCTCTTGACTTTGAACAATACAAATACAGTAAAAAGACTTTGTTTAATTTAGTTATTTATTACGGAAATATTATTTCAAGTCTAAAATATCCGAAACTTCCAATGTATTGAGAACTATCAATCATAGTATGAATATCATTGACAGGCAATAAATATAACGTATGGCTTAGAGTCCACATCTATACAGGGTGGACCATTAATAATAAAAGGCCATAGTTCAGGAGTAGATTTTATGGGCCTAAATATGAGGATATATCCAAATATGCTTTAGTAAAATGTTGCTGTGGAAAAAGATACAGGGTGTCAAAGTTCAAATTATTTCTTAGTGTTTTTTGCAATAACTCAACAGTTTGACTGATATTCACCAAATTTGCTAGAGAAACTTTCTTTATTCTAAGAAACAATAATTTATGTATTACATCACGTTAGATCATAGATGGCGCCGCAGGACCTGTATCGATGATGAATTTATTTCATAGTTTTTTTACGAAACGTTGTGGTACTTCTGACTAGAAAATCGGATGAAGGCATTATTTCTACGTATAAAAGGTACACTTGGTAGAACTTGATAACTCCAACCGTTTTCGAGGAAAATGCCCGTTAAACATTTCATTAATTTTTTGAAACAAATTCAAATTTAATGAAACAAAGTGTATTTATTGAAAAAGTACAAACCATAAGGGAAACCAAAATCGTAATAGCATAAACTCTTTCTCGCTTTCTTAGGGACTAATGGATTATTTTCATAGTATTGAGATAAATACATAAATCAAAAGATTGCCTAAAATAAGGATCTAATCTTATTAGAAAATCAAAAAATAACGTCAAAGTTGACTTAATAACATTATAAACTTTCCTCCCATGCAATAACCTCATTGCTGTAACTTAGAGTAAATGTTCGATATGGTCTCTACCTACTTCTATGCCTTTTCTAATTCTATTCATAAAAGATTTTCTTACATTGAAAAATACATTTTCTTGTCCTCTAATAAAATTCGCTGCATTTTGTATTTTATGTCACAGTTGTTCTCTTGAGCTGATAGTATTTGCATAGACTAAGGACTTCATATGTCCCCATACACAATAATCCAAAGGATTATAATTAGGACTCCTTGGCCAAGCAAACTCACAAGCAGCAAAGTCTCATCAAGATAATTCCTGACTTCAATGGAGAAATGAGGGGGATCTCCATCTTGCATGAACCACATTCTGTTCCGTATGCCTAACATGAAAGCATGTAATATCAGCAAGAGTATTTTGAAGAAAAAACAGATAAGACTATCCATTTAAATTTGGAAGAAGGACAAATGGTCCCAATAATTGATCACCTATAATACCACACCAAACGTTAATTTTAAATTCTTGCTGAAAATGCCTTTCTTTAATGGCATGAGGATTTTTTACTTCCCAGTTATGGGTATTTCTCCAGTTAAAAACGCCTCGGCGAGTAAAAGTTGATTCGTCGGTAAATAAGGTGTTCTTAACAAAATTTCTATCCCTGTTGCGTTTATTTAGAACACGTTCAAAAAATTGTAGCTTTTGTGGAAGATCCCTACGAAGTAAGTTTTATACAGGAGTGAGATGATATGGGTAGAAGCGTTCTTTACGTAAGACTCTTAGGACATATTGTTTACTCACCCCTGTTGCCGTTGCTAAATAACTTGAGCTGACTTGAGGATCTTCGTCCACAGGAACTAAAATTTCTAGTTCATGATCTGGAGTAATTCATTTGACCAGACAATTGGGGAAAGAAATGTGGTCAAGTATCTGGGGGTAACCCTGGACACAAGACTGCGTTTCGGACCCCATATTACACGAACAATTAACAGGACGTACGCAACACTGAGTAAATTATACCCACTGGTAAATCTAAGAAGTAAATTAACGACTGACAATAAACTGGTTATATACAAAGTTATACTGAGACCTATACTAACGTATGCCTGTGCTTCCTGGAATTCAATCTCGGAAGCACAGTATAAAAGACTACAAACGACACAAAACAAAATACTTCGACTACTGACAGACGCGGATCGATATACACCTATTGCTGTTCTTCATAGAAATTGTAATATCATGTTAATCAAAGAGTACATACAAGAATGCGCACAAAAATTCTTCAAGAATAGAATACAGCAATCGGTCCTGACTCAGAACTTGACAGACATACGTGAACAAGACAATAGTACACATACGCATAAATTACTACACCAAACATTACCTATCTACTACGAAAGGAGATAACCTTACGAATACACACAGAACTTACTACCACATATACTTAGACAGGTTGACGGACAAACATCCCTTCCTCTCCTTCCCTTCCCGTTCCCTCTTCCTTCCCGCACTTTCCCCTTCCTAAACACACAAAATGTATGTATGTGTGTGTATATGTGTATATGTATGTATATATGTATGTGTATATATGTATGTGTATATACGTGTGTATATATATTACGGTTAAATAAACAGCCATATATTTTTTTATTATTATCAAATAAACTTGTCTTTTATTAACTTCGCGACATTAAAGTAGGGTTTTCTTTGGTTTCCCTACAAGAATAACATAAAAAACGAATTAATATGAACTTTAAATTTAGACTTTTAAACTCATTTGAGATTCATAAAGAGAATACGTCATATCTTTGTGCAACGGTAGTACGGTACCATAGCAAGTACAAGTTTGTGTGTATATATCTCGGGCATAACACCTGCCGCCCGCCACCTTGCAGTGTCCAGACACTTTCTAATGGCGCCGGGATTATTTATTCATTGTAAAATGAAGTAATAATGAGATAATGAAATACAAACAATGGCATGTATATATCAATTAATAAAAACTTTTTAAATGGTGAATGGGTCGTCCTACATCGTTTTTATGGCGAAATAAACCCGTTTCTCTTAAACGACGAAACAAATCTTTGAAAATCTTATGATCTGGCAGTATTCTATTTGGATATTGCAATGAGTATCTCCTCGCTGCAGCACGTCCGTTAAAATTATTTTGTGCATAAACACATATCATATACCCCATTTCTCTATTTGAAAAATTATTATGTCTAGACATTGTAAATAAAGAAGTTAAAGAAATTAGCTCGAGGAACACAAGAACAAATAAAATGATTAACACACGCACACTTTTCAATAAATACTCTTTGTTTCATTAAATTTGAATCTGTCTTTCAAAAAATTATTGAAATGTTTAACGGCACTTTCCTCGAAAACGGTTGGAGTTATCACGTTCTACCAAGTGTACCTTTTATTCGTAGAAATAACCCCCTCATCAGATTTTCTGGTCAGAAGTACCACAACGTTTCGTCAAAAAAATATTGAAAAAATTCATCATCAGATGCAGGCCCTGCGGCGCCGTCTATGATCTAACGTGATGTAATACATAAATTATTATTTCTTAGAATAGAAAAGTCCCTATAGCAAATTTGGCAAAGACCAGTCAAGGGGCTGTTCAGTTATTGCCAAAAAATTAAAAAATAGTTTGAACTTTAATACCCTGTATCTTTTTCCACAGCAACATTTTACTAAAGCATATTTGGTTATATCCTTATATTTCGGTCCAAAGAATCTATCCCTGAACTATGGCTTATTATTAATGGTCTATCCTGTATAATGAAGTTTAGCCAGGAATTTTCATGTGAAAATTTTTCTTAATGAAATGGGTACATTGGTCTACATTTTGTCTGCGGAATATAAAAGTTTAAACACAATACAAATATGTCGGTTCCGTATCACACAGGTTGGGTATGGAGAACTCGTGATATTTAGTTTCCAACTAACATACATGAAAGTAGACAATGAACAATCAACCGCATAAATAGATTCAGTTTTTAGAATACAAAGTGTTGGAGTTAAAGCTGGACTCGAGCAGCTTCTTGTTCTCTTTGGACAATTTTCTTTTTGTTCTTAATGAGTTCATGGTGTAGTAGAGGTGAACGAATCATCCATTAATTGACCTCTTGGGCAATTTTCACCCAGATACTATACAATTTCCGCTAAAGTATTTACGGGACTCCCTATTTTTATGCCCTAAAAGTTTTTACATCATTGACAAATTCCCATCCTTTTACATAATAGAAGTTTCTTATAGGTCCGACCATACAATACAACCCCAATTGGCTAAAAAAAATCGGGGTTGAAACTTTTCAGGCAGTTACTAAATAAGCGTTTCCAGATGTAATACGCATTTAGAGTATTTTATGCCTTTAATAAGAAATCTATGCGTCTGTGAACGATTCATCTTTTGGAGTCTGAAGACTTTTAATATATTTCAAAAGTGAATGTTAAAGTTCACAAAAATTAGGGTTCAAGATGACTGTTTCAGACGGAGAATAATATGAAAATTTATACTTACTGTTCGTTTTTGCTTAACTGCTGCTCTAATGGTATCTATTGGACGTCGTAACACTATAAACCTAACACTGGATGTACCACACTTTCTTAAAATTATACCTGAAAGGGAATTTTGTTAGAAAACACAATTAATAGACAATATAAAGTTCAAAAATATATATTGAATCTTAAAAAATTTATGGTTTTACAACAACTTTTTTTAAGAAATATGTTTAACAAACACTAGTCTGGCCCGTGTACAACACATGGTGAGGAATGGAACGATTCATAATGTACCAACTACCATCCAAAATGCAGCTTTGTGAGCTAACGATTACACAAAAAGATTCAAGAAAAGTTCAATGTTTCTGAAATTTGGTGGGCTTTTGCTTACCTGTCTATTCACGTGTTTGTATTTCAATATCAATTTTGGTCGCTCCTCAGAGCCTGAAAATGCTTGAAGCGCTACTACTTCGAATTGTATTCTGCAATTACAATTTTATACGTTCAGGCAAGGCGGTCCCATGCACATATGAGTACATGGTAAAGATACTTTTCTGACACCGAATCACTGAGGAACCGGTTTAGGGCAAATCCTGTTAAAACTCATCATTTCCCCGTCAAAATCGACTGCTAGGAAATAATGGGGGTCCCATGTCGCTAAGGGCTATTTTCGCTAAAACTCAGGATATACTTTGAATAGAGGCTGGATTAACTTGTTCTCATATTTAATACCGCGCATGAGTTGCAGTGCTTAACAACGTGGATTCTTAAAAGGGTTTTTAATTCAAATCGAATTTTGTTATAGTTTCTAAATTTAGGTGGTCGGGGCGACATTACGTCCCTGTGCAGCGACATTTACTACACCTTCTAAAATGACGCTCCTTGAGGAGTTATGGAAATGTTTGCATAACTATCGCTCCGTAGAGCGAAAATATGATTAAGAATATTAAAAACCTCTTCTACGATATTTTTACGTGAAGCACGCTTTTCATACGAAATATTTCCTAAGTCGGATTTTGTTACAACATCGAAAAGTATATCGAGGGTTTTACCGTGTTCTTTAACACGTGCACCGACTCAGTGAAATTAAGTTTCATTCACTTAGATAAAATAATAGAGAAAAATAGTTTTCGTTGCAGTTCCTAAAAATTGACGGTTAACTTTCATTGTTGCTCCTATAATTCGTTTCATAACAAGATATTTCATTACTAGTCAAATTTTAGCATACTTTCTCATTCCAATTCAAAGACGTTACTGGACGCTGCACGCGACTACGCCAGATATTGTGGTAGTTCCGAAATATTTCCCTTCAGGTGCCTTTTTAGATCTTTCGCCTTAGAAGATTTTTAGGTGCCTCTGATAGGTTCAATAACAGTATCAACATATATAAAAACGCGATTGTTAATCTCACAAAATATGCTCTGCAAAAGTTGATTAAAATTTTTATCAGAGACGACATTTTTGCCGAAGTCAAGTGAAAAATTGACAAGCAATTAGAATGATTGGAAACGTCGCATCGTGTACAAAAATGCATTATGAAATTAGCAATTACTTCAATTTATATGGAAATAAACCACTTTCATAAAAAATTAATTACTCCGACTTTCCAATCTAATTTCCACCTGCTACCATAAATCCCTTCGTTTTGTGTAACAATATATCAGCCAGTGTTACAGTTATACTGATGCTTATTTATGTTTTACAGGGGAGCCAACATTAAAATAAGCCACTATTACCGAGTGATGACGTTATAAATCTACCTCATCCCGCTAATCTAGTCTGGATCAAAGTCAGCCACAGGTTTATAGACACGAGCGGATAAAAAGGGGTTCTAAATTTATAAAAATATCAAACTGTAAGTAGATATAAATGTCCAGTAACGAATCAGTAGTTGCAAGTTCAACAGAAATATAAAACATAAAGGAGGCAGATCCCCTAGATCAATGAAATTAGTTATTAAATTAAATAATTAATAAATATAATAAACAATAATGAATTTACTCCTACTGTTACACCGATGGGTAAATTGTTTCAACAATTTAGTTTTTATACTGTTCTGTAGAAGTAAATTTTATTATATTATTTTATTATTTGGTTACAACAATTAAATATGCTTATTACACTGTAAATTTATATTTAGTCATGTAATTGCGGTGTGATTATATATTTAAGGTGGGAATATCCAAGGTCCGATAAGGAAATATTTCTTATTTTTGGCCATAACTTTTTACATAAATACATATGTCGATAAAAAAGCATAAGACTACCTAAGTAGAACTATGACATAGTAGTGATATGAATTTCCACTCAATAATTTCAGCCATTTGTAAAATTAGTCAATTTAAAACTACTAGATATAAAGATTGGCACTATTTTTTATTTAAATTTGCAAACAACTGAACTTATTGAGTGAAAATTCATATCACTACACTACTCATAGTTCTTCTTCTTCTTCGTAGTTTTTCTTTACCCATATATTTATTAAAAAAAAGTTATGGCCAAGACTAATAAATATTTCCTTATCGAATCTCTCTTGAATATGCCCGCCTCAAGGTACACAATTTCACTATTTTATGAAAGTCATATTAGTGGAGTAAAGTCTGCTCGTAATTATGCCGTTCTTTAAATTAAGGTATAACTAAATGGGACATTAAAACATAATATTTTTTAGTCGCAAACTCCTCTATAAAGTCCTTATTTTACTATAAGGAACGTAACCAGACTGCAACCAACAGCCACTCTCCGGGCTATATGCCCCGCCGAGCGCTGAATTACAAGTTACAATATAAAATAATTGCATATTACCATCAAAACGCTAAAGCTTCGATTGCAACAAACACCAGCCGACAGACTGATCCTACTTAAAGGAGCTCTCGTGCCAGTCGTCACACACCACTTGCAGACTTACTTACACTAGAACATTGTCTGTCCAATACCTATTTTCTCTTTCAAGGCAGCTATTACAAACAAGTGAGAGGAGCTCCAATGGGATCACCTCTGACCCCCATCATAGCCAACATCTACATAGACAACTTCGAAACCCAAGCCCTGAATTCATCCGAACTGAAGCCTACTGGCTGGCTAAGATACGTAGATGACATCTTCGTTATCTGGCTACATGGTAGAGATTCTCTAAACAACTTCCTGTCTCACATTAATCATATACACTCTCAGATCCAGTTCACTATTGAAATTGAAAACAATTGTTCTCTCCCTTTCCTAGACGTCCTCATTACAAAACAAAACAACAATCAATTCTCCTACCCTGTGTATAGAAAACCAACCCACACCAACCGTTACCTTAACTCAAAATCACACCACCATCCATCACAAATAAATTCCGCTGTCAACATTCTTATAACTAACAGACAATCACAACAGACAATCCGAACTACAAACATTGCAAGAAGCACTTCTACAAAACGGTTACGACAAAGGACATATAACGCGATCCATACACAAAGCACAAAATCGTTCCCAAATTCAACAGACAGAAACTCTTCCTCAGCAAAAAGCTTTCCTACCATACATCAAAGGTGTCACAGACAAAATTTCAAAAGTCCTGAAATCCAATAACATAAAAACCATATTCACAACACATCAAACAATTTCCAATTTAATCAGAACCCCAAAAGACCAAATATCTAATGATTCCCACGGTTTATACGAAATACCTTGCTCAAACTGTCCCCAAACCTACATTGGACAAACCAACAGACGGATTAACAATAGAATATATGAACATCGCCTTGCAGTTAGAAAATCCGATCCCACATCATCACTTGCCCAACACCGCCTTCTAACAGGCCATAATATAGACTTCGATAACACCAAAACCATAGCACCATCATTTTTCCAGAAACCGCGAATCATCCGCGAAGCAATTGAGATTGAAAAACGTCCCAATTGTCTAAACAAAAGGGATGACGGTCATCGTCTTCCAGTCGCTTGGAAATCATTGAGCTTTCGTATAAATAACACTTCGTCCGATACTGCCAGCGAGTTCGCTCTAAGGGGTAGGCAGATTGAGGCCTTAGAGACGGATCGTGGTGAGATCTGGGGAGTAGGCAGATTGTGACCCCGGAATCGAACCAGTTCCACGAACTCCTAGCATTATTTTCTTTGACAATTTTTATTTGACCCACTTTTTCTCTTGAAAATGGCTCGAAAACGGGAGCCGAAACGTCGAGACATTAACAATCTCAGACGCGGTTCAACCCGAGAACCTAGTATCTTTCATACGAACGACCGCGGAAGCTTCTCGGAACATATATATATATATATATATATATATATATATATATGAAGTGTTGTTGTACTTCCGGGTGCTCTCCCGCGTCGATGATCGACTCCTCCAGGTGTCACAGTTGTCTAAACGACGTTTCGGCAGAATCTCATCTGCCATCTTCAGGTTCTCACTGAAAGCTGCCTACTGCTGCTTCTCGTTGCTCGAATTAAACTTCGAACTGAGTTCAGTTCGAGCAACGAGAAGCAATATGTAAGAAAAATCGCTTTCTCGCAAAAAACTCGGAAAGTATCAATTTTACTGCAAAATATGTACACATGAAAATTATAGGTAATAAAAATTCGCACAATTTCGTTGACCTATACTAATATTCATTCATACGTTATGTTTATAAAAATGTACAGTGCTGCACATTTCAACACTTCGATCTTGCTGATGCTTGTTTATAATAGCATGAATGTCGGCCACGGTAATTATTGACGCAAAATAAAACAATATGTAGGTTCCATGAAATCCTAGAAGAAAAAGTAAAATTATGTTTAACATGGTTAAACACCTTAAAAAAAACTACCAGAAATAAGCGAGATAGAGGAGCGATTTTACTCCACTATACAGGGTGTAACGCAATTTACCAGAAAAATTTTAACCATACATGCACCTTTAAATAAGAAGTCGATTTCTTAAAAAAAAAAAATTAATAAAAGTCCAACACAAAAAAGATAAAAACTGATAAAATTACAAATTAATGGAAATGTTAAAATAACGTATTATTTCTAAAAAAACTGTTGAAAGTTCTGTCCATTGACATTCAAACACACCTGAACCCGTCTAATCCAATTTTGTCACACTAGCTGAAGTGTTCTCCCTTCCTGCTGTTCCCCAAGATGCAGATTATGGACAGTTGTTGTGATACCTTCACGTAATACATAGATATTGTCAGCTTCGGTTTGGTAGACTTCATTTTTTAAATATCCCCACAAAAGGAAGTCAAGAAGATTTAGATCCGGGGACCGAGGAGGCGAAGCTACAGGTTCATCCCGTCAGATCCAGCGTATTCCGTTTAATTGGGTCAAGTAACCTCGGACTTCTAAACGATAATTTGGGGGCGCACCATCATGTAAAAACCACATCCGACTTCGGACCTCCAAGGGCACATCTTCAAGAAGACCGGGAAGTTCATTACGGAAAAACTGCAGATATTGCTAACAATCCATCTGATTTATCAATAGGAACGGACCAATTAGGTGTTCATCCATGTTCAAAGCGATTCCGAACTACTAGATGAGAATTCTCAATGGTCTAAACGTGCATCTTATGTAGATTGGTTATACCATTACGCGTAAAAATAGCTTCATCAGTGACCAAGACATCGACAAATTTTCATTAATTTGTAACTTTAACAATTTGTATCTTTTTCTGTATTGGACTTTTATTACTTTTTTTTTTTCAAGAAACCGACTTCTTATTTAAAGGCGCATGTATGGTTAAAATTTTTCGTATAAGTTGCGTTACATCCTGTATATAAAGGAATACAAAATGAATTACAATAGAATAATTTATATGTTAACGCCCTGTATACAATATCTACAATTTCATTATTATTTTTCTATTTCGGCTACTTTCCATTTAAATATTGAATATCATGTTCACTGAATAATTCATTGCTTGTTTTCCGTTACAGTTTCCAAATTAATTTAAACTATTTTATTGAGTTAAGTTTAATAAGACTTCTGGGAATACACTACGTTCAATCATGCAATTTTGTGGGAAAATACTTGTCTGAATTTATTGATACTAATTTTTTGGTACGTTAATCTTAACTGGCGCTTGGTCATTATTCACGGTGATTTCACGACAAACGGTTCCCAATAACCAACCGCAAATATTAACTTTTGCAAAAATTAACCGTGAAATGAATCCGGTAATAAAAAGCAAGATTTCAAGTTCGAAATCAATGTTACGCGAATCAGTGGAGCGTGTGCTCAGTGACTAATTATTGCCCGTATCGAAAGTTTTTAAATTTTGCTAATCAACGTTAAAAATAATTTATCTTGGGTAAAAAACATATTATTAATAATTTATAATGCTATGTTCTACGTAAATTTTATTGATGGTGTGAAATTTGTCGGTTTAGGACAATAAAATTGTTACTGGTGTTATTTTAACATACGGAAGTTAGCACCCATATTCAGATGACTATTTCGTTATCCATCCCATCTTATCCTATTTCATTCAGTAAATTTACGCCCGTGACGTTTACGTCAAAGGAACAGTCAGAGGTTATGTTTTACAAATAATATAAATCGGAATAAACACAGAAATAATGTATTTTGCTGACGTTTCGGAAAGTAGTCTCTTTCCGTTTTCAAAGCTTTTTTTGGAAGAACTCTTATTTTGCTGTGTATGTCAAATACACAGCTTTAAGATTCTGTTTAAGTTAATTCCATAGATACTTACTACTTACACAGAACATGGAACTGATGATATTTTCTTTTAGATAATGTTGAGTTTGTTAAGTTCTTCTTTTAACATTGGTAGCCAGGTTGTACAAATATCTACAGAACAACTCGATACGCACTTATCTTCATTTAATAAGATTATTGCTGATTCTTTAATTTTTCTTTTTTTGGTATCTGGTTCTTTTATTAAAATTTTTGCCGAGTCCCAGTTTATTCTATGTCCGTTTTCTCAAGCATGTTCACAAATCTTTGATTTCTGAATTTTATTCTTTCTAATGTAATTCTTGTGCTCATCCAACCTCACACTGAAAAGTCTGGAATTCGGTCCCGTGCGAATGTGATAAATGTTATGTGGGTGAGTCAAATAATAGGAAAGAATAATCATAATTTAAAGATTCAATAGTTTACATGCTTTGGAATGCGATTCCAAAAATAAAACAAACATTTTTGTTGAATACTGTATAAAAAAAATGGACATTAAACATCAAAATAGCAGGCATTTTGGAGGCTCCTGCTGTAGTGGTGGGTTTGGGTAGTTTTGCTACTACATCTTGCCCTGGAAATAGTGGAAATATTTTTTAAATTAGGAAAGGGAAAATCATTTATGTATTTTCTTAAGAATTGATCTATATATTCTTCGTTATCAAATACTTGCTCTACTCTACCGATATATTGTAGAGTTCTATTTTTCATTAAAAATTGTACTAATAAATAAATCGTTACAGATGATTTTCTCATCATCTAAAAGTTTATCAATTTAATTTTTGTTAGATTCCATGTCTACATCCGAGTCCGATAGATTTTCATAAAATGTATTTGGTTTCGTTATTCAACTTCAATCAACTTAATTCAACTTAGAAATCTGATGAAGTAAAACCATCCTCTTTCTTAGACTTTTTTCCCTAGCTGTATTCTCTTTATATTCTCTAGCTCTTCAATTCTGTTCTTCTCGGGTGATTTTCCTAGTCAAGATTTTCGGATTGTACTTTTTGAGGAAGCTTTTGGATACGACCTCACAGATACTACTGATATTATATTAATTTTAGGATTAATAGCCTTCATGATAATTTCATTTAATAGTGATTTAACCACCTCTTCTATATCTGTATCACAATCTTCAACTATATTGGAAAAGTCGTGGATATTAGTAGTAGTATCAAGATCGGTATGGGTACATGAGCGATCTGTGGAATATGTCCTCATATAATCTTCACCTGTAAAAACTATTGAATTTATGGGCCACAGATCTGTACTATTAAAACTGCTTATTATGTTCTGGGGTGTAAAACTGTAAGTTTTGCGACATCATAAATAGATATCAGGTTTCCAGGACCTGACAATAAATTATTATGAAAAAAGAAACTTAAACCTATTTTCAAATGGACCATATACTCCTTTGTCTAGGGTTGCATATGATGAGTGTAGTGTGGGGAAAAAGATAACAAAACAATACCGTTATCTCGGGCGTCGGATATGGCATCAATAGTTACATGAGTCTAGTGACTGTCTACTAATATTAGAATGGGATATGCAGGGTTACAGTCTGTATGCGTTTGAATATCTTCTAATACCTTTAGAAATATTTTCGAAGACATCCATACTGAATATTCAGCGAAACCAACTGCCCCAGGAATGACAACATTCAAACATAGAGGGGCAACGTTGTTTCCGGCTGCTGAAATTATGCCACACATAGTGACTAGCACATCTCTTTCAGCTGAAACGCATTGTTCCACACCCTTCGTATCTTTTTCTGCAATTACTATCGGGTCCTGGAGAACGGTAGTAATCTCGGTCTCGTCGTTATTCCACATTTGATGAGGAGTAAATTTGTATTTTGTTTGAACTCCAACATTATTTTTAAAAAATAAATCCACATTTGACCTATTAAAGGATGAAACTTTTGCGATACTAGTGTTTTCCATTCGACTCCCGCTGTTTTTGTCCCAAGTTTTAGGGTGCTTTTTTCTAATTTAGGCGCATAATCATCCGAGCAGTCGGTATGTCAAACCATAAAGAATCTTAGATGAATTCTTCATATAAACTTCCAAGCAAATTTCTTCTCTATGAGAAAACACCTTACGTGTGGCGTATTTAGATCAATTGGTCGAATTTGCATCTGAATCGCACTCATTTAGAGAATCTGTAATATTCTCATATTGGCATAGCAGTCTCAGTTGGCAGAACAAGAATATTGGTGGTCAGGCCGGCCATCACACACGCGGCACCAGCATGGTGCTGCATGTCGGTCACGACAATAAAAAAACTTAAAGTCTTGAAGAACAAACGTATGCGCCTCATATCAAATTCTAGCAGATATACCTCCCTCAGAGACCTCTACGAACGTTGTAACGATATTACCTCAATAGCGGACTACATCAGGAAATTTCTGAAAAATTCTTCTACACATTCAAATTGGTTGGGTGATAGCTCGCTAACTCGTAATATTACCCAAATTAAACAACATAATGTCCCTTTAGAATATAACTCACCCTACCGTATTAGGCGTTGTCCATTTTTCTCAAACATCTTAAACCAACCTTCCACTTACTATAACTTCACCTTGCCATACCCTCTTCTCTTAAGAAATTTAACTCTTTTCCGCCACCTTCTTCGTTTCTATTTGTTAATTTTTGTTTTCTAAATTCCCCTTTCGCCAACCCTATCCTTTTCAAATCAAAATCTATCTTAAATCTAAACGTCAAACAATTATATAACTGACAGCTGGGATCAAATCAAATCAAAACAGATTTATTAAAAATTGTAATGCAATAATACCGCCCCAGAACCCGTCCGGGGACCGGCCGTGCAACCACCGCACTGATCGCAGTGGTCGATTGCAAAGCCGGGCGGACCGGATCTGGCTTGGTTAAAAACAAATTGTAAGACTTAACCTAAACACCTTTTAGCAAAGCAAATAAAAATAGGTAATAACATTAAAAACATCAAATATAAAAGATTTTAAAAAACTTAAAATTACACATAATTTAAACAACTTGTTCACTGTAACACTTTTTTAAAAAATTTTGCAATTGACGCAGATACCTCAATTTAAACGAGATACCTTCCGCGAAACGCATGAACGCCGGGCTGCGCAAGGCTGGCCTAAACTTTTAGCTTTAAGAATTTTGATTTCATAATGTTTTAATTTGCTAGAGATTCGTGACAAGAAGTGAATTTAGAGACAAAAATGCACAAAAAGAAACAAGAATAATAAACGCGACAAAAAGGATACAAACAGAAAGGAAGAGGGGGACAGAAAAGATTTAAAGATAGGCAAAGATATGAAATATTAGTAAAGGTGGATAGGGTAAGCGGAAGTTATAGTTGTTGAAGCTTGGCTACAGAGGTAGCCGGAAAATCGGTAACGTCTGGTATGGTAAGGGGTGTTTAATCCGAAATGGGGCATTATGCTGTCTAATTTGTGTTATGTGTCTTGTTAGCGGACTATCGCCCAACTTGAACTAATAGAAGTTTTGAGAGGTATGTTGAACGTAGTCCGCTATCGGAGTTATGTCGTTACAACGTGCGTATAAGTCTCTGAGGGAGGTGTACCTTCCAGAATTCGATATGAGGCGCATGAATTTGTGCTCAAACACTTGAAGTTTTTTCATTGTTGTGACCGGTATGCTGCACCACACCGGTGCCGCGTATGTGATGGATGGCGTGACCACCATTGTGTACAACAATTTTTTATTTTGTCGGTTAAGTCTGCTACCCCTGACCATAAGCGGATACAGACTTCTGGACAGGGAGTAGACCGTCCGTATTGTCTCGTTTATATGGGTATTGAACGTCAGTCTTTGGTCAAGTCTTACCCCCAAGTACAGCTGGGATGCTATAGTTATCTCGAACGGGTTTTTCTTTCAGTTTTTTCCGGTATCAAACACTCAAATTTACTTTTATTAGTCTTAATTGTGTTAATCCCCTCTTTTCTTGGAATTTTTAATTGTATCAACTTTTTTAATTTGTTGCCTAAGCGAAAGGTGTTAAATTTTATAATTTTTGTCTACCTGCCGTTTCGCCAAATCGTCTACCCTATCCAGCCCTTCATCTACCACATTACGTTGGGTTGTGGTTGTCTAGTTGGCTTCAGGATAGATTCGGAAAGGACGTGTGTATTTTTAATTTAATTAAAGTTATTTTGAATTGACATAAAATTTTGGTTTCATGATATTACTCTGACGGTTCGATGTATTATTTATATCTCACAAAACTGTTATCTCAATTTTGGCAACTGAGACTTGGTTTGTGATGATTTATAACAGAAATTATCCAGTAAAGCCCTCGATCATCAGAGAACGTTCAAGCACTGACTTGAAGACCGGAGCTCCCGGTACTTCCGTTCAGTCTAAATGTTAAGTTATTTTTGTAATTGTTATTTTGCTTGAAATAATTTCTCTTGTTGCATAATTGTTTTAAATTAATAATTCTCTCCCTAGCTTAGAAACCCGTAGAGAAACGTTTTATTGCATAGTGCACATTTAATTTGTGTATAATTCTATTATCATTTTTTATGTTCTTGTCTCTCTAAAGTTTAGATAAAGATGAGTAAGATTTGGGACCACATATATTTTTTTAGATCATAATAGTTTTCTAATTTTAAAATTTTAGACCAGACTTCATCCATTCTTCTCCTCCAAATTTATATTAATAGAAAAATTGGTCTACGGAATATGACGCTTTCAATTTGAATAATTTAAATATAGCGTTTTTAGACATAATTATAAAAGTTTAGCGTTCTTATTTATCTTATAAACATGTCAATTAACGAATAAAATAACATTTATAATTAATTGATTAATAAATAAATTGACAAAATTGCCTTGGATAAATCGTATTACATTTCAGATTAAATTATCTAAAAATATTTGATTATATAATTATATAAGGATCAATTATTCAAAGATACAATTACCATGCAGGCTTTATTAGTGACTGATTACATATTTATAGGGTACATGTAATGAATATGTCCAATACGGCCAATTTAATTAAAATATATTACGTATATTGTCAATTAATTAAGTAATTAACATTTCTTTATAATAGTCATTAAGGTGAAGAAGCTTCAGATATATCGGTAAAAATCATTTCTACTAACGAATATCAGAGCTAATTACTGTGTATCAATATTTATTTATGCTAATTCCTTTAATTAAAATGTAAATATAAACAAGATTAACTTTTTATCTCGCTTGTTTTGAGTATAAACACAATTTCACTTTTTAACATGTGTTTCTTATCATAAGATAAAGAAATGCTAGACAATTTATATTTATATAATTTCTATTATAATTAGGTAATGATGGGTGACAATTTTATCAGTTGATCTTTGCTTTTACAATGTTTTTATAGTGACATATGTGAAGTTCTCAGTAAAACTACCGAGAGAGCCAAACAAACTTGAAAATTGCTTGTTCTTCTTCCTGGGAGATCCAACCCACAAAATATATGTTGTCAATATGCTGTAATATAGAAATGGATGAATATATAATCTTACGAAGAGGTGATCTTTACTCACAAGTTTAATCATGGATCTAACCATTGCCATGGAAGTATGTTACAAGTCCATTTAACAGTTTTATATAATAACTGGTATTTTACTTATATTTAGTACGATCTAGTGTCCAAGGCTTTCTAAAACTGGATGACCCGTTCCAACAAGATAAATAATTTTTGGGAACTAATTGTGAAAAAGACTCCTTAGGGGAAACCGAAATGGCTTGTTTGACTCCTGTTAGATTTTGCACAACTTCTCAAAAAGAAAAAAAGATGGCGGCATGATATTTCAAGAATTCGTGTTTTTAAACATTTAGCTCTCACTAAAAAATTAAGTACTTGCGATATTGATCTGATTTTTTATATTTATGTATTAGAGTCATGAGCGGCTCCATCTACAGTAATAGAATTTAAAAATAACTTACGTTTTTTTTTAATGAATCCTAAAGTCGCAACAACGAAATTTGTGTATTGAAAATTTCGACGTGCGGGCAATTATATTAAATGTTCGAAATTTCTATGTACTATATGTAAATGGAATATGGTCCGAAGACCGAAAAAGTTAAAAAAAAAATTAGGCCGATATCTTACACAGTTTTCAAGTTACAGATTTCTGAAATGGACCATAATGGTGTGTTGTTATGTTAGCGCGCAATGTGATGTCATCGGCGAGCGCCAATATCCATTGGCTGGATGTCGGTCTCGATAACTAGTGCCCAGTAGGACTATTACTCTTTGCACCTAGATTATCTCTGTAGACCTGGACCGGCCTTCGTGATAGGTGGGCCCGCTTACTTCTACCAGACCCAGCTCACAAATGTGAGATGTGTCGTGGTATTTTCTGCGGACCTCCCCTGGTCCTGGCTGTTGAACCTCGCTGGCTGAGGTCTCTTCTGGCGCTCTTCTTGTCTTGATGTTTTCTTTCTTCGCCAGCTTGTCACCCCCGGGGGTAGTCATCGGTCGAGTTGGGTTTAGGAAGTTTTGGCTGGGACTGACTGCCGGTACGTAGGACATCAATTGATATCCTACCCCGGATCGTCGGGAAGGTAAGGATGAGCTGTGTAGCTCGGGAGTGTGGAGACCTAAGTGCTTCTTTTAGCACTTTCGGTCTCCACGGAGCAGGTAGGACAACGGGCGTCGGACGGTATGTTGTCCGACGCCCGCAAGGAGGTTGGGTTAGGGTTGAAAACGTCATGTCTCTGGTAGTGGTGGTCCGTCCTGGCGTATCTGAAACAGATCTGTTAGCGGGAAATAAAGGTTATACTTACCCGTTGTCTGATCCTGCGGGTTCCCATGCTCCTCGGCTTGGGCGTACAGCTTCTTCGCTCGTTCCCGGATGACTTCAGTGACCGTGGTGTACTCCAGGTCTCTGACGATGTCTGCGGTTCTCACGTACCATGGGGCGTCAACTACCGTCCTGAGGGCGATGTTCTCCACTGCCTGGATTCTCTTCATGTAGGACTTCGCCTGGTAGCCCCACGCTACCGAGGCGTACGTCAGCTGCGGCCTGATGAGGGTCTTGATAAGCGTGAGCTTGTTCCTCAAGTTAAATCGGCTCCCATTTCCCGTCATTGGGTAGATGAGGGCTCTCGTACGTCGCGCCTTGGCTGTGATGGCGTCAGTGTTTTGTCTGTTAGGCTTCTGTCCATAACCACGCCAAGGTATTTGACGGTGTCGTGCCATTGGATGTCCTCGCCGTTCATGGAGACGTGTCCTGTGGGAATTTCTTTCCGCACTCGTCTGAAGAGGATGGCTTGGCTCTTGTCGGCGTTGACTGCGACTTTCCACTTCATGCACCATTCTTCCAGGAGTGTGGCCGCTTCCTGGAGTTTTCTGGTTGCGTCTCTGGCCTTGCAGGATCTGGCAATCAGGGCGGTGTCGTCTGCATACAGGGCTAGGGCTGTATGGTCGGTCCGGGGGAGGTCCGAGGTATAGATGGCGAACAGGTGCGGTGACAGTACCGATCCCTGTGGAACTCCCGCCTCCACGGTCCTGTAGGTGGAGAGTTGGTCCGAGAATTTCACCCTTAGCTGTCTGCAGTGTAGGTAGGATCTCACTAGTTTGACGAGTTCGATGGGGTAACCCATACTCATCATTTTAGCTAAGAGACTGTCGTGCCAGACCGTGTCGAATGCTTTGGCGACGTCTAGGAACAGCGCCGCGGTGACTTGACGCTGGTTGAACCCCTTGGTGATCTCCTCAGTGAGGCGAAGCACTTGGAGTTCCGTGGAATGTCCTGTTCGGTATGCGAACTGTTCATCCGGGATGATGTTCAGCTCTTCTGTCTTCTCTGTTAGCCTCTTCAAGATGACCCGTTCTGCAACCTTGCTCATGGCTGGGAGGAGGCTGATGGGCCTGTAAGAAGACGAGAAAATTAGTTTTTTCCCTGGTTTAGGGATCATAATGACGTCGGCCTTTTTCCACCTGGCTGGAAAGTGCCGTAACCTTAACATCGCGTTTACGATGTTGACTAGCGCCGCTACTCTTTTCCTGGGCAGCTTTTTGAAAGCGATGTTTCCTATCTTGTCACATCCCGGAGCTTTTCTCGGCTTTAGGCACCTCAGGATGTCCTTGACTTCCTCGGGGGTAGTCGGACGGATGTGGTCGTCATCTGGCAGGCGGCGGATCCTTCGTATTCTGCGTTCGACGTCGTCCACCCAGTCCTCGTCCTCGTCATCGAGCTCGTTCTCTCTGCACTGCAGTTCATCATCGGCAGCGTCAGCTCTGTTTACTTCAATGCATACGCATAGCCAATTAGGCTATAACATATTGTTGATACTACCGGGACTTGATCGTTTGATTCGTTTGCAAATTATTAGACTATTATTTCTGTGTTATAAATATTTAGTTTGAAACTGTAATGTAATTTATTATATGTACTATAAACGTGCAAATACAAAATTAGTTTATAAATTATAAAACAGCGGATTTAATAAAAAGGTTTCAAATGACACTGAAATTTTAGACTTAAAATGTCATATGTCGAGATCATCTTCCGAAGTTTTAAGTAAACTAAGTGAACGGGGGGTTTGCAACGTTAAAAAATGCTATTTTTATTCGAAAAGACAAAGTTTACAGACTGTTGAAAAATATTATCGATGACAATTTTATTGCTAAAAAACCACTGTATCATCGAAAATGTAGGTCCGAATACACCCATAAAAAGGCCCTTGCAGTAGTTAATGTGCAAACCTGTGACAAAGATAAACCTGTAGGCATACAAAAATCTAATCGCAGTAATCGTCAACCAGTGGATTTTCAAGAAGTGTATTTTCCATGTGTTAAAGTTGGAGATAAAAAAGAAAACCGTAATGTATGTTTCATTTCCACATAAGAAATTTCAAGGTATTGGAGATCGTCCTATAAATATAATGACTTCAATTACCATACTTCATGCTTAAATTTTTTTACGTATAAACGTGCTGAAGAACAGGTACATAATGCCATTATCTACGACATTGCATTTAATCAGTTGATAGATGAAATTGAGCAAGATTGTAAGATCATTTGAATGTATATATTTTGTTTCTGGAATTCGATTCAGAAATACTTTACCTACAATTGCTACTGGAGATGTTGCAGAAAAGTTTACAACACGTAATATAATTAAATGCTTAACTAATTATTTTAGTACTGACATTCAATTTTTCTCCGAAAAAGGTGAAAGAAGTATAGTATGTTGCTCACAGATAACTATTGGAAAGTTTTTAAAAAAATTAAAAGAACTGAAAGATTCTATTAGGGAAGATTTTGATAATGAAGACAAGATTTTTTGTTAACGATGGAGAAACACGCCCTGATTTGTAGCTGCTAAATGTTTGAGATGGTAGATGAAAAATAAAGCTGCTGATATAAAAAATCGCTGCCCAAGGAATCACTACTTCCACATTCAGATCTTGTATCCAATTCTTATACACACTAAATCCCAATGTAATATTTTACTCCTTTTAAAAATAGGGTGGAGGTGGTAGAGGGGGTGGCTAATGCCAAAATAAATTTTAAGAGCCCTTGTACACGCAGTAAATCCCAATTTCATTTTTTACTCCCTTTAATAATAGGGTGGGGGTGGCAGAGGGAGTGGCTAATGCCAAAAAGAATTTAGAGAGCCTTGATTCTCTTATACACACCAAATCCCAATTTAATTTTTTACTCCTTTTAATAATAGAGTGGGGGCAATGGGGGTGGCAGAAGGGGTAGCTAATGCCTAAAATATTTTTTGAGACGCTTCGTTCTTGTATACACACCACATTTTATTTCTTTTTTATTCCCTTTCATAATAGTGTGGGGGTGGTATTGAGGGTGATAGGGGAAGGGTGGGTGTGGCTGATGCTAAAAATTTTTTTGACACCTTGACTTTTCGTACATGCCCTAAATTGCAATTTTATGGACTCTTACCTGCTTTCCTTGCCTATTTACCCTTATTTACCCCGTTTACCCCCGAACCCTTTAACGAAATTATACTAAAATATGATATAGTTCCAGATCTCGTTATAATATATAAGTGTACCAAATTTCAAGTCAATATCATAAACGGTTTCAGAGTAAACACGCGCATAAAAAGTTACAGACCGACAGACAGAAATTTGTTTTCCGCTCAAATTTAAAATCTCGACGTTTTAAGCCTATTTCAACAAATATATATATTCCGTTACTATCCTTCCGCTGGACGTGAAGTAAAATACACATATCTCATGAGGAGGCACTTAAAACAATTCCTATTGCCCTTTACAATCATTTGGCGTGGATTTAATCAGATTTTGAATTTGGCATTGACGATAATGGTCGACTGATTGTGCCCAAGAAAATGCCAATGATAATATAATCTCAAAAGATATTTTGATCTATAATCTTGATGCATTGCAATAAACCAGATGTTAGCGCGCTAGAAAACGGCCGAATTCTTATAATAGAAGTTCCGCGAACGCAAAGTACGGTGTGTTTAAAAATCTGTAACTCGCAAACTATATGAGATATAGAGCTAATTTCTTTTTCAAAAACTTTTTCTATCTTAAGTGCACAAACTGGTTTCTTTTCTAGTTAGGTTTCCTTACTCAAGCAAATTACAGAACCGACTAATAGAATAGATAAAGAGAATCTATAATACCTACATAAAAGCTTGACAGTGAATAAATGGCGTTTATTGAATATAATTTAAAAGCGAAACGCCCTTATAAATAGTGATTTGTTTACAATTGTTTTCTGAGGATCCAGTAAATACATTACGTTATATAGGATATACTATACAGCAGGTGAATGAAAAAGTTTCAGAGATGAAGACAATAACTACATGTATATAGTAAACAAAGTATAAAAATGAAATATAAATGAATGTAAATGTTTTGCAGGCTTGGCACAGACAATTGGTTCTGAAGTGCTGCAACAGAGATATATAATAGTGTTAAAAAATCATGACTGAGTTCTTAAGATGCAAAATTAGGTACATAAAACAATGCGAAATAATTTATCAGTTACTTGTACAAAGAAAATTCCTGATAGTTAAAACAGCCTCACTTACAAAAACTGAATAAAAAGGCTATACAGATCGTGCTAAACATATAGTTATTATATAAATAATAATATATCAAAACCAACCTAGAATTCAATTGGTTAGTTACATAATTAATATGTTTATACCATTATATCTTTGAGTCAATAATTATTCCCAAATATTTTGTTTGTGATACAGATGCCACTTTGAAATTGTCATATGTGGGAAGTTCACAAAATAGAGGATGCGAATATTTCGTATAAAACGGTATTTATTTGGTTTTGATTTGATTTGATATCAATAACTTATTGAAAGCATTTTTTGATGATTTCCAGGTCTTGCCAATTAGATGCAGTATCATATGTAACTTACTATGGAAGCACGGTGTGTAAATGATGTAGAACTGATGTATATGAAAAACATTAAAGGAAGGTCCTTGTAATTATCCGTCCACTGCGGTACGCCATACTTAACCCTTTTTGAACGGCTTCTTACGGAATTTCGCTGCATGTATTAGATTCTTCATGTGAAACACGATTAGATAAATAAGAGTTTAAACTATTACTTTGAAATCTAGATAACTGAGTCTTGATAATAGTCTAGCGCGGCATATCGTGTCAAATGTTTTGCCAATAACAATAAATGTGGCTGAGCACTTATTTTTATTATCTAGTGCCTCATATATCTGACCAAAGAGGGAAACAATAACATTTTCGGTAATTCTACCTTGTCTAACATCACATTGACAGCTTGATAATAGATTGTATTTATTCATGTAGCTCATAAGTCCAAATGTAACGATATATACAAATATTAGAATAGAAACTTTACAATCACAATCAATACATAATGTATTCTTACAACCAATTGTCATTTATAAATTGCTTTATAGAAGTTTTAAATTTATCTACAGTAGGTAACTCTCGTATTTTCTTAGGTAAATTATTACATTCGTTAATTCCACTAATCAATGTCGACTTTTGTCCTCTAGTTGTTTTCCTTAAGTCTGTATACATGTTACTTTTACACCTAATGTTATGACAATGTGCATCTTTCTTCAATTTAATTAAATTATACAAATAACTTTACAACTAAACAACATCTTATTAATAATTTTAAAAATAAACCATAGTTTGAACGAAGATATTGCCCTGGACTTAATATACTGCTTTTTTTAACATCTTGTTAATCATTTATTTAATCTTTCACAATGTTCTAACATTTTTTCCGCATATTTTGACAATGCTTTCAGTTAATGATATTGATAGTTTCTCACTTCTACTGTGGAACTATTTTTGAAAATAGAACTAATAATGTCTATAGTTTAAAAACGGAAGGAAATTTTACATCAGACATTATTCTACTAGGAAGAATTCAGAGATTTCTTTTAATATTGTTGCAGTAATACCTAAACTTTCATATTATTATTTTTAACTATCTATAATAATAATGTACGAGAATGGAATGTAAGTTATAAAGCAACATAACGACTTTAGAAGACTATATAAAAATTGACATTAGTGAATTACAGAAATAAATAATATTTTTTGCATTTTAGTTGTATGCCTTTGATCACCTGGATCACAGTACTCTATTTGAAAAAATGGATAAGTTTGAATTGTCAGGGATGCAGTTAGAATTTTTCTCTTCATACCTACAGAATAGACGTCAGTATGTTGAATACCGCGGTTACAAATCGTTTGACATCCTAGCCACCTCCGGTGTACTCCAGGGTTATATACTAGGTCCGCTTATGTTTGTTATTTTTATAAATGACATTGCAGATAATCTTATATGCCGATGATTTGAAAATATATTGTGTAATAGAAAACGAACAATATTGTGAAAATCTTCAGAATAACCTAAACATGGTAGATGACTAGTGCCTAATAACCTGCCTCTCAACATATCTAAATGTAACTCATTCATCTTCTCTAAAACGCGTAGCTCTATCAATTACGATTATCATATAAACGATAAAATTTTGCAGATACCGGATACAGTAAAGGATCTTGGAGTTATATTTGATAAGTGTCTAAATTTTAAGGAACATACTAATTTCACCATCGTATCGGCTTTAAAAAGTTTAGGTTTTATAGTAATTAGTAACTGCAAAGGGTTTAGTAATTCTTTTGAAACGGTTGTACTTATTTATTTGTACGCTCAAAATTGGAATACTGCTCATTGATTTGGTCCCCAGGATATGTTATTTACATAAATAGTGTTGAGAATATTCAGCGCCGTTTTGTTAAATATTTGTGCTTTATTGAAGATAATATTTATCCAACAATTGGATATCCGCAATATGTTATGTTGGAAAGATTTCACATGTCTAATTTAGAAAATAGAAGAATAGTACATTTAATAATTTTTCTTTACAAAATTATACATATCATGTTTGATTGCCCTCTCATTTTGGAGCAACTGAATTTTGATATACCTCGTATAACAAGTTGGAATTATGAAACATTGTATCTTCCTACACTTCGAACTAATTTATTAAAATTTTCCCCTCTATATTGTATGTGTAAAAATTATAATCTACTGCAAGATCAGCTTGATATATTAACAGCAGCATTCGTTCAATTAAATAACTTAATTTATAATTTATAAGTTTAGCTCTCTATACTGTATTTCTGTCTTAATGTGTTTTTTTATTTTATTTTTTTATTATTGTAATGTATGTTGCTATCTTGTAATACCTGTTTATTGTAATGTTTACATATTCTTTATTGTAAAGTTTCTACCCTGTAAATGGTTACCTGTGTTTTCAAATAAATAAATAAATAAATAGTAATAAATATAATGTTACAACACATATGTTTCGATACTAACTAATTTGTTAATTTACGGATATAACATTGTGGTTTACGATAATACATTACCCATTTTTAGGACAATATGTTGGCTCACTGTGTATTTATATTTATTTACAGTAAGAAGTGCTTTATGTCAAACAATCTCGATTAGGATTTCAACAAAGACTTTCATTTATAATGCAATGTATGATGCTTATCTTTATGCAAGATACTTCTTGGAATTCTGCTCATTTATATGATATTTTTACCGAATTCTCTTTGTGCAAACTTTAGCTTTTTGCTTTCTAGACAAAATGGCCGTTGCCGTAAGAAAACTAAAGAACCATCCGAGGATTGGTACTTATGTCTCATGTTTGGTTCATCCGCGATGGATATTCACGGGTAACATGCTCTTTTAATAATTAATGTGTTTCTGTATGACACATCTTAAAAATCATATCTATATATTGAGGTTTATAATGTATAGCATGATATTTTTCTACATAGGCGCTTTTACTGGAATTAATTAATTAAATTAGAATATTACGAACGCCTTTACATTTCCAATTAATTTAGACTGAAGTATCTAGTTGGAGTATCACCAAAACGATTACTATTATATATGTTAAACTTTAGTATCTAATTTCGGGGTGTTCTATTAATTGATAAAAAAAAAGAATGCGTAGAGTTAAGATGCTATATAGTCCGGACCGGACGGTAACTTGCACGAATGGATCCACCTTGCACTTTGTGCTCGAACGTTGAAATTTGCTACACTTGATATAAGAAATATTGTCACTGTCGGGGCCCCCGCGGAGCCCCACCTTCAGGGGTAAATTACCATTTTCACTTGTTTTGGAGCTAAAAAGTGTCATAGAGGGCTGGGAATTGCCGATTTAAACATTCCAGGAAAAACATTTTTTGCCATACATGCTTATTTGTTCATCTAGCAGACGCTGTGACTAATGACTGTGAAAGAATTGTGATAAGAACATGCAATACGAATGTACTGGTGCTTGCGGTTTTTGGTATGCAACACTTGAATAACCTCAAGGAGCTTTGGGTGCACTTTGGCATGGGAAAACACGCCAAATTTTCAGGTGCCCATTTACTTGCAAGGGTGCTAGGTAAGTCACCACATATAGTCTATATTTTACTCATTTAAGAACGCGGTTGTTAAGATGTATTAATTGTGTTCCCAGGTCGCGAAAAATTCAGTCTATAATAGTATTTCACGCAGTTACCGGATGGGATACAGTATCTCTTTTCCGTGAAATTGGAAGTTCATGACTATTAATGCCTGGGTACAGTATCCTGGAGCTACAGAAGCATTCACAGCCCTGTAGACTGGAGATGTTGAAAAAGCATTGGAAACTCACGAAAAATTTGTTGTTTTAATGTACAGAAAGTAATTGAAATGTACCAATAAGGAGCAATTTTAAAAAGTACGTATTATAAATCCATCAAATGAAAAACTGTTTTGTTTTTCAGAACCGTGTCTTGTAACACTGTGAACGAATACCGGTGAGTGCTATTTACTAAAAACGATCGTCAGCTGGAATTGATTCCACCAACAACGCTCTAGAACAGCATGCCAGGTGTGTTTCCCTTCAAAGCCAAATATGGAGAAAGTAGCTTCAGCGGGTACAGCACCTTCCAAATCCATCAGATTTTGGATGAAAAAAATGTGACAATATTTAGGAACCAGTGTGGCACACAGTGCCCTGTAGCCTCAGGGGCATGCGAAGCCTTAGTTAACTGTAGCTGTAAAAAGTGTAAAAAGAGCTGCGTTCCAAATCGCTGTAAATGTCTCAAAAACAATCTGAAATGCTGTGGTCTATATGAATATAATTATGACACATCTGAAAGTGTATAGTAGTTCTATATGTGCCACTCGGATTAATTCCCAATGCTCAGGTACTATTTATTGGCATTGGTGTGAAATAAAACTATTATTCCACCATTATTATAAGAAAACTGGCATATTAATTTATTCGCCCTATCATTAATTTCGACCTCACGTACTAAAAACATGATTTTTCGAAATCAAAGACCCCCAAAAACATACGAAACGAGACCTCACTCGAAAAAATGCGACAGAGTAAACTTTTTCGGGAAATAACGTTATTTTGTGCATTTCCCCACCGCCATTTTGAAAAAAAACGACCGTGGGCCCTGGGACACTTGCTTGTGACCTTAATCATCCAAAATACCGCATGTGTACCAAATTTTAACCCTCCATGATACTTTTTAGCTCCAAAACAAACGAAAATGCGGATTTGACCCTGAAGGAGGCAACCATGCTACAACAAGGCCTCCGTGGGGGCCCCGCCCTGGCAACATTTCTCATATCGAAGGGTAGGGTCTAGCGAAAAAATGTACCAAATTTCAATGCTTGAGTATAAAATGCACGGTGGATTCTCTCACCCGCCGCGCCGGATTGATATGTGTGATTGTATCGATTGAACTTTATGAATCAAAAGTGCACTTGTTTTTCACAAATATGAATTTTACAATGAGATATATGAATTTAGTAACGTCGTAATTTTTCAATTATATTTTCTTCTCGAGCATTTGGTCCAGTTAGTATGTCGAAATTCCCTATATTAACCTTGCTGGTGTATGCGCGGAAGCTATACAACCTTAGGCGAGGGTTGTATAGGAGATATACCATCCTTCGGAGGGGATGTAAAGCCGTAGGTCCCTTGTCTATTAAATTTTAGGCAAGTAAAAGATCCCTACTCTTCTTAAGGGAAGAGGTTCGGCAAAATTCCTGGTTGGGGGTTCTACAGGCGTCGGTGTTAGGCCTCAGTAGAGGAAATAGGTCGACGTTAAATAAATGTATAAAAAAAAACCTTGCTGGTCACCCGACGTCGGCGATCTTTTGAGGACTTGTTGGGCTATTGGAAGTTATACAATGTCGAGTTGTCAGGAAGTTTGGGTGGTGGAGTTCGCCGCCATAATGGAAAGTGTGACGCCGGCGGTTTTATTTGAATAACTCGGCAACCGTTCAAGCTAGAAAAATATTTTAAAAGGCTTTTAAAGATTACCAAATGTGCTATACTTTGTTTATGAGCACCTTTTCCATACGATGAATGGTTTTTAAATTATTTCGCGGCAGTTTTAATTTTGCTCCAAAATTTCTTTTTTAGATTTTTAATTTTTTTTTTATGAACGACCACGAAAGAAATACAAGACACCAGAGCTCTAACTCTTGAAAAATACTAGAGATATTTTTTTTTATCTAGCGTGAATGCTTCAGCAAATAGCGTGCCCGGAATAGACTTTTCCACATCACCTGGGAGGTGGGTTTTGATACCGACCAATGGATGGCGACACCTGTTGGCGAACAACGTAAATATTGACCATGAGTTTTCAGCCGTGTTTCTTGATAGATTATAAATATTTAACTTTACAGTGTTACAAAATATATGAGTGTTTTATAAAATTTTCGAGGAATTAGGTGCAAAAGAGAAAAAAGGCGTTATTCAAGTTTCAAAATCATAAAAAATGTGGTCCACTTTGGTACGGAAAAAACGCATTTGAAGTGACAAATTTAATAATTTTTATACGGATTGAATGGGACGATAGTTCAGCGAATGACAACTGTCATTCAACACCCACACGAAAGAGACGGTATGTAAGTCTACTGCATGTCTATGAATCTGTATCCGCTCTTGATCAGAGGCAGCACCACGTACCAAGGTACGTAAGTCTCAATAGCGGGCTATATCAAAAAAAATTTTGAAGAAGTTTTATACTTTCAAACTAGGTGGTAGCCCGCTAACTAACAACATAACACACCCTACATTACCAGGCGTTACCCATTTTTCGACAAATTCTCTAACCAACCGTTCGCCTAGTATAACTTTCTCTCACCTTAACTTTCATGTGTAAAATATTAGACATTTGACCCCCTGTCTTCCCCTTCGTTTCCATTTGCCTATATTTTGCTTTCAAACTTATTTTCTCATCAGTCCTACCCTACTTATATCAAAACCAAAATCTAGTCTAAACTCAAACTCTGTAAGATAATATATATTTGACAGCTGTCGCTGCGGGAGTCATCTCGAACGGGTTTTGTATTTTCGTTGAACTTTTTGCCGTATCAGCTGCCAAAATTAAATCAGTATACGTTTGCTTTTATTAGTTTTTAAGTTTTAATTGTCTTTTTCTCATTTGGAAATTTTAAATCTTATTTGCTTATTTTATTCGTTTCTATATGACAGGAGATAGGTTTTATTTATATATTTCTATGCGTTGTTTATCTTTCGCCGAACAAGCCCTACTCCGCCCAGCCCTTCATCCACCACGCCGCTTTGCGCCATGGTTAACTGGCTTGCTTCGAGTCATGCCCCGGGAAGGACTCTGTAATATTTATTTTTAATAAAGCTGTATTTATTTATTTTCTACCTCTTTCTCTGAGCATACCTAGCTAAGTGGGTTCGAGCCCCACCTAGTAGTAATTTTTAGATATGAATTATTATAAGAAGTAGTTCCGATCCCGCTACAAACTGTAGAGCCCCGCCTCCTTAATGATTTTGGGTACATCTCACATTTACAGTTCGTCGTTAACAACTAATACAACATACAACTATATGCAGATTCTTTCCCTAAGAGTTATATTTACAATTTTAGAAAAGTATCCATTTAAAACAATTTATCCTCTTGCGAGGAATATTGTGGACCTCACCTAAACGCAAACAAAATAAAAGACATACAATTCAGAAACTTACCAGTATCTTTTCTATCTTCTTCGCTTAATTCGTGGCCATTTCTGCAATTTGTAGTCACAAAGGTATTTCCTTTGTAGATATAAATCGCGAGTTCAACTCAAATTTCGGCAATTAACGTGTGATTATATGTGAGGAACGATTCCATTTTGATAATCACAAAATGTTGCAGTGTTCTATATTCTATTTAAGTACAAGATCTATCAATATTGCCTGCAAGTTCGTTAAAAAAACAGGATGAAAACGTATCTGTCAATTTTCATGAGGAGACTCAAATATGTGCTCAGATATACCTTTCAAATTTTTTCCTGTATCTTGAATAAACCCCACGATTCAATACAGATAATGCATGGAAGCTCTCTAATTTATTAGGAAAATATTGGGATCAGGTGTACATAAACCGGTGAGCGAGTTCATATTGTGCGTTGTCAAGCCAAATGAATGAATGATTTACGCATAACTGAATGTGTAAATTATGACAATTTATTAGGCGGTTTGGTGATAAATATGACAAGAATAATATGGTCTATCACAGATGCTGTTGGAAATTCCATTAAGAAGATTGGCTTTATTTTAGCAGCATATTCACGAACATGTGACAAAAGGATGTGTTTCCGTTGTCCGATATGAGTCATGTTGTACCTATTCGAATAAGGTAGTTGTTTTAGTTAATTGAATAATAAAATAAGCTGACTGTATTAATATAAATATTGATTTCAAGAAAATGGGAAAAAAATATTGAAACTGTTTACACCCACCTCTTTACTATTACTTGATAGATACGAATACTATACTTATTGACGGACAGGCGGGCAGATAAATAAATGTATTAAGATCTAAAGTTCAATAAATATATATGAGCTCCCAGCTCTTACTAATTGTTTCAGTGGGTCAGAAACCATACCTACCTAAAATCATGTTTTTTGGGACGAATCGTAACTGTTTCCGGATGAGGCGAAGCCGAGTCCGGAATTGTTGATGAGTCCTAAAAAATTGATTTAAGTACGTGTTACAAACAAATTATTTTTGTTAAAGGTCCCTAAAACATATTCAAATTTTTGATCAGAACTATTTTGCTTTATTTACCTAAATAATCCTCAAAAGTTGCAATGGCAACGTTTTGGGGTTGAGCCCGGAAAAATCTCATTTTACGGACTCTAATGAGTCCCAAAAATTGCTATTTTTGAAACCAAGTTTAGCGTTTCCAATTTGTCGTTTCCGCCGATCCAGGCCCGTCCCGCCCGTTCCTGCAATCCGCTTCCGCGTCAACGCGGTGGTTGCACGATCGGTTCCGGGGCAGGTCCTGGGGAGGCAACCGTTTGTAATGTTCTTAATTTTAATAAAGCTCTTTTGAATTGAATTGAATTGAATCGGATCGGATCGAATCGAATCGAATCGAACCGAACCGAACCGAACCGAATTGAACCGAATTGAATTGAATTGAATTGAATTGAATTGAATTGAATTGAATTGAATTGAATTGAATTGAATTGAATTGAATTGAATTGAATTGAATTGAATTGAATTGAATTGAATTGAATTGAATTGAATTGAATTGAATTGAATTGAATTGAATTGAATTGAATTGAATTGAATTGAATTGAATTGGGTATTACACTAGTGGGCGAAGTGAGCATTTTACTCAAAAATTAACTAAAAGTATATTCATCAATTTCACATTCTGATTTGTCACCAACTTTTCTGAACTTTCCATATCAGAACACAATTTATTTCCCTATTATTCGTCAAAAAGAATGCAAATAATTCTTATTAAATTTTTCAAATTGACAAAAGTTTATTTACTCGTTTCTATGAAAACTACGTGACTTATTATTTGATTCACCGAAAACTAATTTGAAAAAAAGGTTTAACTCTTGGAATAGTTCTCCGGATACCATTCGCAGTCGAAGTTTGCAGATCATTTTTGTGGTGGTATCACTCATGTTTCCTTGCGCTTGCAAAGTAATCGGTATATTTTGGCTACTCGCGGTATTATATATGATTATTGTTCGTCTTTGCTGACTTCTTTTTCATCTCCGTCTATCTCTTATATTTCCACTTCTTCAATATTTTCATCTTCATCAACAATCATCTCAGCGGAAAATAACGAAATGTGGTCGGCTTCATCATCGTTGAACTCATATTCAACGGTTGTATCCTCGGACATCGTTATTGGGACACGACTGGGCCCGACAAGAACCACGAAACATGGCAATCCTATATTCCTGCATCCACAATTGTTGCCACAACCTTTTTGCAATTGCAGAAAATAGAATTGAAAATTTCATCTGGTACAGGAGGAATCAAAATAATTGTTCACTCTAATAACCAGCTGCTACTGTGGGTGGAAGTGACGATCATTACACTGGCTTATTTAGTCAAGTGCATTTTGCAAAACTAAAATATCTATAATTATCAATTACCGGATGAATGAAAAGTCAGAATTATAGAAAATGTAGCAAATAACTGAATTTAAAACGTACGACGCGTCATTCAATATTACACCACTATACGTATAGAAAAGTGGCGCATGAGCTTTACTCCGAAGTTTCCTCGGCCCAATATTTCGAAAACTATTGGTTATACGTAAATTTTGTATAGGATCTTTTCTATTGAGACTTTTCTCACAAACAAATTTTACAGTAACCAAAATTAACGTACATCCTATAATTTAGGAGATATTTGAGAGAACTGATTTTCATGACATTTGACCTTCTGAAGCTATTGTAGCCCTCCAGTTGACTTTATGAACTTTTGAGGAATTATTTGTAACGCCAAAATAAAGAGAACACCGCTGTAAAATCTTCTGTTGGATTTTTTTAGAGGTTTGGTCTTTTTTTGTATAAAGTGACTGGATTAAATTATCATGATGTCACTCTAACTGGAGTGTCCCACGAGAAACCATCTACTATAGAAATCCTAAATGCAAAATCTGACGTTTGAAATTCAAAATTCTTACAGACAAATACTTGTGTAAGAAAAGCCACAAACAGAAAAAGGAAGTATGTGTAACATTAATTCATTACCTAGAGACATATATACACATATTTATATATAATATATAAGTCAATGATAAAGAAAATAGGAGGGTAGTATCATGTTACATCAAATAAAATACTCCGTGATATGGTATATACATTTATCAAGCAAAAGCGGCTCAAGCTTGTTTTAAATATATCTTCCTTATTTATGGATTTTATATCATCAGTGGTAAAATATTTTGGCACTTACAGGTCTATGGTCTCTAAAAGTAATATTTAGTCTAGAAAATGATAGGCGTAAATTATTCTTTTGGCAAGTATTTGCGTGGTAATAATACCTATTGATCATAAACTTATCTTTATTATCAAAGAAAAATAAGTAGATTTAAAATATTTATAAACCATATAATGTGAGTATTTTGAAATTTTTATATCTTTGCATGTGTGGCTGTTAGATACATTAGCAATACATCGTATAATTCGCTTTTGAGCTACAAATACGTGTCCCCCCAATAGCATACGTCATATTTTAACCAACTTTCTACCTATACATAATATAATTTAATTAATTGGTCTGGTGTAAAAACGGGCTTTAGATATGTAAATAATAAATAAACAGAAGAAAGCTTCGAGAATATAAGTTCTCTTCGTCGCCAACCCGAGACTGTTTAAAATAAAGGAAACACAGCAAATACCTTTCATGTCTACACCAACCATAATAAGGTAGAAAACAACCTTACCTCCAACTTTTTCCTGCCAGCCTGAGACTAAAAATGAAGGAAGAAGCAAGTGGAAGCGGTTAAATTCCTTAAAGAAAATAATTTCTTTGTCTCGACAGCTCGAAACTAACTAAAATGAGAAAGATAACGAATATCTTTACCGTAATAACCAAATTTATTTGAAATAAAAGAAATACAAAATGAAACTATTGACTAAATAACTTTACGCTACATATTCGGTCATCCACTAAGACAACCAAATCGTTTCATGTACAAATCCAAAGACGGTGCCACCCTTTCGTGTAGTCACGACTGGCGGCCATTTGGCTTGCGAGAAAGGTGGTAGGTATCAAGCAGATACAAGGGTTAAAACAAATACGATTTACTAGTAAATGATTATGGTAAAGATGTCGTAGATGTAACTAACAACAATTAATAACAGACAGACATTCAACAATAATAACAATTAGGTAAAGGGATAGGAGTCTCCCATTAGACAATAGCTCATTGAGAGAAAAATGCATCGGGATAAAGAGTCTTCCCTTAGACTAAGATTATGCTGGAGACTGAGTAGGATTGAATCAAGACTGGAATTCTAACTCTCAAGTTATATTATTTCATATAATTCCTACAGGTTTATTTAGCAGGTCACATAATATGGGGTACAAGATTATATTTATTATTTAGTTACTCATTCAATGTCAGACCTTGTTTCTAATAGTTGTTTGTTATGTTTGTTTAAAGTGTAAAGAGAGATAATAATTCCATTTATATGTTTCTAATAAGCCCAGACCTGTTTCTTAGAATATTAATCATTTTCTTTAACTACAGCTTCAATTGTGTGTTTCCAAAATAGTCAACTAATGGCACAATGTGTTTTTAATTTATGTTATGTGGTATTTATAAAGATAGTTAAATTAACTTAGTAAGGTTAAAAAGAAAAAATAACAATTGAAAAGCTTTCGGGCTGGTGTACAAAAAAATATAATGCAATAAAATAGTGCTTCACAAAAAATATTCTCTCAAAACTTTGCAAGAACCGTGAAGGTTATTAAAAAAATGGACACAGACACAGTTGTAGAGAATTAAATTCAATATAAATAAATAAAAGAAATTAATGATCTTAATAATTGAGGCGTGAAGAGTGGTAAAAGATGCGGCTTAGGAAACCATATTTCGAGAAAATACCTTAAAACTTAACAGTATTTTAGTATTGTTGGTAAAATTCATAGCAAAACTAGACACCATTGAAATTGAAATTGAAATTATTTTTTTTCTTTTTATACAGGCAAGGTAATTAATTATTAATATTAACTATAAACCGCAGCTCCATAAAGTAAAGTAGGTACGTATTATTCTAAGTATGGTTTCAAAACATTAAAACAATCATTTTCTGAACTAAAATCTACTCCTAGTAATTTCTAAACTCATAAAAATAGTATATTGAGAGATACAAAAACCACTTTTACTCCACATATAGCGTACTATTTTTTCTACAAAAATCGAACATAAATGAAATAAATACTGTCCATTTTCTCTTCAATTGCTTTAAGTATCACACGTAGGCTTCAGTAAAAGATTTTTAGTGCTTCTCAGAGGAAGTGTGGAGAAAAGTGATTGTCTAAGTTGACGAGAGACAATAGATAGATAGATAGATAGATAGATTGATAGTTTATTAATGTTTTAAATAACAAGATTTTTGCACAAGTCAATATACAAAAGTAAATAGTAATAAGAAAACACTTAAGCCTATAATACATACTTATGTTATAACACAGACAATACTAGTAAGACAGCTTTACATAATATTATACACGTTAAAATCACGGACTTCAACCGCTGTATTTAAAAATTCCTCAATCGTGTAAAATACAGCTTCACGTCTTCCATCGGCTTGTATATCAGTGTATGCACGGCAGCTATATAACCTTAGGCGAGGGTTGTATAGGGGATATACCATCCTTCGGAGGGGATGTAAAGCCGTCGGTCCCTTATCTATTAAATGTTAGGCAAGTAAAAGATCCCTACTCCTCTTAAGGGAAGAGGTTCGGCAAAATTCCTGGTTGGGGGTAGCTCGCCTACAGGCGTCGGTGTTAGGCCTCAGTAGCGGAAATAGGCTGACGTTAAATAAATGTATATAAAAAATAATAATCAAGTATGTTTTTATTACATTTTTAAAGTGTTTGTATTGGAGGGATCTCACAGTGTCAGGTAACTTATTAAAAAACTGTGGAGCATAGCACAAAGTAGCATTCCAAGATTTTTTAAATTTTAGGTAACTATTCTGAGGTCACCTTTTCTACGAGTAATCATGATTATGTACGTCTTGTGAAGCTACATATAGTTGATTGTCAATTTTGGCATGAAGCAAGCATTCAAATATATATTTAGATGGAAGGGTCATAATTTTTAATTGTCTAAAAGAGCCTTTGGCATCTGCACGGTACTGCAGTCTAGCTAATACACCTATCGCCTTTCTCTGTAGGCAAAATATCCTATTGGCGTGTGGGGAGTGCCCCCAAATAAGTATACTATAACTGCAGATGAATTGTATAAGAGCATGGAATGCTAGAATGCAAACCTCTTAGGCTACGGTATTAGTCAGGTATATATAAATAAATATATCCTTCGAAATTTCTTTGGGAGTGTGATCCGCATGAATATTAAATTTTAAAGTGGGGTCAAGATGAATTCCTAGGAATTTGATTGAACACAACTTGCTGATTTCTTCATGTGTACGCAAAGAAAAGATTATACTTTTCGTTTTACTTTGATTTAGATATAATCGCTCTGCTGCGAACCAGTTTCCAGCCCTTGAGATAACCGTTTCCATACAAATTTTTAGTTCTGCATAGTCTGCGATTGAGCAGGTAAAACTTGTATCGTCCGCATATAACACAGCACTTTGTGGAAATGCTACTGTTACATCGTTCATGTATATTAGGAAGAGCAATAGGCCAAGAATTGATCCTTGCGGAATTCCATGTCCATTAATCCTATCTTCCGAGATGCTACCTTGATAACTCGTAATTTGTACTCTGTTATCAAGGTAACTACGTAACAACTTCAGGCTCAAATAACTGACTCCATAGTGATCTAATTTTAAGTAAATAGAATACAGTAGCGTAGGATAGGGTAGGGTAGGGTAGGGTAGAGTAGAGTAGAGTAGGGCAGAGTCGAGTAGAATATAGTATACTATAGAAAAGTAACTGTGCTATAGAACAAGTAAAGATTGTAAATTATTTACTACCAAAATAGGCATATAAATATACACATACGAGTATATATACGCGTACGCATGTACAGATCTTAATCAACCATGTGATATGCTGTGTGATAAATTAACAAACATATTCGAGAAACTTGTTGCGTTGACATGATCTATGTTATACGTTGTAACAGTTTAAGGGCCGGTTTTTCAATGCTCAGTTAAGCTAATCTAACCAACAGCTAACTCTTACCGCCAGTCAAACCATTTTTTCAGATCACAGTTTCACCTAACCACCAGTCAAATTCTCGGCCAAAGTAGCTGACACTTGAATGTGTCTGTTTGCTATTCTAACTGACGGCTTCATACTTAACGCATGCGTGACGCCGCGGTAGTGCTTTTATTTTTATTAAAATGAGAGGTCAATTTGTTCACCTTCTTTGATTTTAAACGAACATATTTGTTTTTGAGTTTTATTCGAAGTAAATCGTAAACGGTGATAATATGGAAGCATTTGATTTTGTAAGCGATGATGAACTAGAGTTTATAGAATTTATAGAATATGAGGGAAGACCGTTTGTCGTAAGGGAACGAATACCTTTGAGGAATTTGATGATGTGGATTTCTTCACGAGATTTCGTTTGAGAAAAGAGACAGATTTATTAATTTTGGAACCGATAGAACCTATAATTGAGACCATCACAGACCGGTGTTATCTCTTGTGTTATGGATATAAATTCTGTATTATATAATTACCCACCAAAGAGGAACATTTTGTTATTTATTTGGAACTGATACCTATTTTATGTTTACATAAGAACACTGTCAATGTCTGTCACCCGCCAAATTGTGCCTGTATTTATAGGTTATAGAATAGGGCTGAGCGTCAACACTTATGTTGATAAGCTATGAGCGCATGCGTAAGTTTGATTTCTCAGCTGTCAGGATTGCTAATCGTTGTAATAAATTCGCTAGCCAATAGTTAGCTAGCTGGAAGCTAAATATTGCTTAGAAAAACGGTCACAACCTTAACTAGAACATTGGCTGATAGTCAATCTTAACTACGAGTGACGTAGCAGACACTTATAACTGATTATTGAAAAACGGGCCCCAAATGAGCCGATGGTTGGTTATGGCGCGAGGTGGAAACGCGATTAATCACACGCGTATCGCGCCATCGGGTTCGAATCCCGGCTCTGGCACTGTCGGAGGAAATGGTTGTATGTCTGCGTTTTTTCAATGTTTCCGCACAAACCTCTGGTTTCTGGATTTGGGGGTTGTCTAATTTCTGTGGTATTATTTATTATTATTGAAAAACTTAACGCTGACCATATCAATTTTATTTGACTTATTTAATTTTGTCTGTACTTGGCTAAGTTAACGTAGTCTGGTCTTTTTTAATTTAATTCCAACTTAATTATTTTCAAATTAGGTGAATATAGAATTAATGCGTTAATTACTTTTCAAAATTGTAATTGGATTACTGTCATGTGTTGTTTATTTATTAGTTATTATTTGTAATAACTTAAGTCATAAATTTAAATAAGTTAAAATTTTGTATACACTTCTTCAACCTCGGTCAAAATTGTATACAAATCGCGATCGTTTTTCCACCTCGGTATTTAAATTTTCCTAAGCACGGTATTGTTTTCCTTACAGGTGAATTATGCTGAATAAATTCCACCGGTGTATAAATCCCTGTAATGCGGTATATTATTGAAAGTATCAAGGTTGCGGTGTTCGAAAGGTAAGAAGGGGAACGGCTATAAATACTGAACCCTGAAACGAATGAATGCGGCAGCACACGCACCTCGATCTCATGCAAATCCGAATCCCTTTCGAAGGCGCACCCCTAGGACTCGGCCAGAAGCTCCTTGCTCCGGATCTTGAAGGATTTATGGCTTTATAAATGAAACGTACGCACATGTGCAAGGCACAATGGGGAGCTGTTTAAATCAACATTTTTCAATTTTTAGTGGATTACCAAATAGAAAATAAGACATAAATTAAATGTATACTTGTAAATGTCACTACGTATATTAAATACAGGTTATTCGGAAAATAAGAACGTCGCTTATAAGGAGATTCTTGACATCAGAATGGAAGAGATTTGTAATGGTATAATTGTAAAATATATTTTAGTTTATGTGCTTTATCTATTTATTTAGACCATTCAAGAATTACAAGAATCATTTACAGGATATGGACAAATCCACAGTTTTATAACAAAAGTGATAGAAATGAAAAGTTAACAAAGCCAAATGCAAATAAATACATAAAAGTTGGAATATGCAGAAACATTCTATAAAATTATGAAGCAAGGTAATCTATTTGTGAACTATGACATCTGTGCTATTTATGATGCCACCGATATCAAAATGTGCTACAAATGCAGTGGACTAAATCATGTCGCGAAGTCATGCAGTAATAGCAAAATTGTGTGCCCAAAATGTTCCTTGGAACATCCAGTGAAAGAATGCCCTAGCACATCTTTGCCTAAATGTGTAAATTGTGTAAATGCAGGGTTAAAGGAGAGCAATCGTTCCGCATGGGATAAAACAAAATGCACAGTCTATATAAAAAAATTAGAACATCACAAGCTGTCTATCTTTTCGAAGGAATAGCAATCACATGTAGAAAATACCAGTAATCTAAGTGAAGGTCAAAATTCTCTTGGGGCACCTGAAGACTCGTCTAGGAGCAACCTATCAATAATTTACCAAAATGTAAGGGGCCTTAATACAAAGACTTCCACATTATTAAACAATATTAGTGCTACCATAGATGAATATGACATCATAGGAATAACAGAAAGTTGGCTGACCGAAGGTGTATATGAAAATGAAGTATTTCCCAGTAATTTTTTGGTGTTCAGAAAGGATAGATGTCGTGAAACTAGTGGAAAAACCAAGAGTGGGGGAGTAATTCTTGCTCTCAAAAACATATATAGTACAAAGCAAATATATATGGATTTTAGCGATCGATTTATTGATACGGTTTGTGTAAAACTAAATACATCTGAGTCTAATGCACTATATGTTATCTTAGTATATATCGATCCGGCCTGTAACATCAACAATGTAAGTAATTTTTATAATTTCTTGGAAAATTTACCATTTCTCTATAACAATAATTTCCTAATCATGGGAGATTTTAATATCTCCAAACTGAATCAGTATTACAAGAGCAATACATTAAATGATCAGTATGTTAGAGAACTTATAAATTTTCAAAACTTTTTTGACTGTAAGCAGTATAACAGAATAACAAATTATTTAGACCGTATATTAGATCTGGTGATATCGAATCAAAATTGTACAGTCCAACGTAGCCCATTTTGTTTAGTAGATGAGGATGCACATCATCCAACTTTGTTTATAGAGATCTCTTTAGTAATCAATAAATTAACGCAATTGTCGTCTCCATTAAAATCTACCTATAATTATAAAAAGGCGAATTTCAATCTATTATATAAACTATTTAGAAACACGGATTGGACTGATATTGGAAGGTTTTCTGATGTAAATGAAGCTGTAGAATATTTCTATTCCATTATATACAATATATTTGATAAATGTATCCCAAAAACATAAACTTCCAAGAAATATCCAGTTTGGTTTAACAACCAAATCATAAAAGATCTAAGAAAAAAGGACAGAATTCGTAAAAAATATAACTTATCTCAATCAAACGATTTAAAAAGTGAATATAGTAATCTAAGGGCAAAATTAAAAAAGGATATTGATCAAGCATACAAACAGTACATAAATAAAATACAAGAAGATATTAGCGATGATTCAAGGACATTCTGGCAATTTATGAAGGACAAAAAAGGGGCAGTCTCCTTCCCAAATACTATGCACCTAGAATGTAAAAGCGGGGAGGCAATTGCAGATGCATTCGCAAGTCACTTTAAAAGTGTATACAATGTAGATTTCCATGGAGATGACTCACACATAAAACTAAATCCACACATTGATGAAGTAGTTGTAAACTCTATTACACAAAATGAGATACGTGATGCTGTAAAAAGAGTAAAATCAAACAAAGCAGTTGGACCCGACAGGTTACCCTCTTACATCGTTAAAGGTTGTATCGACTTTCTTGTATACCCGCTTCACTACCTGTTTAACCTAAGTTTAATAACCAAAGTATTTCCTGAAATCTGGAAAGAAGTCCGTCTTTGCCCAGTATACAAGAAAGATGATAAAACCGATATTAAGAATTATAGGCCTATTGCTATACTATCAGTCCCAGCAAAACTTTATGAATCGATTATCTATGACGATATCTATAGATCAGTCTCCAATAGCATATCCATTCACCAGCATGGCTTTATGAGATAGAGGTCAACTGCTAGTAACCTGATTAATATCACTCAGTTCATATCCCAAGAAATACACGAAGGAAATCAGTGGATGTTGTTTATACCGACTTTCAAAAGGCGTTTGACTCGGTGTCACATAATTTCCTACTCTATAAACTTAAAAATGAATTTGGATTCCATGAGAATCTTATAGAACTCCTCACATCATATTTACATAATAGAAAACAGTATGTGTCTGTAAGTGGTTATACATCGAAACAGTTTCTTGCCTTGTCCGGAGTCAGGGTTCCAATCTTGGACCACTGTTATTTCTCATGTTCATAAATAGTCTTACTGAAATAATTAGAGCCTCCAAATATCTATTATTCGCAGATGATTTAAAAATTTACATTAAAGTTGAAAGTAATATGGACTGCTTCCTGCTCCAAAATGACATTAATAATTTATATCAATGGACACTTCAAAATAAATTGTATCTTAACATTAATAAATGCTTCATTATGACCTATACTAGAAGGAAAACTCCAATTATATTTAATTACAAAATAAATGATACAGGTTTGGCTAGGGTTGAAACCATGAGGGTCCTAGGCATAACATTTGACACCCAGCTCACATTTAGTAATCATATTTACGCCATGATAAATAAGGGCAATAAAATGTATGGATTCATACTACGCAATACGAAGATGTTTAACAATACAGGAGCTATTAGGTCATATGTAAGATCTCATTTGGAATATTGCTCAATTGTCTGGAATCCATTTTATCAAATACACAAAAATAGCATAGAAACAATACAAAATAAAGTTTTAAGGTTTTTAAATTATAAAGAGACTGGTTTATATGATTTTGATATAGATAAAGATATATTAAGGGAAAGATATTATCTCAAAACACTGGAGAATCGACGAAAATAGGGACATATTGTATACTTACATAAATTGTTACATGGCAATGTAGACGATAGTAGTTTCCTGTCCATGATAAGTTTAAGTGTCCCCCACTATCCTACTAGAACTTATAGAACTTTCCACTTAGAGCTGGCAGGTACAAATTATCAAATCAATTCCCCTCTCCACAGAATATGTAATAACTATAATATGATCCAAGCCAACTGTGATATATTTGACATCAGTATAAAAAACTAAAAACCATGTTAAATTCATTGTTTTAAACCATTGCTTTTTAATATTATGTTAATGATAAGCTAGTATTAAGTTAGTTTTAGGTTAATGTAAATATCAAATGTACCATATTACTCTTAATAGGGCTTGCCTGTTGAGTGCATTACCAAATAAATAAATAAATAAATATTCAGTTACGAGTTTTTATCTAAATATCTCCAGCTTTTTTACAAAAAATATCAAAATCATGTTGATATTGCGACAGATATGATGCATTAGAGAGAATTTTAAAATATATGTCCGCGGGGTTGAGATATAGAAACAATCCACCTACCAGGATACGAGTTTAGGGCCTCAAAAAATTAGAATATTGTAGAAAAACTAACGTTTCCCAAGGTTTTTGATAGAAAATTTGTTCAATTAATTTGTTGTTTGCTCCAGCGAGAATCCGGTCGGGTGGTAGACCCCATCGTACTTAAAACTCAGGTTTTTGAGAAAACGACGTTGTACCTTCTAGAGGGCATTTATATGACTGCCATTATGTGGATTCCAAACAATTAATGCGTGTTCTAGTTTAGATCTAATTAGGAAAAAAAATATATATATAAATAAATATAATATAACATTTCAATTGAGATTGCCTTAACCTCTGTCCGAATTTATTTCAGTGGTTTCAAAGTTTGCGGTCGATTAGAAAACCCTTTTGATTTTAAGTAGCCCCATAAAAGGAAATCACAAGCTGATAGATTCGGTGACTGCCGGCCAGTTGATGTCCCCAAATTTAAAAATAACATGACCAGGAGACATTCTTCGCCAAATTGTCATAGAATATAGCACTGTTTGAACTGGCTCCGTCCTGCTGAAACTATATTCTTCGAATATCCGCACCAACATTACGAAGTTGTTGTTCAAAGTTGCGCATACCTGTTGATAATTTTGTGATCTGACAGTAACTCTCACGTCATTTTCCTCAAAGATGAACGACCCAAAAATTCCAAAGGCGGATACTGCACACCACACGGTACTTCGTGCAATTGTAGAGGATTTTCCATCGCCCAGTAGCGAAAGTTCTATTTGTTAACATATCCGGAAAGATGAAAATGAGCTTCATCTGAAATTAGCAAGCAATTAACGGTATTCGTGTTTTCAGCAAATAGCTCTTCGAAACGTTCGCAAAAATCAACGCGTGTTCCAAAATCCTGAGGCAGAAGATTTTGTACGATTTGAATTTTGTAGGATAGAAGTGTAAGTCTTTCAAGATACGACGATAACTAAGGTCCGAAATATCGAGTGCTTATACTTAATTTGATCAGAAAACCATAATTGTCATAAACAAATTCTGAAAAAATTCCCAGTCCATCAGCAAATATCATAAATTATTCAAATTACTAATTTTACAGCAACAACATTAGAAAATATCACCCTAAAAACATCGGGCCCAAATGAGCTTCATCAACATCATCATTTCGCATCCCACTCAAAACATTAATTTTCTATCGAATATTCTTCCCTTCAAATTCAACTCTCAATTCGTTTCGCATCTTTAATATCCAAATCTAATCGACCTCCATTCTATCCTTCAATAAAGTGCTGGTACTATCGTCCCCCATTAATATAAAAACTTCCGTTCGGTCCCCTTTATCATCAAAACTTACTTCCTTTCTTTCACCGTAGACGTATCGGCATAATTTCATATCATATTCAACTCTAAGTGCAGGACCTTCGAGACGATTTTACAGGGTTATTCCAAATTTAATTCGAGCTGGTTCTAAATCTGTTCTTAAATCAGTTTACCTCAAGTGCTTCAAATATCCGTTCTACTTCCTTGGCTGCACCAAGCAAAATAGCTAAACTAATCCTCGGTCACTCCTCCCCATAAAACTAATCCACGTTAAACCAAACCTTCTGCCTTTGCCCATAATAAGCAAAGTGAATTTTTTCCGACATTTCAAATCATTAACAAGTAAAAAAAAATTTTTTTCAAATAGGAATTTCCGTTGTCGAAAAGTTACTTTTTTCCCAACAGTTTTTAGAGTTAACATTTTACGTTTGAAAAGTTTTCCAAACTCTGTTCATTTAATATAAATAAATATTTTAATTTCGTTTTAAAACAAAGTGTTATTATTTCAAGAAGAGATGTACAGGGTGAAGTTTTAGATCCATTCACAGATATTAAACAATAAGTATTTAAATCAGAGTGTTAAAATAGACTCTGACACTAATACAAATGAAATCATCCACTGGGATTTACACAGGGAATAGTCTTGATCCTGTCTGATATCTTAGGAGCAACACTCCCGAACCTCTTCAAAATTAAATTAAGTGTACGAAAAGCCTCAAGAGTCTCTCTTAAGCTCTAAAGCTCCAGTCTCAGCTCAAACTTTTTTATTTCAACAAACAGCGCACAGAACGAGTTCTTCCTTTTGGTTCTCTCTACCACATGAAGCAGTACTGCAAAACTTTATTGTTTTTCGACTAGGAACTAGATCTCGTTGATTTAAATGAAAGTGACGACGAAATAAATGGTGGGTAATTACAACAGAATAGTTATTTTTTAAATAAGCTTCAACCCCAAAAGAACGTTGATTTTTTTGCCAACCCTCCATGTTCACAGCTAAACTGACATTTTCATTATATTATGACATAAATGGACGTGATTAGTAATGACGTCAAGACTAATTAAAACCGCCCAAATGTATGCAATCACACACTGCATCGAGGCGTGAATGTATACTGCGGCAGAAAGTAAAAACAAATTGAACCTTACGACGCGTATAGTTTAGATCGACTTTACTACTATAAAATTATAACTCTACATTGTATTGAAATGTGAATTTACACAAAATATGTACTACATAATAATATTGTAAACAGATGTAGAATTCATCATATGTGAGTAAAAACCTTTAAATATTCCATATAAATGTGAATTTATATGAAATATGGGACAACTGTTTATGCGATTTGATTTTGGTCCTTATGTGTAATGTACATAAAGTTCACAATAATGCATGACGAATTTTCATTGAACGCGCTGTGACTACGTAATATAAGATTGCCTATTTTTGGGTGCTTACACGTCACACTAATCTGGTCCATTGATTTTGAAAATTGATACTTTATTCTGCCAGACCCGGAAATTCACGTTTTTATGTATAGGATAACTAAGGTGACCATCTATATTTGAGTGAAATATAGGACACAGAAGTAGAAGAGGTGGTAGTGATAGAAAGTGTAAAAAGTAATTCTTAAAACCAATATGCCTATTTAGGAAATATAATTAACTAATTCACAAAAATATTAATTTCAAAAACTAAAAAAATGTACTAGATTTTAAGAACAAAATATTTTATTTGATAAAGTAAAAAGAAAACATTATTAAAAGATTTTTCATATTTCTCTACAGAATGAATTTTTTTAACAATTCTTTTGTTCTTCACAATATCACAGATTAATATCAGGCGTCCATCACTCAGGATTTTTATGTATTAAGTTTTATTTTTTACGCTGCATGGCGCATAAGTTGCAATACGTCGCGTAACACAGATTTGGATTGACCAATATAGGCGTAGGCGCATCAAAACTGATGATACCTGGCGCATTAAATACAGACAAAATATCCTTACAAATAACTTCAAAGCCTTCCGACGGAGTTATCTGATTTGTTCCTCATCTGTGCCAATATATTCCTAAAATTCCGAACACGTCATACCTACCATAATTGCACTTTGTTATTAAAAAAGCCTTGAAAGTTTCTGTGGAAAGTTGAGTTTTTTCACTGGACCATTAATTATTCAATTCAAGAAAACATTCTTTCTGTGGAAGCATTCGATACAAGCAAACAAATGCAAAACTCGACAAATTTAGTTATATTTTCATAAAAAATGTTTTCAGTTGTAAAATGTGCAAACAGACACACCCATATTTGTTTCATCTTCTTAACGTTCGCGGTAGGAAGCTCCGAAGTTTACCAGTCATGATTGATTTAATCTAGCCTTGTCGTTGAACGCTGAATTAGAATTGGTACAAACATATCGATAACAACGACAGAAAGAAACGAATAATGTGCAATATTAAAGTCAGGCGTATCCTAAAAATGAAAAACTTGAATGAAATTTGGGTTATGTATAAGATGAAATGAAAAACGGGTCCATTCGTTTAAATAGGGGACAATTTCATTATTTCAAAATTTACGGGACACGGCACTGAAAGTCACCTTAAGGATAACTTGTGATTTCGTAAAAAATTTCGGGATACATAATATGTTTATTAAATGTGCATTAGGCTTCATAAGTACGTTACTGACTAATTATAGAACGTCATAGTTAAGAGTTTTAAATTATTTTCATTAGGAACTTTCTTTAAAAAAATCTGAAAACCTTATGTTTAAACTATCAAAATTATTCATTAAGCTATTTACAACACACAATATTACACAAAAAGAAACTGCCAAGAAATTCGTTAGCGTGTGCAAGCTAATTCCGAATATTTTTTAGGCACAGTGCGACAATATTGATATTCGTAATGTTTTCCTTTAGTTGTACCCCAAACGAAATTTGAAATATCTAGGTTTCGGTGCATGTAGTTCGTATAAGCGCTTTTACATAAAAACAAGTTCGTAGCAATCTCAGTTAAATTTTTATTCTCCCAACGGGACATGTAAACTCTCTGCTTATATCATGCATGAGCGTTAATAATTTACAACTAATAAAACAACACTCTCCACTTTATCAAACAATATAAAAAACTGCTACATAAAATATTTATACCCCAACATAAAAGTATTCATGATTTTATCCATATTAGCGTCATATTTTATTAATGTGTCCTAGTTTTTTAAAGACCGTAGGCTTACTTCGCCTGACCCTTTTATTACCCATTCGTGTCTGTTATTATAATAAAAAAGGAAGAAAGTACGGCAAAATATAAATTGCAACATGGCACGTAAATCTAAATAATTACATAATAGCGGTTATTTAACTTTGCATAAAGAGCTTTGAGGAGATATATGGATGGATGCAGAGTTTTTGGGGAACGGCAAAATAAAAAGAAACTGTTGTAGCGCCACAAGAGCCAATGATTTATGTGTACATGGTGATCTATGAAAAAGAAATGATATACAAGCTTGAATATTTATATAAAACATCCTTTCCTTTTACAATAAATAGTCACCAAGGCACTTGAATATTACACCAGGAGTGTGTTGCGTCAATTATGTTGGCATCATCTGAAAATGATTAAATTTATGGTAAACCTACTAAAGGATCGTATTTTTATACTAAACTAACGTAATTTAACCAATAAAACACACTATTTGGGATAAACTCATTGTTATTATTCATGCTACTCTATATTTAATAGAACAATTAGTTCACCGCTACTTGGTACTTTGGGAGAAGAGAAAATCTTGCATTTTGTAATTTTCTTAGGTGGGATCTTTTTTATGCAATAGGACGAACAACGTGTCCTAAATAGGGTTTTCCCAGAAAAAAAATTATTGCTGATATACTTAACTGACGTAAAAAAATGATGTATGGCATATTTATTATCTTATTAATTTTACTAATAGTAACAAAAAAAACTTGAAGTTTGAAAAATATTGGGTTCATTTTAAACAGCCATAAATTGGCGCATTGTGACGTCAACATCCTGAAATCCAATCACAGAAGTTGTCTCTGTTCAAGATTGTATATTAATCCTGGTCTCTGTTAACATAACATAACATAACCTCTATTTATTGACAGCACTCAGCACTTTTCTACTTTAGGTAAATTATCAGCGGCACCTTTAACATATCCCTCTTCCACTTGATTCCATTTTGATTGTAGAATTAATAAAACATAAACCAGAAACTGATAAAATAATATTTTCACTCCAAACAATACAAACATAAAAATATAAATTTAACGTTTTAGGTTAGTCATCTGATGTGTAATGTCGGTGAAGGTTAAACCTAAACTACAGTTCAAAATATTAACGTCCGACGCTTTCACGAATAACTTGTGCGGCATTTATCTGGATTCTGATTGGCCAATATTTACACGTCCACTGCTTTAGACCAATCACAGTACAAGCATTACAAATTGAAATTCTGAGAAGTTTTAGAGGAAAGCTTTCTTTAACACACAGTTAGAATCTATTACAAACTAATTATATCCATAATCTCATTGGTTTTCCGGGTAGATACGTAATTCTGGCGCGTAAAAATTCCCGTTTTAAGAAGCAGTGAAATTATCAGAAAGTTGTTTTAACGATATTTTCCTAGAAATAATTCTTATTAGAAAAGTAAATTGTTGTAAATTAATAAAATGTTTTATTATATGATTTTCACGACACAAATTGTTAAAATGAAATTAGTGGGAAAACCCTATTCCAGTTAGCGATTGGGTGACCGAACAAAAATTGACCATAATTTTTAATTTTTCTTTTTGGCGTTATTGTCTAGTTTTAAGTTATCCTTTGTGTTATATGTAGTAGGTGAATGGAAGAGTGAATGAGAAGATAGTGGAGTGTGACGGAGATGGTTGCCTGGAATGTACAGGTGTAAGTCCCTGTGCATTCTATGCAAGTGGCTGCTACCCACAGGAAACTATGCTCAGTGTGACTTGATGCATAGTCTATCCTAAGAATGTTTTGAACCTCATCCGTTGTCTAAAATTTTGCTTCCACCTTTCTGGTGCTTGAAAATGTATCACTTGTCGCTTCACGACAATTGTGGTTTTGAAAGTATCATAACCCCCTAAGAATCTTCAATTCTTAGTTTTAGCTAGTATATGCTATAATATACTGTAGTTTTTAAGTTATCTTTTGTGTTAAATGTTTAATAGTCATCTTGAAACCCAGTATATCCTAAGAGTGTTTTTGTCTAAAATTTTGCTTCCACCCTTCTGGTGTTTTACTTCTTTTCCTTGCCGCTTCACGACAAGTTTAATATTCTAGATTTGGGAAATTTTAGTTTGGTACATACTACATTGTACTGAGATATTTTGTTGTGTATCTCTCAGCTTCACTGTAAAGTTTGCACAACATTTTACTTGCATTCTTATATAGATATTTTAATTTGTCACACTTTAATGAGGTATTTTTAAAAAAAAATTTTCTTCTTACACATGAATTTCTTGAAATATTACACATTTTAGGGCTGCTAAATTATAGATCTGTTTTACTTGTCACTTGTCACTAGTACCAGAAAACTATTTATTTCTTTTGACTTAATTTTTGCGCATTATTTATTTTTATTATTCTTGGAAAATATTTTTGGTAATTTTGTATTTAGATATGTATATTTAGATTTTTTGTTTTTCACTTTTATTAAAAGTTTATTGGTATACTTATATTTATTGGTAAGATGAAATTATTACACTTTACGCACCAGGTTTGTAACTAGTAATTCAGCGCTTGGAGGGGCACATAGCCCGGAGAGTAGCTATTGGTTGCAGTCTGGTTATGTTTCTTATAGTAAGATAAGGATTTTATAAAAGTGTTTGCGACGGAAACATTATGGTTTAATATTCTGCCCTCTAGAAGCACATTTGAACTAGGCTAAGTCCAGCCAAGCTATTTATTTTTCGATTGCAACAAACACTGGATAGATAGATGGCGCCTGTTGACTGTTTTGTACGTCACTATCCTAAGAATCCCGAGATGTACCAAGTAGTCGAAGGATCCTCATGTCGGTCGTCACATGCCTACCTTGCACTGATGAGAGCAAACAGCTTGAAACTGCAGTCTGTAATTAGTGTGGACGACTGGCACGAGAGCTCCTTTAAGTAGGATCAGTCTTTCGGCTGGTGTTTGTTGCAATAGAAGTATTAACATTCTGTTGGTAATATGCAATTTTTACACTTAACGCGCCAGGCTTGTAACTTGTCAATCAGGTCTCGGCGGGGCACGTAGCCCGGAGAATAGCTGTTGGTTATAGTCTGGTTACGTTCCAATGAGATAAGGATTTTATAGAGGAGTTTGCGACAGAAACATTATGTTTTAAAACTTACCAGCTGTTAATTTTTTTGATTATTTGAATTTTGGACTTTTGGATCATTTGCTACTCTTTGGTACACGAGAGAAACATATTTAATTGCAGTTGAAAATCTCCCATCTGGATAACATCTTATTTAACGCCGAGATTTGTGAAACAAGGACCTCGATCGACAACGAAACCTTCAAGTCTGGAATGCCTGAAAAACCTACAATTTTTGTAAAAGTTAAGTTCCTATCTACTGTATATCATTTTTCTTGTAAAATTTGTTTAAATCACCAATTCTTTTTCCTAGCATAAGCTCAGAAAAACCCTAGACTTTGCTAGATTTTTAATATTTATTTTACCTTTCTTGTTTTTACTGTACTTTGAAATTGTTATAAAGTGTATTCTTTTAAATTGTTCTTTTTATTGTACTCTCATGATAAGGATGTGTAATATCTGGGCCCTCGTTTGTATTTAGCTGACTTTAGGTAGTAATAATTTTACAGCTTTTAATCGTTCAAAAGCATCCAGTTGTCTATTATTTATTAGATTTTTGCTTAATCGTAACTTATTCCTATCTTTCTCACGATTATTATTATTATTAAACTAGATGGGCCATATGATCCTTAAGTCTCATTATAACTAGATGTTTTCTTTGTCCAACATATTTCATGAGATTATGTTCCTTACAACTGATTTGGTAAATTATTAGGATATTGAATTTTATATGTACATACCTTAGATAAAGAAAATAATTGCTGTTGAAATTATAAAATCTCGAAGTCAAAAACAGGATAATAAAATAATGTCGAACAATGTATTGGAAATTTTAACAATCTTATCCAAAATCTATCAAGTCGCGCAATTCATTTATGGCACTTATATTAAACGGGTTTTAGAACCATGATAACTTATTATGTGCATATTATCTCTTCCATTCCTACGGTTTGAACCCAGGTAGCACTCAATCGCACTTTCCTCAGTTCTCTTTCTTTGTGTTAATTTAGAATCGTCTTGTCTGCTGTTTTCTATTTTTGATCAGTAACTCTTTGGGTGTATTTTAAATTTGTCTACCTAACATCAATAATTCAGAAATGTTTTCGTGAATTACACATACCTACGAAAAAATAAATTTAATTTAAATAAAATAGAATTGCATAAGATAAAAATACTCTTATATGCACACCCACGCCCTCTTCCGAAGAAAGGTTTAATTCCTAGTAGCAGACTAAAAGGAAGGCTGCCTAATGGGCTGCTAGTAAAATAGTAGTGCGCCAGTTGGCCCAGAGATAGCGCCATTACCATAGATGGACGAGAAAACAGCAGAATCATCCGAAATAATGGACCGGCAAGAAGAAGAAGTCGTCTGGAACAGTCTCGAGTGAAATAGATAAATCGAAAATAAACGCCACGGATATATAAGAAGCGGATCCAACGCGCGGATTCAACGAGATATATTTTAGATGACAAGTGATCAGATAAAATAAAGAACAGTGCAATGACAATAAGTACTGAATTTATAGTAGTTAAAAGATATAGTAATTATGTAATTATAAGGATAAATAATTGATTAGTGGAAATTCTTGTTGCAATTATTGGACCTACGCTTGGAGGTGGTTACTGGAGGGTGTAAACACGTAACAATACTATACATTTCTTAAAATAAAGGATTGCATATAGAAAAGTTCAAACGAACCTTTACACATAAAGAAGCTAAGAGAAAATGGCAGTATATAACCGACAACTTTAAATTTTGATTCCACTCTATTATATTCTTAATGTTAATAATTAGGATTCTATTAACAGGTTCAAATAAACTCAGTTTACGTTTTTATAAAATAATATTAAAATAGGTTGGTGATTTTATTTTGACTAAATAAATTCTGAAAATGAATACTCCATCGCCAATCTATTTTTGAAAACATTTAATCAGTTTTTGGCTGTCTTATTAATCATTTTCGGGATTGTTTAATGTTATCACATACGATAATTTTTTTCTAATCTTAACCGTTCCCGATAAGTGTAGCATAATAAATACTATGCACAATTCCTGCTTGAAGTATTAAAGAAACACATCGGAAGACCGCCCCACTACTAGACAGGTTGTGTCAAAATGAAGTCATATGTATACCACCACCATAATGGTTTGGATAGATGAAGCGACGGAGGCCAATCAGAAGAACACAGAAGTCAATCAAAGATGCCCCCTACAGGATTTTTCACCACCAGTCATGAATCAGGTTAATACAATGAACAATATAGAGTCAAATTTTAACCAAGAGATGTTGAAACCGACTATATCCTAACAGTTACGGATGAGGACAGGATATTTTCAATTTCCTAAGAAAAAGTAATAATTGTGTTGTTTGCTGCCATCCAAAATTGATAGAATTTTGGATGGCAGCAAACAACAGATAATGGACTGATGCCGATAAGGACTGATAAAGCTCATCTCCCTAATGAATTACTTAATATAATTGTTATAAAATATAAAACTAAACGTTGCTCATATAAAATAATTGGCGTCACATGCAGCAATTTATGCCACAATGGAAAATGCAGTAAACATTGTTGACGAAGCTGTGGTTGATTAAGAGCCTGAGCAATTAGAAACTAGTCCTGATATTTATGCTTGATAATTATGCAGAAGCTGTTTGTACTTAGAGAATGTTTCAGATATATACGATTTTAACGATGACGAAGATGAAGAAATATTCCAAACTCCAATTACCGATTCAGAAGTAGACACTTCTTTTGGAGTAACACATCTAGTACAACTTTTAGAAAAACATGAATAAAATAAAATAATATTCAATATATTATGTAAAAAGTTTAATGACAAATTTCCAAGAAAACCTGCTCACAATCATTTTTTATTATTAATATTAAAATTTTTATAGTGACTAATAACATGTATACTTGTGCGCGCATACGTATAATACAAAAAATGACGGGAAATTACCGCGTGCATATATACACCAAAAATGACAAAAAATTGGCCAAGTTACAAAAAAAGTTATTTTTAGTTACATCATGTGAAAGTATATAAAAAAACCTTCATATTGATAAAAAAGAAATTCATACGAACATTTGGACAAAATTGGGAAACGTTTTGAAATTTTTGTGGAATTTGGACTAAAAATAGAATTACGACCAAATTATTGAATATTTGTTAATAAAATGTGGCAGGCTATTTCCTGGTTATATAAGTTACTTTCATCTAAAATTTCAGCAAATTCGGTTGAATTTTGGCCAAGTTAGCCATAATTCAATTTTTTACGTTTTTTCAATATGTATATGCACATACCGTGGGGGACAATGAACTGATTTTTACGAAATTTGAACTGAAGTTTCCTTGACCATCCACAATAAAAGGGTATCATTCTTGTTTCTTTAGCTAGCATTTTAAAGGTCCAAGATAAACTAAAACTGAAAAACCACCCTAAAAATAACCAATTTACACTTTCTCCGCGAAAAAGAAGGTTTCCCCCACATATTCGAAGTAAAAGGTTCAGAGCATTCTTAGTTTCACAAAAACAAACTTATTTTTCTATGTCGCCTTGCTCCATGTAAAATATTCTCATTGCCCTGTTTTGACTATTTTTACTCCATTAATAAAAGTTTCACAACATGAAACTATTCAAGTATTTAATATCTTTTCATGCATGAATTATTGCCTATAGGTGCAAAATTCGTGTGGGTTTAGCAGGTATGTAAATTCAATGCAGTTTTAGGCGTATTTGTTTTTTAAATTCATTTAAATTTATTGTAATTAAAGTGAATTATCATCGTACTTTGTTAACCATTAGACAGCGAACGAGCGTAAATAATGAGAGGCTCATATATATAATTAGGTGGGAGAACAAGAGATGTGTATTTTTAGTGAGAGGTTAAACATTGTAGGATTAAGAAATGTCTGGTACCCATCGAACATAAAGAAAAATGTGGTATGCAACAACAGTTGATTATATTTTGACATTAATTATACTGTTAAGCATTTTTTGTAGTTGTTGTCTTGGTCCGTACTAACTATATTGGAAACGCTGGAAATGTAAGTTGATTAAATGAAAAAAAAAATGTAGTTTATAGTATCTTTATCATTTTATTTCGTTATAATTTAGAATTTTCTGTTTGTCTACTAAAATTCTTCTTACAGTTTTTATTTTCAGCACGGTTTATGTAATAATTATCATATCCATATTGGTTCATCCTTATTGCCAAACAAAAATACAAAATAACATAAAATTTCATTTGAATATTTAGAATTCCATTTGGTATACTTTGAACCGGAAATTATTAACATGAATTTTATAATAACTCATAATAATAATAATAATAATAATTTCTACAGGTGGTGAAAAATTTGATTAACCGAGCTAGAAAAATATACAAAGATCATCATTCTAAAATATCGAAGTACTAACGGGGCTCGTCTGAATTGCAGTTTCTAAAGCTGCAAGAAGTGGGCAATGTTTTGTTAAGGATTTTATATGTCGATTCGACATCAATATGAATCGTTGGTGAAGTTCTTGAACTATTTACTTGAAACATAATCGAAGATAAAACGACATTCCACCTCACATTATTTTATTTATTTATTATATATAACCAAACAATTGTTTCAAAATTACATATCAATTAGACAACAGAGTGTAAGAGTGGGAGGTGTCTATGTGAACGATCCATCTTTTGCGTCTGAAGGACTTTTACTGTATTTATCAAAAATAAATGTTAATGTTCACAAAATCGCACAGTCGGAGAATAATATAAAATTTATACCTACTGTTCGTTTTTGCTTAACTGCTGCTCTGATGGTATCTATTGGACGTCGTAACACTATAAATCTAACACAGTAGGTACTAACACTTTCTTAAAATTATTCCTGAAAGGGAATTTTGAAAACACAAGTAAAAGACAATATAAAGTTCAAAATATATATTAAATCTCTTCAAAAATTTATGTTTTACAACAACTTCAAGACATATGTTTTGACAAACTATAGTCTGGCCCGTGTACAACACATGGTGAGGAACGGAACGATTTATAACGTACCAACTAGCATCCAATATGCGGTTTTTTGAGCTAACTGTGTAATCGTTAAAAAAGATTCAAGAAAAGTTCAATGTTTATAAAATTTTGGTGGGCTTTTTGCTTGCCTGTCTATTTACGTATTTTCAGGTCAATATCAATTTTGGTCGCTCCTCGGAGCTTTAAAATGCTTGAATCGCAACGACTTTGAATTATATTTTGCAATTACAATTTCATACGTTCAGGCAAGGCGGGCCCATGCACATATGAGTACATGGTAAAGATACTTTTCTGACACCGAATCACTGAGGAACCCGTTTAGGGCAAATCCCGTTAAAACTCATCATTTTCCCGTCAAAATCGACTGCTAGGAAATGATGGGGGTCCCATGTCGCTAAAGGCTATTTTCGCTAAAACTCTCGATATACTCTGAATAGAAGCTGGATTAACTTGTCCCCATATTTAACACAACGCATGAGTTGCAAGTCAAATTTTGTTACTGTTTCTAAATTTTGGTGGTCGGGGCGACATTACGTCCCTGTGTAGCGACATTTACTACACTTTCTAAAATGACGCTCCTTGATGAGTTATTGAAATTTTTGCATAAGAAAGGCTCCGTAGAGCGAAAATATGATTAAGAATATAAAAATCCCTTCCACGATATTTTTACGAGAAGCACGCTTTTCACGCGAAATATTACGGATTTTGTTACAGTTTCGAAAAGCACATCGAGGGTTTTATCGTGTTCTTTAACATCTACAGTGACAAATTAACAGTTGAATACGGTATACCACAAGGTACGATTCTAGGGCCTATACTATTCTCCATTATTAATAATGATTTGTTTAAATTAACGATCAAACGAGATATTATTGGATTCGCAGATGATACAGCTATTTTCTATAAATCCAACACGTGGATGGAATTAAGAACGTTAGTAGAAAGTAATTTACATACCATTAAAACATTGGTTTGACCATAAGTTATTAACAGTTAATATAGATAAAACTAACTATATGCCATTTAGCTGGAACAATATAAGGCAACCATCATTTGAATCGATGGTGTTATGTGCACGACTATGCCACTGGAATCATAGAAAATTCGAGAACGGCACCAGAAAAGTTGCAAATATTATACCGGAACATTCTAGAATAAATTAGTACATTCGACGCGTACAGTGGATCTAAACGCACTGGACACAGTTTTGTATTAGTTAAGAAGCAAGTGTTAAGATGAAATAGGAACAATATCAAGTTGTAAATTAAAGTAGTGAATTTATAGAGATTAAAAGTATAATTACTGTGTTTTAGTATAAGGAAAAATTATTGTAATTAAGTGATTAAAAAATCACTGGTTTGTGAAGATTCTTGTTGTGATTTATTGAACCTACCTACAGGATGTTTACTGGAGATTGTAAACACGTAACAATAGATATTTAGTTTCAGGGAAACATATGCAATGTAAAATATCTAGTGTTGTTTATTGTTGGATATCTAAGATGGGATCTACATATGGCAGATGTCATAAAAAACTTCAAACTATATCATATAAATTTAGTCACTTAAGTAATATACTAGATAAAAACAATCTACCATGCTTTAGTAGAAAGTCACTTAAACTAAACTATGGTATTTTAGCTTGGGGAGCTGCTACAATGTTACAATCCTACAAAAAAGATTTATCAAATTGAAGCTCAAAGAACATTAACTTACCCAACAGAGCTAGTCTATATTGATACAAAAATATTTGTTATAAGAAAACAGATTTTTTTATTACAATAGTAATGTCAACTGTCATAGAAGAAAACAATATATAATAAATCCTAATGAACACAACACACGAAAAAAGGATGAATTTATAACCCCATTCATGATGAAAACTATTGGACAACGATCATACATATTCTTATCACCAAAATTATATAACATTGCGAAAACAACGAATATTTTGTCCTTCGAAAGAAAATTAAAAGAGTGTATCACATCAATGTCATATCAATCCATAAATACATCAACATAAAAAAATTATTAAAAAATAAAATATCATGCTTAAGGGTATATGTCCCTACAGCGACAGGAATTTTAATTAAAAAAAATAAAAAGTACTATAATTTCTGTTCCGTAGTGTCTGCGTGTGCATATTGTATATCCATTATCGTACTATACGCCTTTGATTTATAGTATGTATCTATGCATGCATGTTTCTTCATCTCGAAACAAGTGTCCTCAGTCACTTATCGAGTATTTATATTTATTTACATTTCTTGCTTATTATTGCCGAACAGAAATGCAATTATGTGGTAGGAATTGTATAAATACAAAAATCAACGCTGTATGTGAACACTAGACAGAATAATACCTTTAATGATATAAATAAAAAGGTGGCAGATTGTTAGATGTAGATTGTCTAGACTGTCTTACTCAAAGACTTCAGAATAGGATAGACAAAGCATCCTCTTGGTTTGTTGTGTATCATTTACTTATTTATATTGCTTTAAAAATAAATATTGGTACTCGGCAGCTAAAGGCACGTAGGTATATGCGCACACAGTCCCTTCCAACACGTTTTGTTTACAATCTAGTCCTAAAACATAAACAAAACTATCTCCATCCTTTTTTAATAATAGAATGTATGAGATAATAGAGGAATACAACAACTCCTGTGTTAATGTATAAGACATGCTTTGTCTATTCCATTCTGAAGTCATTGGTTTTACTTGTTAACTATGCCGCAGACGGACCCATTATGTCTAGGAATCCAAAGTTTAGTGTTGGCTCCAAACTACGGTCCTCAACTTATTGACCACCCATCCTTGTGCGTACCCCTGTCTGCCATAAGGGTTCTTGTATGAAAAGGTAGTATAAATAGCACAAATCTGTGACAAATAAATTGAATAAAAATAATAAAGAAAGTAAATATTACGGTTATGATTAGGCTGGACTTAAAAGTTATGGTTTAATTATCCTGCAGTTATTCTTTAGAATTTAGTACAACGTTTCACATTTTGGATATACTTGTATACCTGTTCAAACTCTTAATGAGAAAGAAAAGAGGATGGAGACATAAGACGAAGATCGTTTGTGCCAAATCAGTATAATAAATCACAACGTGGGAAACCTCTCTCTGAATAAGTTAATTTGGACCTAGATATTATTTATTCAAGCGTCTAAAAAACGTAACTTTCATGACAAGTTTCGTGAACTTAAATTGCCATATCTCTGATACTTCATCTGAGCGGCAGTAAAAATCTTTTAATGTATTTTCTTTGCGACTATTTTTAGAGTGAGCAATGTCGCAATGTCTCAATAATTTCATGCAAAATTTTGGGACTATTTAACAAAAAAACTGCATTAACAGTGACTTTCTAAAATCAGAACCAGTACCATCTCAGAATTGATTGTTGTCAAGTGACATTTTCTCTTACAAAACATAATAGAAAACATAAGGTAGTCAATATATTTCAGAAATTCTACTGAATGCAATGCTAATAGTAGGAGAGCCGATAGCCACATGGGCTAACGTGTGAGGTACAAGGCTAAAATCTGTGTATACTAGATTTATTACTAGTAAAGTAAGAAAATCATACTCTGGCAGAATTGGCACGGTTGCAATAATACCCCCTAAATTTTTTAAAATGCTAAATAATTATAAAATTAATATACTCGCAAAAGTCTGGCGTTCAAATATATCTTATTTTATGCATTCTTAAATATTTAAAAAAATTTCCAGATCATTCCCTTCCCTCGGTTACAAATACCTGTCAGGTGAGTCTAAAGTTGTTAAGAAGGGTAGTATTCCGTAATGTACTTTTACAAGGCAGATATTTGGAGGAAATAATAAAGACTATACTGACTATAATGACTATAGTAAGAAACAAGTACTTTATTATAGAAAGTAAAAAAAATCATACGACATATATAAATTTTTATTAAGGATAACATAATTTTTATACATTGATAGTAAAAGAATTTTTATTATTTTATATATATTATTATATGTATTAATTACTCGTTCGTCTCTTCATGGTAATCAATCTCATTTTCTGACTTTAAATGGTCTTTATCGATTGTTTCTTCACTCTCTGAAAAAGAAAAATTTATTTGTATATACAGGCTGTCCATTTTATCAGGGCCCTCGAGAATATCTCACTTAATATCGGTCGTACAAAAAAAAATATTTTTACGAAAACTGTGTCGATTTATATAACCTACAAAATGGTTTAAAGACATTTGAAATCCATGGCCCACTTTAAGAGTTATGGCGGAAAATATCGAAAATGCGGAAAACGTCTTGGCCAAATATCTCCGTTATTTGAAGAGATACGAGAAAAATTCCAAGGCGAAAATTTTTTGCAAAACAGAGTGTTTCAACGAGGTTTTATCTATTTTTTTTTTCAAAAATTATTTTCAAACGGGCGGGAAATGGCGTCATTAAACAGAGTATTTTCCTGTCTTTTCAACGATATATCACATACCAAATTTATTCATTGGTACTACGTTAGTAATTATAAAAATATTTTTTTTAAACCAATAATTTTTTTTTAACAAACGTTATACTTGCCGTGGAGAAGTATGATTAAATAAAACGATAAAATAATTCAATAAGTTGTTCAAATCTTTGATATAATAAAACATTAACACAATTAAGAAGAATAAAGTAAATTCAGGCAACAAAAACAAATTAATAATAAAAAGAATATAGCACACAGAACATTAATACTTATCTAATCCTCAAAATAATTTTTAAGATATCATATCAACTGTTCAAAGTATCCACCGCGATTTCTTATGCACAATCGAGCGCTGCGAGGCACTGCATTTAAAACATTACTCAGCGTTTCGGGGGTAACCCATAGAAAAAAATCCATTGGGGTTATATCTAGAGAACAAGGGGGCCATCGAATAAATCCATTGGTACATATCCAATGTTGAGGCAAAATTTCGTCTAAATAATCTAGCCAAATCTGGGAATTGTGGGGAGGAGCTCCATCTTGTTGAAAATATTGAAAGTTATGTCGATTCTCTAAAGGTAGGTCATCTAAAAATTCATTAAATTCATTTCCCAAAAGTTTAGGTACCTTTGACCACTAAGGTGACCATCATAAAAATAAGGACCTATTAAATTGGTTCCTAGAATACCTATCCATACATTTATTGAAGAACGATTTTGAAATCCAGTCGGTCTATACCAGTGTGTATTTTCAGAAGTCCATTTGTAATGAATATTGAGATTAAAAAATCCATTATTGGAAAAATTTGCCTCGTCGAACCAAAGTATTTTACTACATATTAATGGATCGGCACGCTTCTTTTCCAACAGCCACCTACAAAAAATCGTCCTCCTTGGTTTGTCCCCCGCTTGTAAATTGTGAACTTTTTTGGCTTTATAACACCGGCAACCATTTTTCTTTAAAACTTTTCTAGCACTTGTTTTATTTATATGACAAGCAATTTGAATTTCTCTTAATAATGTTTCCAAATTTTATGTATTTTTATTTCTTACATAATTAGTAACTCGGTTTATCTTATTTACATTATCAGTAACACTGTTCAACCTTGTCTTCTTCTTTAAAAATGAATCATTATTTTTTAGTTTCGTAGCTAATTTTCTGGCTGTAGTGCTTGTGGAAATCTGAATTTATTTTATTCTTCTTAATTGTGTTAATGTTTTATTATAGCAAAGATTTGAACAACTTATTGAATTCTTTTATCGTTTTATTTAATCATACTTCTCCACGGCAAGTATAATGCTTATTAAAAAAATATTATTGGTTTTAAAAAAATGTTTTTATAATTACTAACGTAGTACCAATGAATAAATATGGCATGTGACATATCGTTGAAAAGGAAGGAAAATACTGAAACATTCTGTTTGTAAAAAAATTTCGCCTTAGAATTATTCTCGTATCTCTTCAAATAATGGAGATATTTGGCCTAGACGTTTCAGACGATGGATTTCAAATGTTTTTAAACCATTTTGCAGGTTATATAAATCGGCACAATTTCCGTAAAAATAATTTTATTTGTACGACCAATATTAAGTGAGATATTCTGGAGTGCCCTGATAAAATGGACAGCCTGTATATATAGATGCCAACCAAAGACATAAAATTAATTTTAAAAATTCTTTACCTGACACGGGGTCATCTGATTGACTTGATTTTAACAAAACATCATATATAGACGATGGTATACTTCTCTTTTGCCACTTAAAGCTATATTGGACATCTTCTATTACCCAATCTTCTGGTTTTGGGATTGTAGGACATTTTAAATTCGCGTTAAGCCATATGCTAGTGATATATTGTGTCCGTAAAAGTTGCTGTTTCAATTCCGATTCCCAGGGCGGTAAATTTGATGCTTCACAGTTCAAAGAATGAAAATAAACGTCTTAATAAGAAATACATATTATACTGTATATTTTTTTGTGTTTTTGTCTATGTTTTTTAAGCTTAACTGTTGTTTGATTTTAATTGATAACAATGTTAATTTTTATTTTGTAATAGTGTTATTAGTTCAGTCTATTGGAGGTCTATTTTATGACATGCCGCTTTTTTATTGGTATCTCAGCATTCATGCAGTCATGAAGATTATTTACTAAGAATGTAAGTACAAAATTTACAACATACTTCATATAGTTGGAAATTCTCCAGTTTACCCCAGATAATAGATGTCTAAATTCAATGGCAGTCACAAACATGGCCGTTTTATGTTGAGGAATTGTAAGTTTTTCCTTTCTTCTGGCATTTACATTATAAATCTCAGTTCTGTACTGATCTTTTTTCACTTAAATATGGAGGAATTTTATTGGTTAGTATTTTGTAGTATAGAACATTCGTGTGGAGTTTTCTTCGATTTGCCATGTTTAACCACCTCGTCATAGATAATGTGTGGGGTATTCTATTACATTTTCAAATTTCATAAATAAGCCGCAGATATAAGTTCTGTAACTTTTGTATTCGATTGATAGCTCTGATAGTTAGGCACGGCCTATAAACCAAATCACAATAACTAAATTAGGGGAGGACAAGGCTATTATATAATATAATGTTTTTAATTTCGCGCTCAAAACATGTCTATAGGAATATAACATTTTTAGTTTACCAACGATTTTTTCAACAATTTTGAGCTTATCTTCCCCCAATTTAATTTCGATATTGTCTGGTTGGATACTTCCAAATAGTAGGACCGATCACTTTATACGAAATTTATAAATAAATCGTTCTTCTTAGACAGACTAATTAGCTCATTGATATCTTTATTTACATCAGCAATGTCAGCTCTATAAGTGTGCCTCTCAAAAAAGTTATATAGTTGGGTGTCATCAGCGTACATGAAATCAGGAAATTTAGTAATATTGGTTCCATTAACGTTGATGAACTGTCCCTTGTGATCAGAAATACTGGATTCTATGGTACCAGTAATTGTATTATATTCAGCCAAATTAGTTAGTATATTATCGACACAATTCGAAGATGTAGCCTAAATTCTAGTATGACTGGTGATTGTTATAATTAGGCCAAAAGAGATTAATAGTATAGATAGATCAATTAAAAAATTAGGGCGCACATTAAAATTTACATTAAAATCAAAAAGTAAAATTGTGCAAAGGTTTGTCCGAATTATTCCGGACTTTGACTTAATTTTTGTTATTTATGTGAAGATTTTTCTAATTATGGACCAATTAACGATTTCCCTTTAGTGATATTTTAGGGCTAATTTCTCTTTTATTTATATACATTAGTATCAGATAGTAATTGAACTTAACAATAATACGCATCGGACGTTATATATTTCTCATGTATGTACATAGCATTGAAAATTCGTGTAATATTTTATCAAAAAATATTCAAAACACAAACGATAAATCAGATCTAGCCTTATGCTACGTTACAAAATCGCCTATATTTTAGAAACCTTTCAGAATTTACTATCTGCATTTACACAAAAATATATATTCTCTTCTAAGGCAGCATTCACTTTAACTGTAAATTCACATAAATAAAAGGTATAGAAGTGTATCCCGACCTTCAACAAATCTCCATGTTTATATCATAAATAATTCTTATGTTTCCAGAGCCACCTATGATACGCCGTCTCGTGGACGGACCGTGGGTGAGCGTAGAGAGCGCAGCCTAGGGAAACTCTCAACATTAGTAACTGTCAGAGTGTGTCGCAGGATTTATGGCTGCTGCTAACAAGGAGGGCAGGAGACGAAAATAATTTCTATATACTTAAGTTATAAAAAAATAATGGCTTGCTTTTACGAATCATCAACAATCTACATATTATGAGATAATTTATATCTGTCATGATTTTGTTATTTTTTTATGTATAGACTAAATTTAATGTTAAATTACATAAGTTTCTTGAGTTAAATAGATAAGTTAGTGAGAGAGGGAGATGTCCTTTACTGCGTTGCCAGTACTTTTTATCATTCACATCGTCACCCCGCTAACAAGGTGTTTCAAACCAAACTAGTAGAATATTTGGTGAAGATGGAATGCCATTAAAAATGCTACAATAGTATTTCCCTTATATATCTCCTTATATTGCGCAAAATATAATAAGTTGTATTTGGAGCAGGGTTATTTCCCTAATGGTTAGAAAATGACTCTAGTGTCACAAATTCAGAAATATAATTGTCCTGCTTTTATGGCTGACTTAAGATCTACTAGTGTACTTCCTATATTATCAAAAATTTTGGAATAGACAATTAAACAATTAAATAACTTCGTGATGCTCAATAATATGCTTACTGAATGTCAATCAGATTTTAGGAAGTCTCACAGTACTATTTCTGTCATCTTAAATGTTGTTGATAATATTTTTCATTCAGTAAATACAAAAGTAATGATAGCTTTGGTATTGTGGGATTTTCTAAACCTTTTGACACGGTAGATCATCGTTTTACGAAAGTTAAATTAAAATATATAGGTTGTGATAATATAGTTGTCAATTTATTTAGTTCTTACTTTAGTAATAGGAACCAAAAATTATTTTCAACGGTCACTCATCTTCAGTAGCCAATATAACCATAGGTATTCCACAAGGTAGCATTTTGGGGCCTATGCTATTTATTATTTATACTACTGATTTGGTTAGTGAGATTGAACATTGTAAGTTGCAAGGATATGTAGACGACACAAATCTGTTGTAGCTTTGATATTAATGATACACAAGAAACCTCCAAAGGAATATGGCTTTGGGAACGTAGCCATAACACAAGAAGCCTATAATCATAATATTAACACTGATCTAAAAGCATTATACAAATTTTCTGTTTTACACTGTTTCAAATTGAATGCTATAAAATATTTTATATGATGTTTGATAATAGCAAACGTATTGAAATGGTGCTTGCTGCCTAATATTGAAATTAAAGTAAATAATGATTTGTTGCCTCGTAGTACTAAACATAAAAATCTGGACATTATTTTTGATTCGTTGCTAAGGTTCATGCTTCACGTTAGTGGTTTGATAAGTAAGTTATATTGTGCTCTAAAATTACTTTATGTCAATAAATATTTTTAAGTTTTAGTTTAAGGAAAATGTATGAATAGACAATAGAGATTAGCGTGACGTATAAGCTCCTGAAAATAGGCAATCTTATATTACATAGTCAAGCGCATTCAATGAAAATTCGCCATGTATTATTGTGAACTTTATGTGCATTACACATAAGGACCAAAATAAATCGCATAAACGGTCGTCCCATATTTCATATAAATTCACATTTATATGGAATATTTAAAGGTTTTTACTTACATATGATGAATTCTACATATGTTTACATTATATAGTACGTAGAAATAGTTAAATATTTTGTATAAGTTCGCACTTCAATAAAATATAACGTTATAATTTTATAGTCGTAAAGACAATCTAAACTACACGCGTCATAAGGTTCAATTTGTTTTGACTTACCACCGCAGTATACATTCCCGACTAGCTGTAGTATGTGACTGCATACAGTCGGACGCTTTTCACTTCTTGACGTCACCACTGAACAGGCCCACTTCTTTCTCCGACTTTGTTTAAGTATGCTGATCATTTTATGGATCCTGCCTTGATTCAGTTCCCTATAATTCCATACTAAAAGTTCAAAATACACGTTTTCATTTCGTCTTTAGATTAAGAAAATATGACAGATTGTCGAAATAATAAATTTGTTATTGGTTACCCCTAAATTAAATTTATATTTTCTATAAATGTTTAATATCCAATACCTGTTTTAGAAATCTAAAAAGATGAATATGTATTTTGAGCTTTTTGGTGACGTGATTTATTTGTCTATCTCACCTTAGGTGACAGTCGATAATTAATCCCGGATATTTTTATGTAATTGGGGCGATATTGAAAACGTATTTTGCTGATCATCTTTTATTCTTAGAGATTGGTAGAGTGGTAGAAAGGAATTGTATGAGGTAAAAGGTACATTACGATTTTTTCAAAGTTCAACAAAAGAAGCTTATTATCAATCCATTGCTTTATATTCTTGAAGTCGTTTTGTGCCCTTTCTCTTAAGTTGTACCATGTGTCACTCTCATAGAAAATGGAGGTCTCGTCGGCAAAACTAATGACGATCTTCTGCATTAATTTCGAATAGATTGTTTAAATAGATAATAAACAGAATTGGACTTACTATGGTTCCTTACGGTACATCACATTCAATTGTTACAAAACTAATTCTGTGGTAATTTATTTCTACGCATCATCTAAGTTTTGTAGTAATAACGTATGACTTATTGTATCGAAAGCCTTCGCCAAACGTAAACATAAAGAAAGGCAAGGTTTGGAATCTTCAACAGTCTCGTAAATTTTTTTAGTAAGTAAAGTAATCGCATAGTCTGTCGATCTTACCTCCTTAAACCCAAATTGTTGTGCTGACAAAATATTCGGTGAGGTAATTTTTTGAAATTCTAATAATATGTCAAATCGTGAATCTGACATTTTAAATAAATTATAATACTGTCAATAATTTTTCGTTGCATAGCAACAATGACATAATTGATAATCTCCCATTGGATGTTTTCAGTATAATCCTTTAATAACTGGATGAATTTTGACATGTGACTAGAAATGGACGAATTTTATTGGATTTCTATTTCGTCAAAAAATTAACAAGGGTAATATAACAAGAACTTGATAAATAGTCTGCTATTATATTGTCATCAATTTTTCGATAGTGCGATGATTGTCAATTTGACGAGACCATAGAGCTTTAGCTCGAGAGATTTAGTCTTTGATTATTAACGCCAAATGTGATCGAGTCAAATTGGAGAGCACTCGAGAAAAATAGTGACAAAATAATAGCCGCTAATTTATCAAGGTTAAGTTATATTTTATTAGATTATTTCTTGAATGAGTTAATAATTGGAAATATATAAATTTCTACCTTTATAATGAACATAAGAAACAGCTATATAATATTTGTTTATTAAATCAAATTAACAAATTTAATTTAAAATGAATCACACAATTATTATATGTTACATTATTATATCAGCGACTATTTTCAGCCAATGCCATGGCAACGGGAAATATCCGCTGATGTTTCCCGTTGCTATGTAGAGTTCCAAATAGCCACTGATATTCCTCGTTTCTAAGGAATTTCAAATACTGTGATTGGTTAAAAAATTCGATTTGACACATAAAAGAAATAATCAGCCATATATGCCTGTAATTTAAAGAATTAAATTTATCTCCTGCTTTATAAGTTGGTTTTATAGAAGACACTTTTGGAAATTTTTGGAAAAACAGACAACCACACAACCAAATATATTGGGCTATTTCATTAATGGTTTCGGATTTAATTTTATCAAATCCAGGGGCTTTTTTAAAAGGCTTTTATTAAACTTGCAATGTTTGTTAGTTAGTTAGTTTGTTTCGGTCAAAGTTTCGATTAGTTCTAATTAAGCTAGGGCTTTGAAATTTTGCACATGTGTATAAGTCCGATGACAATATACTTTAACATTTTCATATAAGAAAAAAACAAGATGGCGGTTTCAAGGTGGCAGAAGACTTTATCGTTTATGATCCGATTCGATCAAAATCAATATCTGGGGTTTTCGAGATCGCCAACTATGAATATTTGGTCAAAATTTAAGAATTCTAAATGGCGGCGCCAATATGGCGGACGATTTTTGTCATTTATGGTCCAAATCGATCAAAATCGATTTCTGGGGGTTTTCGGGTTCGCCGATTACGAATTTCTAGTCAAAAATTTAGTTCAGGATGGCCACTTCAAGATAGCGGACGACTTTATCGCTCATGGTCCGATTCGACTCAAAATCGATATCTGGGGGTTTTCAAGATGGTCAAAAATTTAGTTCAAGATGCCGGACGACTTTACCGTTTATGATCCGATTCGTCTCAAAATCGATAGCTGGGGATTACAGCATATGAAAAGACTAAAAGTAAAAAATAAAATTATATAAAAAAATATTTTAAAAAAGCTTTTATTTAAATGCTCTGAAAAGTAGAAAATAAACTTTGAAGTAAATCAAACCCCGCATTTTGTTACATTATATAATTTTTTATGATATAAAAGCTTGTCGCGAGAAATCTCTTTTATACATTAAAATCTCGCGACAAGCTTTTATATCATAAGGAATATTATGTAATGTAACAAAATGCTGGATTTGATTTACTTCAAAGTTTATTTTCTACTTTTTAGAGCAATTAAATAAAAGGTTTTTTTTTTTAAAAATATTTTTTTATATATATTTTTTTTTTATTTTTCAGTCGTAATATAACCGGTGCAAGGATAAAGGAATATAGCATGCAAGTTTGCACTCTCTCTTTCTCGTTTCGTTGTAGTTTTCACTCTTTTAAATTTTATCAGCAAATATTTTTCCTATATTGATAAAATTATTATTAAATGTATATGTATTACATATTTCAACTTTATCTCTGATGATTTCAGTTTGCTGATTTCTTATTTGGATTATTTTCATCTTGCCTGTTAGAATTTTTATTTTATAGTTTACTGTATCCCATAATGCTCTTGTGCTATCTTTACTTTTTTGTATTTAAGTTTTACAAAAATTATACTTAGTTTTCTTTATTAGCTGCATTAATTTATTCATATATGTGGTGTATTCTTGTTTTAGATCATAGTTGTTTGGATTATTTTTATTTAATTGCCATGACTGTAAAAGGTGCATGCTGGCCACTTCGAGTTTATCGGGAGTACTTAGTATACAACGCCTCAATACAAATTTTACTCAGTACCTACTACGCTTTCATTCATAACAATTAAAACAGGTAGGTAACAGGTAATAGAAATATCAATTTTGTGGAATATCTATTATATTAGGTAAATGAGAAATTTATGATATACCTTGGTGCCCTTTACCAAACACTCTTATTGTGCTAATATGGGATTTATTTTAGTGGTGGAAGGGGCTATCAGCAAATATTTTTATGTACCATCTTTTATACAGTCGAGTGTTGTAAGTTGTTCTCTCCTGTTCTGTTTTCAATCGAATTTGTGGACTAAAATTTACTGAAATTTGGACTGATATACTACACCATGTTAACTTACAGATACATTTCGCTTATTTTAAGTTTATTGGTAAGAAAAAAACTTTTTATTATTATTTATGTGTACCAATATATCCTAATAAGTGTGTGTGACCTATTGATTTTTCTATCTATATCTTTACAAAATGCATGCTTGCCACGTGCCAGTATTTTTCAATAATATTTGTTAATAGTAATAGTAGTAGCATAACAAGTTCTAAAGGGCGATGTTAAAATTTAATCGCTTTGCGAACAATGTAATTTACAAGGTAATTATTAGAAGGCGATTTGAGCAACCTAATTTTACCGCCCGTGAATACTTCGTTGCGGATCTAGCTAAAAACGAACGTTTGTAGAGGTGAAGGAATTTGGTGTTTTTTTTGGATTGATAACTTTTTTAATAAGAGTTTAACGACAGATACTCCAGTCTATAGAAGAAAACAGTGGATTTAATTTATTACAGGTATGTGAAGGTTGTAGCTCATGGGGGAGGGGTTTAGTAAATGATAAATACGTAAAGACGTACAGTCACATTTGCCCTATTTTTTTTTAATAAACAACGGCCAAAGTTTGAAAATTCAGTTTTCAGGCCGCATAATTTTCCAATTACGTCTTAGAGAAAAGTTGTATTAGTAAAAGTTGTAGGTATTAAAAGGACCTTTAATTTTTTTGGTTTAAAATCGATAAAAAAATTATCGAGATAATGGAGAAAAACCCTCTATTTGCACTATTTTTTAGATATTAACAACTTTTGCAATAAAAGCAGTAAGTGACACATAACATCTTGGTGACGAGGCCATTATGGATCTTTATAGGTGTGCGAAATTTCATAATTTTTGAATGAAATATAAAAATTATTGATCTTTTCTGTTATCTGATTTATGTGGATTTTCTTTGCATTAAATTTGTTATAAATGATATTCATTATTATTATTTTTAATGTAATAATGCTGGAAACTGGCTTTGTTTCCAGCATTTGTGTACTGTTATTTTAAATGAAAATAAAAGATTTTAACTTTTCTTTTTTCAAATACATTTATAATACAATTGATTTTTAAGACGATTGTAACAATAAAAAAATTATTGCATTAAAAACAATAATAATAAATATCTATTATAACAAATTTATCGCAAGAAAATTGATATAAATCGAAGAACAAAAAAGATCAATCATTTTTATATTTCATTCAAATATAATTTTTTTGTGATACATTTATTAATAACAATTTTTATTAACAATATTATTTAATAATAATTTGATAAGAATAAAATAAGTACATCAAGAAAATAAATATAGTACACAGAACAAAATTAGTAATTTTAATGTTTAATTCGAAAATATTTTATTATGTACAAATGGCCGCTTCGTTAATTTATAAAATAATTATATTATAGAAAATAAATAGTTTAGAACTAAATTGAAGAAAAAGTAAAAGATTTATTGCAAAATTTTAGCATTCACGTTGAAAATAAAGTATTTTAGATTTTTTCAGCATTTCCCAATATTCCAGGGCAATGATAATTAGCCAGTTATTAATATTTCATTGAGTTACCCCAGATTTAAGAAATGAAGGTTCTACGTTGTCTAGAAGCCGAGATATTGTAAAATTTACCTTGTAGTTCTACCTTTGAAGGATCGATCCCACTTTGTTAAACATCTCTTCCTTATGACGATTGTTTAAACAACGCTCTCTGTGAGAAACAAATGCAATTATTCATAAACTATCAAACAGATCTGGCTGAAATTTCGCACACTTATAAAGACCCATAATGGCCTCGTCACCAAGATGTTATGTGTCACTTACTGCCATTAAAAATGAAATTAAAGGTCTTTTTAATACCTACAACTTTTACTAATATAACTTTTTTAAAACGCAATTGGAAAATTGTTCGGCCCGAAAACTGAATTTTCCGGCTTTTGTCGTTGTTTATTAAAAAATAGGGCAAATCTGGTTCTACGTCTATATGTATTTACCATTTACTAACTCCCCCCCCCCCTTCCCCCCTATGAGCTACAACCTTCAGATACCTGTATTATTTGTTTACATGAAATCGATCAATTTATTGTATTAAACAACCATAAAGAGATTTATTATATGAACCAGAAAATTAATAATATTTGAGGTATATTGTTCTCTGGATTAAAAATGATATTTCTGTGGTTAATGTGTGTTAATTTATCATCAACATTTTGAGTTCAACCAGCCATTTGTAACTATTTGGAAATAAAAAATCTTATTTTCGAATTAATAGTGGGAAAATCAACAACACATTGAATTTTATGCCGACGCCGACGGTTCGAAAAAATTATTTTTCCATTTTCAAGGCTCACTGCGGTTTTTAAAACACAATTATTTTCTTGTATATTAAACAAAGTTGTACTTAAATTACTTACATTCATAATGTTGTTTATGTCTAAAATACAGGAGTTTGTTACGAAACGCGATACCAAATTATTTCAAATAAATTTAAAATAACTTAAATGCTTTTTTAACAAAAGGTTAAAACTTATTGAACTGAAGTAACACTTAATACAGGCGAATCCAATAACAACGCAATAACAAAAGTTACATATTTTAAAATTCCATACATCAACTCACTTTCGGCAAAATTATCACGTGCCCTTGCTAATAAAGACATTACTATAACTTATAACAATTTAAAAAATACAATTTCGCAGTACTATACAAGACTAAAACCTCACACACCCAAATTAGAAGAATTAAATGTAGTGTATGAAATCAGTTGCAAACACACCGGTTGTAATAGTGTCTACATGGGCCAGACAAAGAGATATCTTAAAGATAGCATTAAAGAACATGAATATGACGTAAAAACATCGAAAAATATTAATAAAATTACTCATATAGCATTAGTGGAACATATTCTACAGAAACCTGAACACATTTTTGATTTTGATAACTGTAGAATTTCAGGTGCAAAAAGTAACTTAAAAAAAGATTATTTTTAGAAATGATAGATATTTAAGAAATAAAAACAGCGTGAATAAAAGCACAGATATAAAAAGTCTAAATTCTATATATTTTAGTATTTTAGAGCATAATAATAATTTAAATACGTAAATATAACAATGTTCCAATTGTTTTTGTGTACCTACCTATTTCTTTGTGTGCAAGACATTTTACACCCCACCACTAACTATCTTATCGCAGGTTGATTTCACCAAAGGCACTCATTACTATAATAATTATTTTAACGTGTAGTGTATTGTCCTACTCTTATCAATAAGTTTTAACCTTTTATTAAAAAAGTATGTTAACTATTTTAAATTTATTTGAAATAATTATGGGATCGTGTTTCGTAACAAACCTTGTATTTTAGACACAAACAACCTTATGAATGTAAGCAATTTAAGTACAACTTTGTTTAATATACAAGAAAATAATTGTGTTTTAAAAATTGTAATGAGCCTTGAAGATGTAAAAAATAAATTTTTCGAAACATCGACATAAAATTCAGTAAGTGTTGTTGATTTTACCACTCGACCTATAATCCCATTACTAATTTGAAAATGAGAATTCAAAAACAAGGTTGCTACGCACCCGTATTAAACCATATTATCTTAGAGGTAAAGTAATCAGGCATGTATTATTCACCAACTTTTCTAATTTTCCCGTTTTCTTGTATTATTTTCAGTTACGGGCCTACTCTCTGTCGTCTGTTACCTGCCCTATGTTGTCTATCGTTTTTGTTGGTTTTGCTCAAATTTTGTGAGTAATCAATGCGGCCACTCCTCGAGATTAAATCGTAAAATCGGCCCTAACTCAAATGTGGGGTGAGTTGGACCTAGAAACCAATACAAATATGTAAAATATGTTTTTACTTAAAAATGGCTCCAACATAGATATTAACACTAGTATGAGATAGCATAATTCCTTACTCCTACAGATAGCACTGACGGAGGCAGCGGGAGTAAAGTTAAAATAATTAATTTTTTTATTCGCTAAAATGGTTTTAACGATTTTGGCACCCGAACACCCTGAGTCCCAGTGGATTTTTCTGAACTCTTTATGTACAATTGACTATAATAATAATAATAATAAATAATTAATTATAAATTGACTATAATAATAATAATAATAAATAACACCACAGGTAATTACGAACCCCTTTATCCCGGAAGGTTCTAGAAGAGCCTTGTGTGGGAGGGGGCTACGCATTTAGAGACAAGGGTTACACACCCAATATCCGTGTATAGTGGAAAAATTCCTCTCACAGTATTTTCCACTGCCACGACCGGGAATCGAACCAGGAACTTTTGGGTGAGAGGCAAGTGCGCTCACCTCTCGACCATCAGTCATATCTAATAATAATAATAATAATAATAATAATAATAATAATACTTTATTCATCTCTAGGGCTACATACTTTTGTCAATAAAATAAGTCACTTACGCAACACTCATATGCAATGAAATTTTTGGGGTGATTGAAAAATTTATTTTTCAAGAGGGTCCATGCCTCACATGGAATCTTAGAGTTACACTTCAAGAAACTTTATCAAATGGCTAAACCTATCTAAAAAAATTATTTGTATTTTTTATTTTGTTGGTAATATTTAATAAGTCAGATATTTTAAGAATAATTGAGCTAAACTGAACTTTATATCATCTGGAATTTAACCTACTGGGTACCAACATATTCACCTATCAATATTTACGTGAATTTTTTGTTGCTTCAAAAAATGCTTAGTTATTTTCTTTTATTGACATGGGCTGATCGATTTTAACCATAATAATTACCATTAGGTGTTAAAAGATAATAGTTTTAGTCGCAAACTCCTCTATAATGTCCTTATTTTACTATAAGAAATGTAACCAGACTTCAACCAATAGCTACTCTTCGGGCTATGTGCCCCGCCGAGCGCTGAATTACAAGTTACATGCCTGGCACGTTAAGTGTAATAATTGCATATTACCATTAAAACGCTAATGCTTCGATTGCAACAAATACCAGCCGAAAGACTTATCCTAAAGGAGCTCTCATGTCGGCCCTCCCATACCACTTGCAGACTGCAGTTTCGAGCTATTGGCTTTCGTCAGTGCAAGGTAGACATGTGACGACCGACACGAAGATCCCTTGGCCATTTGGTACATTTCGGTATCTTTAGGATAGCGACATGTTAAATAGTCAGCAGGCTCCATCTAGCGGTTCAGTGCCTGTTGCAATCGAAAAATAAATAGACTGACTGGGCTTAGCATAGTTCAAATGTGCTTTTAGAGGGCGGAATATTAAAATATAATATTTTTAGTCGCAAACTCCTCTATGAAATCCTTATTTTACTATAAGGAATGTGACCAGACTGCAACCAACAGCTACTCTCCGGGCTATGTGTCCTGCTGAGTGCTGGCTCTAGAGCTCCTTTAAGTAGGATCAGTCTTTCGGCTGGTGTTTGTTGCAATCGAAACATTATAACGTTTTGATGGTAATATGCAATTATTACACTTAACACGCCAGGCTTGTAACTTGTAATTCAGCGCTCGGCGGAGCGCATATCTCGGAGAGTAGCTGTTGGTTGCAGTCTGGTTACATTCCTTATAGTAAAATAAGGATTTTATAGAGGAGTTTGCTACTAAAAATATTATGTTTTAATATTCCGCCCTCTAAAAGCACATTTGAACTATATTAAGTGATGGCCAATCGAAATATATCTCAATGAATTTTACAAAAGTATTGCATATTTTTTCCGAATAAATGATATTGGCAGAATTGGTATTATACCTGGGCTTTTGTTTACCCTATACATTATATATGTGAATATATTTATATAATCTTTTTTGGGGTAAGCAATAAACGTATTATCATTATTATTGCTACCATTAATAATAAGCCATAGTTCAAGGGTAGATCCTTTGGACCAAAATATGAGGATATAACCAGACATAAAACAAAATAGGTTTGACAGCCTTTTACAACATCTAAACGATTTAGAAATATATTTTAACAGTATACAAAAACAAAGTTTAGGTATATGTAGGTGACATAAATAATAATTTAATAAAAAGAGAGGCCAACGAAACTAACAGTTATTTAAACATATTGAGTTCAAACAGTTCTATTCTCTACATAAACAACAAATCCACCAGAGTAACAAACAAAACAAAAATCGACTATTGACCACATTTTCATTAAAGCTCAAAACAACTTCCTAAATTATATTGACATTGAACCTATTATATTCCATACCGATATGACAGACTATTATTCCCTATAGCAATATATTTTTCTAAACAAAAAACTATGAAGGTAAAGTAAAAAGCAAAATATACAAGATTAATAGGGTTTTCCCAGAAAAAAAATTATTGCTGAAATACTTAACTCACGTAAAAAAATGATTTATGGCATATTTATTATCTTATTATTTTTACTAATAGTAACAAAAAAAAACTTGAAGTTTGAAGAATATTGGGTTCATTCTAAACAGCCATAAATTGGCGCGTTGTGACGTCAACACCCTGAAATCCAATCACACAATTAACATCACAGAGGTTGTCTCTGTTCAAGATTGTTTATTAATCTTGGTCTCTGTTAACATAACATAACCTCTATTTATTGACAGCACTCGGCACTTTTCTACTTTAGGTAAATTATCAGCGGCACCTTTAACATATCCCTCTTCCACTTGATTCCATTTTGATTGTAGAATTAATAAAACATAAACCAGAAACTGATAAAATAATATTTTCACTCCAAACAATACAAACATAAAAATATAAATTTAACGATTTAGGTTAGTCATCTGATGTGTAATGTCGGTGAAGGTTAAACCTAAACTACAGTACAAAATATTAACGTCCGACGCATTCACGAATAACTTTTGCGGCATTTATCTGGATTCTGATTGGCCAACATTTACACGCCCACTGCTTTAGACCAATCACAGTACAAGCATTACAAATTGAAATTCTGTGAAATTTTAGAGGAAAGCTTTCTTTAACACACAGTTAGAATCTATTACAAACTAATTATATCCATAATCTCATTGGTTTTCCAGGTAGATACGTAATTCTGGCGCGTAAAAATGCCCGTTTTAAAAAGCAGTGAAATTATCAGCAAGTTGTTTTAACGATATTTTCTTAGAAATAATTCTTATTAGAAAAGTAAATTGTTGTAAATTAATAAAATGTTTTATTATATCATTTTCACGACACAAATTGTTAAGGGAAAACCCCATTCTGAAAAGTTAAAAAATCTTTTAAGTAATCAAAAATGAAATGATATATTAAACACTAATAATGAGCCACAACTAGCTTGTGACATTTTTTTATAAACTAAATAATAATTTTAACTACTACTACAGAAATAAAAGCAAGAAAATATAAAATAATGAAAATAAAACCATGGATTACTTTGGGTTTAATTTCTTCTATTAAACAAAGAGATTGACTGAAAAAGAAATTAATAAAAAATTACATTCCTGAGCTTGAACATCATTATAAAAATTACAGAAATAAATTCAATTAAAAAAAAAACGAATATTATCAATATAAAATCACACAATCTGGACCAAACTTCAAAAAAATGTGGAAAGTCATAAGTGATATCTCAGATCGTACAAAGAAGCCTAGGAAAAATATCTCTATCACTAATAACAGTAATGAATATATAAATATTTAAAAATATAAAGCAGATATGATTAATAATTAATTCACAAATATAGGTATCAATATGGTGAATAAAATAACTAAAATAAACATATCACATAACTTCTTTATACATTGTAAAGTTAACTCGAATATATTTCTGAAGACGATAAGAATGAGTGAAGTAACTGTTATTATTTCAAATTTAAAAAATAACTGTGCACCTGGTTTAAATAAATTAACTGCTAAAACAATAAAAAGTATCCAGTGATAAATATCAATATAATAAACACTTGAAACACCAACAGCAAAGCGTTTGTACTTACGCCTGCCGTAAACTTGCGTGTTCGTACCCATACCTAAAATGTATCGTATCGAGCCGAGTAATGGCGCTTCACTTTAAAAATCTGTAATTCGAAGATAGCATAAGATATCGACTTGATTTTTTTTTTACCTTTTTCTATCTTTGGACGATATTTCATTCATATATAGTACATAAAAATTTTAAACATTTAATATAGTTGCCCACAGGTTGAAATTTTCAATTTTAATTTTACTAAGACTTTAGGATTTATTAAAAAAAACATGTTATTTTCAAATTATCTTAGTATAGATAGAGGCGTTCGTCGTATACTAGTCTAAAAAATGAGACCGATGTCGCAAATAGTTAATTTTTTAGCGAAAGGTAAACGTTTGAAAACACGAATTTTTGAATTACCATTCCGCCATCTTTTTTCTTTTTTAGAAGTTGTGCAAGAGCCAAAAGAGCCAACAAAAGTCCAATAAGGCATAACTGATGCACCTAAAGACTCTCTTTCCAAATTCATTCCCAAAATTTATTTACCTTGTTGGAATGGGTCATTTGGTTTTGGAATGATTTGCACCATTTCGGATCAAGCACATAATATTATTTTACCAGATGCTGCCTATTTTCCGGCAACCTCTAGCTACGCTTTCAACTACTATAACTTTCTCTTATCCACCTGTCCTGATATTTCATACCTGCTAATGTTTTGAATCTTTTCTGTCTCCTTTTATCCCTGTTTGTTTCTTTTTGTATTGTTTAGTTTCTGTGTGTTATTCGCCCGTTCTAAATTCTTCGTTTGAAATCCCAAAAAATCATTTAAGCTCAACAAAGCAAAAGATTGGGCAGCTTCAACGCAGCCTGCTGTTGGAATGCATAGTTCGCATTATACATGTTTTTATACATCATCTGTCAGTTCTTTCTTAATCACAATGTTATAATTATTTGTGAACCTATCAATACTGCATTCGTTATGTACATTCTTCATAAAATGCTCAGAGCGAGTACGTAGCAAAACATGCAACTCTGCCTAGGCAAGATGTTCGCTCTGGGATTTTTTGTGTGTGTAACAGCTATATATGTACTGTATATCAATGTATTCCAATAATTTCAATTTCAATATGGATTATTTTTAAATTAATGACTTGATCCATTTGAGCTTGATCCTGACAGATGTTTTTTACTTCAGGTTGGAATGATTTATCTGTGGAGCGAGAAAGGAACCGTTTTATTTCAATTCTATAAGGCCAGTATTAGAGTTATATAGTTGTCTCCAAATTTACTGGGCAGATAAAAAGACAATAAAAACTTTACCATATGATTAACATACCGTAACTCTTTTCAACCACTTATCGTTATAGGATTTTAATGTATGTCGGCTTATTTGATGACACCACACCGAATAGTTCACCGGCGTTGACAATGAGCTCGTAAAGTTTTTATTGTCTTTTTTATCTGCACCGTAAGTCTACAGGTTACTATACAATTTATCTAAGGATTCATATGAAATACCTAGTTTAAAATATATGTGATTTCCATGATACGTAGCGAATTTTTTACAAATGCAACTTGTGATATCTTGTGGTTCAATATCGTTGTGTTACATTTCATTGCTTGATAGATGAAATGAAAACTAATCAGTTTCTTATTAGTGTGGAAGTTTTGCTTGAGTAATCCTCGATAATATATTTATCCAGTATTCCGAAAAAAATTTATTATGAATTTTTTACAGATGGTAAAATCGACGGAGTCTGGGACTCGGAAAGATTCGAAGCACACAAAAGACTGCTCACAATTACAACCGGAGCTTTTGAACATGAATCCTCCTCCATGTGCTAATGGCCTGACAGTGTGCGAAGATGATGACTACTATCCATACAGTTATATAAAGTGCATTTTAGACGCGAACCCGATATACAAGGAAATATATATGAATAGCGAGGAAGAAGAAGCGTTCATTGATAGAAGTACTGACGATAGAGATTATGTCTGTCACACAAGGTCTCACGTGATTTATCCGAAAATGGCTATAAACATCAACGGCGAATGGAAACGGATCATAAACCAAGACAATATTGTACAAAGTGTGCGTGTTGAAACTTGTACAGGGTAAGCTTTAAATGTAAATTATATCTTCCTTTACTTGTAAAAAAACTCATTTTTACCTGAAAGTAAAATGTCAATCAGATGACTGAGATAGTTAGAGGCAGCGCGTCTACACAATCCCGCAACTATACCTCATTGAGCACGAGCACAGTACAGCTGCTGCTGAAGACGTATATAACGTTAGCAAGCCACTTTTGGCAAAATGCAAAAAGAAGTATTGGATATTGTCTTCCTCTTTTGTTGTTAATTTTGTACCACTAAAATTAATATTGTACCTTGAGCAATTTTCGAGAAAACTAAAAACTGCTGACGTTAATCTAATGTTAACAATAACCGCAATGTCTTAATACCTATTACCACTAAATCTTAGATTCTTCTTCTTTTAGATTGGTTCGTTTCTTGACTTCTTTTTCTTCTTCTTCCTCTTCTTGCGCATTTACATTCGTGTATATTATAGCATCGTTGTCTTCACCATCATTCACTTCCACGTTTCCTTCAATAAGTACACTTCTAAATGTCTTTCTGGCTCATCATCTATTGTACTTACGCTATAACGATATAAGCAAGCTTTGAAAAAATGTCGAACAAATGCTTTGATTAATGTAGACACACACTATTTACTTAATTGTTCTAATTATTACAATGCCAAGCAAATCAAATAAAAATTTTACTCAAAAACAATTTTGCCACAGCAAAATTAAGTGAGGTTAGAATATACACGCGGCGTTCGAAATACAAGGCGCTCTGCTTTCATTCAATTCGACGAACTATACTGTGCGTGAACTCAGCAGAAACTGTGAACGTGAAGCAAGTATTAGTCATCTTCTAAACCCATGTATCCCCCACTCCGAGAAGAGCCATGCAGCTGCTTGAAAAGGGAGGACATCGAGGATCCACGGGCTTTTGACGCTATGTTTCTTAGAATTTTTTATTCTATACGACCATATTTTTGTTTGCTGTTAGGATTTTTGGTACCCTCTCATACCTATTGATTGGACTAATATATCTAGTTCAGTTCTGGTGAGTGAAGTTCTATATCTGAGGGGGTATGCAGCTTGAGCAATTTACTTTCAACTAATTTTTGTGGAAAGCCATATTCATATCTAGCTCAGTGCTGAGGCTGCGGTCAGCTACTTGACGTGTGATGTAATATTTTTAGTAATATCGTTGAGTGGTTGTTTACTAATGTTCTGACAGGGGCAAGATTGGTGACAATTTTAAATAGCGTTTAGGTTGAAAAATTGCCTCAAAAATGCTTTTTGAAAATTTGCCAAATAAAATCGTTTAAAGTAGAAAACTGTATCGAAAAAATATTTCCCAAATTTCTGGTGAAATCATCAGATTTCACGTAGAGCAACCAATTCGCTGAATCAAAGAATATTTCAATTAATAAAAGGTTTTTCTTTCTCTTCAAAGTACCAGGGCCCAAAAATTAGTTTTCGTCGAACCAAAATATTTTGAAAATAGAAATTATTTAGAGTAGGAAATTGCATCGAAAAAGTTTTTTGCAAATTTCTGTTTCTCCTCTGGGAGATTCCAACAATGATTTTACATCGAATCAAAAGCTGTTTTAAGTAAAAACTATACAGAATGGAAAATTGTAGTAGGTATGTTCCAAATTTTTCGTAGGAATACTAGGAGTGGCCTCAGTGGGGAGGAAAGTATGTTTTCGCCGAATTCTCCCACCCCCTTCTAAAAAAATAAGCCGTTTAACAAAATGTTTCGAATAAATTTTTTAATACAAGGAATTGTATCGAAAACGTTCCTTAAAAATTATTCATCAAAATACATGTTAACAAAAAGAAACTGCCTTGAGTTTAATTTTGCGTTCTACCAGAAATATTTTAAAAAAATGATTTCTGTAAAAGGTATACACAATAATAATTAACAGATAAAATAACATAACACTAACTGAAACTGTTATTTCATGCAAGCATTAAATTTATGGTTTAAAAGAGGTTTGTTATTATTTCTAATCATCGCTTTTCATTAGTTGATCTACTCGTCATCTGGTTTTGCAACTCATGTTCACTTGTTGCAATTTGGTCTCAATCAACAAACTGACTAATAAATAGTAGTTTCCTTTTTAGACAATTTAAAGCAATATACTAGGTAGGAGGTGAATAATGATATCCTCACTCTTTCAGTTTGTTATATCATTATTTTATTTTGGTAAAATTTTGTAAAATTAATAAAGTATGTTTACGAAGCCGGATTACTTTAGAGGATGATTTAGTATACTTTTATTAAAATATAGAAACTGTACAGATGTTTTTTAAATAAATGTAACTCTCATCGTTCTCAAATCATTCGTTCAGACATATTCTAGTAGATTATACTTATAGCCTAAATGCGACAGGCGTATTGTTGTTAATTAAAAAAACAGTTGTTACCGGCAGAAATATTGAAATTGACACAGATCTTATCGTTAATAATCATTTCTAAAACTATTTAAAAAATATAAACTTTATGGGTCACTGTTAAAAAATTCATAGTGCTGATTTTCCACAAGAAAATTAAAATAAAGTGTATATACTGATTGTTAGCAGACTATCTAAAACATTAGAAATGTTTGATGATGAAAACACTATTATCAAAATAAATCATTTTTTTTGCTATTTCCAGGTTAGGCAAGAGTTGCGATATTCGTGGAGATATTCCTAAAGGCACTAAAACTGCTTGCAAGCAAAAGTATGTATATACAACTTTTTTGTGTCTTGAGGATGATGGTTCTCTTATCACCGACACATTCGAAATACCATGTGCTTGTGGCTGCTCATACTCGATAGATCTGAAATTTTCTGCACATAATGATTTCCTATAAAGAGCAATGTTTGCGTCCAGATATGCAGAAATTTGTCGGAAATTCTCCCGACACTGGATTTGGACATGAAGAGAATTATTCTAAATTTAATTTTTATTAGTCTTATGAAACGACATAGTAATTGTAAATTCAGTTATTAATTTTAATAAAATTTATTTCTTGGTGTTTTTAATAGGTTATTTTATTAGTAGGTCCACCTATGTCTCTGTATTTGGCACAGAGAGAACTGTCTACCTGACGGAAACAGATTTAGTTTCCAAACGTCAGATAAATACTATATGCTTATTTTTGTTATAATTTAGTTAGCAAAAAATTACCTTTGACTGATCCTTTGACATAAACGTCACAGGCGCAGAAGTTATTTTCTAGTATATTAATTAATGTTGTTATTTTTGTGATCAAAAGAAATATGTGGTAGTAAAAACCTGTGAGATATTTCAAAGATTTAATGTAGCAAAGGGCCTTTCTACAAGAATTTTTCCTATGAAAAATAATCATTTGGCTACAATAAAACATAAAAGTTTCTCATGCATTGAAAATTTTTACGCACATAAGTATATCGCATAATATTATGTAAACCTGAAAAATGAGAATGGTTTAATTGAGATAAATAAATTTTATTACCCCCAACTAAATGATTTTGTTGTATTTAGCCCATTAAACATTTAGTTGGAGGCGGATTGTGCTACAAACTTCATCTGCGTGAGCTATTACCATTATCGCAAGTTGAATACTATACTTTATCTACAATTGTAACATACGTACTAAATTTCAAAGAGCGTGAACACCACCCCTTTGAGGCAAAGAATTGTCGTAACTGATTTTTTCACGCTGTTCGAAGGAAATGTAACTAAAGAAAATTCGAGGAGGATGAGGGAGGCAAAATTCCACCACCCACCTCTTACCTTCAGTCAAGAGGGTGAAAACTATCCCCTGCAGGGATTGCGACCACCCTCAATTTTTCTGCTGGTTCCTATTGGGAGGTGGATGAATGAATTTTACTTCCCTAATCTATTTTGATCACCTCCCAATCGGATTTCTTTTGGAAAACTGGCAGAAACATTGAGGGGGGCCGTTATCCCTGCAGCGGGTAATTTTCATCCTCTTGACTGAAAATAAGTGGTGGTTGGTTTATTTTACCTCCCTCATCATCCTCGACCTTTTTTTAGTTACATTCCCTCCGAACAGCGCGAGACAATCAGTTACGACCGTTTTTTGCTTCAAAGGGGTGGTTTTCACCCCAAAACACGGGAGAAGAATGTATTTAGTTTTAGCCCAGAAGTGTCAAACTTTCCGTTTATTTGCTTGGACAGAAGGTAAAGGAGATTGGCACTGTACCTAGTGAGTTATTATAACTCACGCATATAACTCACACTATTTGTCTATGGGTACTACTACTTGTTCAATAGCAGTTTATTAATAAATATATAATCTAATATGAGTAGATAAAGATTTATGTCTCATTAACAAGGTACACAAATTTCATTGATTTATTCGTAACTAACAAAGTTTGTTTCATATTAATGAAATTGCCTTTCAATTTATGGGTAGTAAAATATTTATTTCTTAACAAAAATCATTTTTACTGCATACTCTCTAAATGTGTTGCTAGTAAATAAGCTTACTAAAAAGAAATATGATAACTGTGGAAAAAGTGTTTTAATATTCATTGAAACAGAATGATTCAGATAATGGAAAGCAACATTTAACTTACACGATATACAAAAATGTAAGAAATGTTAATTAAGACCAAATTAGCTTGTTTTTTGTTTAAGAACAAAACGCCAAATAAGTTGCAAGATACGGTCACATTTATAAAATTTATTTATAAAAAGATAATCAAAATTTTAAAATGTTAATTTTTTTTCATTTTGCATATTTATGAACTTTTGTATTTGACTAAGTCTTGCCATACCAATATATACATAAATTTGGCATTTGGTCTTAAACGAATAATGAAGGTAGTTTAATCTAGTTAGACATTTCTTAATTTTTTTAGACATCATATACATTTTCAAACAAACCAATAAACCAACATTAAATTCTGTTTTTCATTATGTGAATCTTTATCTTTCAATAAATAAAATATTTTCTTCCACTATAATTTTTTCAAACAGTAAACCAATTTTTTTTCTTCGACACACAAGCCGGGAACACACTCTATATGTATAGTTTATACCTGCGACAAACCAATATTGCTATATTAAAAGTAAAGATTTACATTTCTATTTACCTATTAATATATATAAAATATTTAAACACTTGAATTGGAAGAAAATATGAATCTGTTGATTTGAGTACCACAACGATTTTGATACTAAAAAGGTTTTATATTTTTTTATATAAAAAAATGTACATGCTTTATGTTTTACCATATCTATATGCTTATAATAATATAAATATAAATGCAATACCTATACTTTAATGCACTATACACTGTCAGGATGACATTCACCATTTATTTAAATCAAGAACGTATAGCATGATATTAGAAAATGCAGTTAATAGTCAATAAGTACCGAGTAAATTTTTGGATTTAATAATACTTATATAATAAGTCATTAAACAAACAAATAAAACATACTATATTACAATGTTTTATTGTAAAATATTTGCATTTAAAAGATAATAGAATAAGAAAACTTATAGTAATTGCGGTAGGCTGATGTGATTAACTTCTAACTTTTATAGGATACTCCATTTTTTCCCAAAACTACGATAGAATTTACCAAAGTAGGCTGATTTTCATAAAAAACAAAATTATGCGTACTTGCATTCTAGGATAGTTATAGATAAGATACAATGCACATAATATAGAAAATCTAATAATACATGTGCATAATAACTTTGATAATAGTAGGATGAATACAATGGCGACCTCACAAATTAAATAGTCGGGCTAGACTATATTGCATTAAATTTTCATTATTATCCAATCTCAAAAGTACACACCGTAAACATACTAAAAACACCGCGAATTACGAAGAAAACTAAGATGACTTAATGAAGAACGATAAGGTACGCAGTATAATTTTTCGCTGGAAGAGGGCGACATTTAAAAATTTAATTTCCAGAAGTGAATTTATTAATGGGTAGCAAATGTTGCACTACAGAACTAAATATTTACGTCACGTATTATGATTAACAATCTGCTGATATCTTCATTTTTAGGAAACAAACGTAATATTGCAAGAAACTTGGGAGTAACAAATATATTTTTCTTAACTAAATCTATTATTTTTTTACGGTAATTTACTTCGGAAGTACAAATACGTCGGAAATAAATCATTTTGTTTTGTCACTTTATTGAATATTTGGTATATTCTTGTCATAATAAATATTTCCCTCAGTGTACCATTTTCTCACGTATTTCGAACTCTTTAATTAAATATGCACCATGTTTGCGATGCATGTTACTGGAGTCAGACAAGCATCAAGTTTTAGTGAAAAATTAATTGTTTCCAGTGTCAAATTTTAACATGTTAGTTATATCGAATACTATACGAAATGAACATTTTCTACCTATAGCAACCGCCGCTACGTAAGTTATCGGCCATTTTATGAAAAATCGACCGTCTTGGTCGATCTTTCTAAATACAAATGAATATATCTCTGTATGTATAGGTCCAAAAAAAGAAAAAAAAATTAGGCTAATAGCGGTTACAATATGAAATTTTTATCTGCACACATAACCTCAAAAAAAAAAAAAACTGCTAAATTTTGATTTTTTGGTTATAACTTCGGATGTTTTAAGTGAAATTTGATGAAATTTTCAGAAATTATACTGCGAACAAGAACTTGTTAAAATTTGAAGTCAAAATATCTAATACAAGCCTTAAAAATGTACTTCAAATTTTAAAATTGATCGGCCAATAACTTTTGTACATCGCATCGTATGAGGTTCTTCTTTTCAAAAAAAGTAAGTTTTTATGCACTCCACTTTTTTTGTATTAATCAATTTTTGACATATTCTGATCTAATTTTTCGAAAGAGCATTAAAAAATTTAAAGAATCAATTAATTATAAAAAATTATATGTATACATATTTATATTTAGATATAGCTCAATAAAAGCACTATTTGTTATGCAAATGTATATTTATTGTATTTATATACTGTATAAAAAAATGGAAACATTTTAATCGAAACTGAAAAAAATATATCGTTTTTCTCACTTGATAAAGAATCATCAGACTGACTTTCAGTATCGCTTGAAGCATAGTTATAAAATGCATCATCATTTTGATTTCCATCAATTTCTTGATCAATCGACCTATCAGTAAATGATAATGAAGAAGCTTCGCTAACGCTGTCCTCTATCCCTGTATCGATTCCACATGTACTTAGACTTTCAGTTACAGAAAATGTTTCAGAATTATTTTCCAATTCTTCATCTAACTCATCAATTTCTTGTTTCAGATACCAAATCTTTATCTTCATAGTTAAAGCAATTTAAGCCTTCGCAGTACTTACACGCTACAGTGCATTTTAACCCCAGTTTTTTACAAGAATATGCTCTAGTCTTGCACTTACCAATTGATTGCAACTACATGTAATTGATTTTACAAGTCAATCTGGTAGTGATTTAACGTTTCTCGGAAGGGTCACAGATAGTAAGCCGCTGGACATCATTTGCTATCAGCAGTTGCATGCAGGCTTACTATTTTCTGGGAACAACCATTTCTGGATTTGTGAATACACTCTTAAAGAATTGTTAGAGAATGTTACATGGCCTATGTCCATTTAACAGTTTTATATAAAAACTAGTGTTTTGGTTATATTTAGCACGATCTGTATAACATATTTCGATTCAGTTTTTGTAAGTGAAACTGTTTTCAACTAACAGAATTTTATTTGCATAACTGCTAAACCATTTCACACTGTTTTATGCCTTAATTTTATGTCTTAGGAACGCAGCCTTTTTCTTAACTATTATGTATCTCATTTCCGTTGTAATATAGCATTATTATCCCAGGAAACAATTGTCTACAATACATTTATTTACATCAGATAACTATTTTTCAATTTTTATATTTTTGTTTACTATGAAGTACATATGGTTATTTCCTTACCTTTTCTCATTCTATATATATAGTATATCCTATAAGATGTAATATATTTACGGAGTTCTCACAACACGTTTTTAATGTTTATTTACAGCTGTTCATATTGTTGGTTATGTACAAAATAGAAATTACAAACTGAGGGAAAGGCATTGGTATGGAACAAAAACTTTTATTATAGATTCATTTTATCGATTATATGCCACTAATTGAATGAGTGCGGGAATCTACAAGGCAAATTGTTGCGCTTAACGCAACCAATGACAGATGGCCATACTTGTACTATTCTTAGATTTTATAGCTTTCAATTTAAATAGGGAATTAGATTTCTCACATTTTTTTGGTAGCGTTATTTTCCAGTAACTAGGACAAAAAGTTTACCTTATCAGTAAAGCTCACTAGGAAGTCATTTGCTTGCAGCCTTTGTACTGATTCAAACGTATATAATTTTTAACTGTGGACTTCAGTAATTGATATTACAATTTTTACATCCCAGTTAACAAGTGTTTAATATACAGGTACTTTCATTTATTACTCATTTAAAATGTAATTAATCTTCAAATTTTGCCTTTGATATAATTTCAATTATTTTTAAAATAAATTTAAATTGAAGGCCAATTCTTTTTAATTTAATAAGTAGTTTTTTTTTTATACATTTATTTAACGTCGGCCTATTTCCGCTACTGAGGCCTAACACCGACGCCTGTAGACGACCTATCCCCAACCAGGAATTTTTCCGAACCTCTTCCCTTAAGAAGAGTAGGGATCTTTTACTTGCCTAACATTTAATAGACAAGGGACCGACGGCTTTACATCCCCTCCGAAGGATGGTATATCTCCTATACAACCCTCGCCTAAGGTTGTATAGCTTCCGCGCATACACTGATATACAAGCCGCTGGAAGATGTGTGAGGCGAGGACGCGGTTTCCGTTGGAATGGTCACCCATCCAATTACTAACTGCGCCTGTCGTTGCTTTACATCGCATATCGAAGTATGTACATAGTAAAGACGCACCTACGCTCGCCCCTAATAAGTAGTTAAAATACTATATGTACCACATGGTTTTAAAAAATATTTTTCTCTTTCCTTCTCATTTTTTTGGCAATTTATAGTTTTTATGAAATCAGCTTTTGTACAGCTTACTTGCTTAAATTCTGACATGCTTAAATTGTTTTGTACATGCTTACTTTTGTATATACTTACATGCTTACATATCTACACGCTTAGATGCTTACAAGCTTAGATGATGATATATATTTATATGTACTTATATGTTTATGAACATATATACTGATACATTTCTGCATAGCTTATTCATTCCTGCATAGCTTTTGCACAGCTTATCTTACATATAGATAAAATTTCGTTATCCTTTCATAAACCACCTAGTTGGTTAATTTTCCTACAAATTTCACCCCATTTCATTTAGAGACGTAAATTGCCAAGGAAACATTAGAATCCATTCTCGCAACAAGAGACAATTGTGGGCCTGGATTACTGTCCCAGAACCAGTCACCTCAAAAATTATCGATCTAGGATACTGGTATAAATTTGTTATATATATATATATATATATATATATATATATATATATATATATACATATATATATATATATATATATATATATATATATATATATATTTTTAAATTTCAATTTGTCTTTCAAACCGATTTGTCCATTATTCATGTAATATATTTTAACATTCATTTTAATCTATCTTTTTATTTCCCTTACCAACAATTTCAGTCTGATCTATAGTAGACTGGTTATTCGAGAAAAAGAGACAATTTTACATATTTTACTATAGATGGTGCCCAATTTAACATCAGTTTTTCTTAGTCTCCTTTTCTCGAAATAAACAGAAATCTGTCGCTTATGCTGTACATATCAGAAAGGGTAAGTTTCTCCACTCTTACGAATACTCTGGACCCACGGCTCTCTGCTCCGACTTAAACCAGCTAGTCGTCCGCATATGTTGCCTCAATTCTTTCTCAAAAATAAATAACAGGGGAAAGGAGGTAACAAAAACCAAGACTATTAAAATGTAATTTTAAATTTTTTTTAACTTTATTACTTTTTATCGAATTTCAAAAAATAAAAAACGATCTTATACATTATTTCATCGACTTGATGAAATTTTATTTCTTTGGATATTTTTATAAATTCAATAGTAACGGAGATATTTAATTTTAAACATGGAAACAGCCAAATTTCGAGATGGCGGCTTAATTTTTTTTTGCGATTTTCTACCACCCTTTACTTAATACATTTATAAAAAAATAGTTTGTCACGAATTTGTTCCGGGTTCAACTCTAAATTTACTGGAGTATATAACGCTTCTTCGAGTCATTCGGCCCTTTATAAACTTTATCAACCCCAACAAACAACAATGTAGTACTGACTCTGTGAGTCTATGCCTGCCCGATAAATACTCATGAATGCTTTGATCACACCCTCGTGCGCTGGAAGTCGGTTGATAAGGCACGTTTAAATTGGTATAGTTAGTAGTAGAGTTCACTAGCATACTTTTTTCTAAGCTGCTCTACCTATTTTGGTAGAGTAACCGTATACACGTTTCCAGTAAGTTGAGAGGACAGTTAATTTAAATGTGTATGACACTGAACAAGGTTAGGCGAAATTACCGAGCCGTCTTTAAAAAATGTTTAATACAAGCTACAGATGTTTTATTACATTAAGTTGAGGAAGAATTAGAGGAAGAAAGTGCTAGGAAAACAAGAACTTGAGTAAGGGAATGGATTAAGAGACGAGACGAATTGGGAGCATCTGCCTATTTCTGTATAATTATAGAGTCCATTAGGACTGCTGATATTCCATATACACTCGTAATCCTTGAATATTGCCACTAATTTCATAGTTTTATATTCTGTCCACTTCATTTTCTTTCTTATGTAAGCAAAATCAAAATAATTAAAATGACAGACATGCGTTTCCCGACCAGACACTCTCCTCCGCTAAAACAAGTCTGTGCCTGTTTACATTGGTATAGTGGAACTAACAAACCGGTAGAGTAGAATAAAATTGTGGAAGTGTAGGTAGGATAGTAGAGTGCACTATTTCACACGTGCTATTCACTCTACTCTCCTCTGGACTATCTTTACTGCTCTAATGTCACTGGCACAAACTGTTTATATTATTCTAGTAGTGGGATAGTACGCACTCTACCACCGTACTCTACTACTATTAATACCAATGTAAACTTTGCTTAAATGTGGCCCTATGTATGCACTTGCTTGCCGCTTACTGTACATTCATTTACATAGATTTGTTATATGAAACTATTTTCACAAGTAAATTAATAAAATGGCGAACTACATAATAAATAAATAAACACCACCACAGAATTTAGACAACCCCCAATTCCAGAAGCCAGCTATCGGCTAGACTATGTAAAACAACATTGGGAACATGTTCACCAATATAAAATAATCGCATTTAACCGTATCTCGATAGATTACGCCATATACCTTTAACAAATACTTTAGAGTTGTGAGGTTTGGTAAGTTCAAATACAGAGGAAAAACATCCATTTTTGAACATTTAGTCTCAAGATTATCTAACTTAATTATAAATTAACTGTTAGCTAGTTTATTATGGAAATTTATAAAGAAAATCTGCAGGCTAACAGCAAAGAGAAATGTAATAATTTAAAAGTAAAAATGTATACATAGAAGTCTTAGCTCGGTGGCACTAACTTCCATTCTTACATTTACCGTAAACTGGTTATATATCTGAGAGGAGGTGCGTCAAAAAATACATAAATATTTATTACAGAAAAGGAAAAGCGTAAAATACATTTTCCAAATCGAAATAACATAATATACAATCATTTGTTACTTTTTATCGCGTCAAGATTCATTGGGTTTTATTGCGAGAAGCAAGAAGTCGAATATGGTTTTACTTGTGATTAATATAAATGCATTAGTCTTGTCATGCCACCGTTCAATCAACGGAATGTTCCACGAGACGTAGACAAAAAATTATGGAGTTCAGCTTCCCGACTTCCCGCAAACTCTTATTCAAGAAATATTGCACTACTCAATCGATGAAAATGTTGTGATTATCAGAGATATTTTGCTTGGATTTATTTAACTCGTCAAATATGGAGTGTAGGGTGTTTTAGCCATATTTAAAATTGTTGCAGTTTATTATAACACTCCCTACATGCATTTAATACACCAGGTGATTTCTTTAATTCCAAACTTTCAAATATCTCTAATAATGGGCACTTGACGAAAAAAATGTTTATTATCAAAATTTAACTATTCTGCGGAGAAAATAGATTAATACTAAAATTATTCACCCTCCCCCGCTCTTTGTAGTACAGGCGAGAGTAACTTTGAAATCTTAAATAGGAACCCCTACTTTTTATTGCAGATTCGGATCTTACTGCTAAAAATACGTAGGATTTTTCTGAAATATTTTTCTCGATTCATGATAGATGGCTCTGTAATCGATGAAATTAACTTTTTTTGAAGTTTCTCGTACTGAGAAACTATGCATATGATTCTGCAATACGTTTGCAATAAAAAATACCACATCTTCATTGTAAATAATCAAAATTAGTCTTAAAAACAAATTTTATTTCTCAAATTTTCAATTACTTGTTACCTGCTTATTTCCTTTTTGTTTATTTTTGGAAAATAATCGAGGCAACGCATGCGAATGACTAGCTGGTTTTAGCTGAAGCAAAGAATCGTGGATTCTGAGAACTTCCAAGAGGTGAACTTAACCTTTTGTGTGTGACATATAAGATAAATTTTGTTTTATTTGGGAAAAGGAGACAATGAAAAATTTGTGTTAATTGAGCAGCATCTATAGTTGACTTGTCTCTTTTTCCCTTGAAACCTGTCTCCTATAGACAAGACCGAAAGAACCCCGGAAGAAACCTCATGAAAATTGAGCTTCGGCGGAATCGACTGAAACTTTGCTATTTTGTAGTGATAGTGATTAAAACTCATAATTGAAACAACTCGATCTTATGGGCCGTTTGTGAGATACAGCTTGTCAAAACTTGGGAATTTGCGTTTTTTTGTTTTTCAGGTTTCAGTAATATATATATATATATATATATATATATATATATATATATATATATATATGTCTCCATGGTGCATAGCGACTTGCCATTTTGCAAGTACCGAGAGCGGTGACCTTTAGCCCTTGGTGGACTTAACCCATATACTGCTATTATACATGATTTGCAGGAAACAACTACTCAGCGGGCAAATACCCCGACCTGCATTGAATTACACCTTACAAATCATGAAAAATTGGTAGCCAATGTCATTTGTCTACTCCCTGACCAGACATAGACCGGTTTCGAACTTATTAGTTCTCCTCAGTATGCCATAGATCATGGAGCAGACAAATGACAGTGGCCAACCTGCTAGTGTTATACAGACTAATGTAAATGGTGTAGTGGTGAGAGGTAAGGTGTAATTCAATGCAGGTCGGGGTATTTGCCCGCTGAGTAGTTGTTTCCTGCAAATCATGTATAATAGCAGTATATAGGTTAAGTCCACCAAGGGCTGAAGGTCGCCGCTCTCGGTACTTGCAAAATGGCAAGTCGCTATGCACCATGGAGACATCTATGATGTCTGGTGTATAGTAGCATTAGATCACATGAGAGGATTCACTTACCTCTCACCACTACACCATTTACATTAGTCTGTATAAGACTAGCAGGTTGGCCACTGTCATTTGTCTGCTCCATGATCTATGGCATACTGAGGAGAACTAATAAGTTCGAAACCGGTCTATGTCTGGTCAGGGAGTAGACAAATGACATTGGCTACCAATTTTTCATGATTTGTAAGGTGTAATTCAATGCAGGTCGGGGTATTTGCCCGCTGAGTAGTTGTTTCCTGCAAATCATGTATAATAGCAATATATATATATATATATATATATATATATATATATATATATATATATATACATATATATACACGATATACAATGGTGCTTCGGCGGAATTGGCTGAAACTTTGTTAATATGTAGTTCAAGTCATGCTGATCAAAAGTTCTCATAGTACCGAAACGGTGCTTGAAAGTTTTATGAGGAACCGTTGAAAACACCGATGTCAATATAATATCTCGTAGTAGGTTTGCTTCAAGTTTCCAAGTAGCAATTCTGGAAAAAAAACCGAGCTTTACTGGACATAAATGAACATTTTTCGACCCATGCATTTTTCACTAAAGTTAATAGTTTAAGAGTAAAAATTCTTAAATATCTAAAATGACGCAAATTAACAAGTTTTGAAAACCTGCATCTCAAAAACGGCCCAAAGGATCGAGTTGTGGTAAGTATGAATTTTAATCACCATCACTAGAACTACAAAATAGCAAAGTTTCCGGGTTCTTTACAGTAAGGAAAATAAATAATCAATAAGATGAATAATAAAATATAAATAAATAAATTTTACAACATGAATTTAAAACTAATTTTTGTAAAAAATGGAATTTGAATCTTAAATTATCTATAAAATTTTGAATGAAATGAATTATACAAAAAAAATGGAATTTAATTAAAAAAAAAGTATAATACTAATGTCCTAGGTTTCCAGATTGAATGTAGTTGACTCTGGGAAACCCTGATACTACACTTCAGATTCTAATTGTCTCGGCAGCAAATCTAGGTAGTTTTGGCAATTTATATAACCGTCAGATATTAATTAATACAGAAAACTACAAGCTTGCAAATACTAAAGCTTACAATACTTGAATTAATGCAATACACTTGGTTGAAACATTCAAAGTGGCAATATACTTTCTAAATGCAATTGCCCTCAATAATGCTTTCAATAAATGAAATAAGCTTTCAACGTATATTTCTAAAAATGCTTTCTTGAAAAATTGCTTTCAATATATGAAATATTCAATATATATGTCCGGTAGAATAAATTAAATGAAATTTATAAATGAACCAATGTGTAAATGATTCAAAAATGTAAATGCTTCATTTATGTAGATGAATCAATATGTAGATGCTTCAATATTTAGATAATTCAATATTTAAATGATTCAATATTTAGATTTCAATATTTAAATGATGCAATTTTTAAATGCTGATTCGGACTAAATTGCCAAAAAAAATACAATAGAAGAAAATTTTTATTACCAAGTTGTCACATGTAGTATTTTAGTTACATAAAATTAAATAAATTGAGTTTAATTGAATTAAATTTAATTTATATAACAAAACAATTGAAAATGAATGAAATTGAAATAATCAGTAAAAAAAACCTGTTTGACTTTCAAATACAAAGAACTGGTGGACTATAAATGTAATATTAATTACTGAGAGTCCCAAAGTTCATACGTCTTAATCAGTGCAGATTTGGAAAGCAAATGGCATCTTCGGAGTTTTAACTAATAAGATAAACTTTTTTATATTACAATTTAAAATGCGGTACCAATATGCAAACTTGGAAAATACATTTTACTAATAAAATTGAGAGGTGCAAAATTGTACGAGTGTTGCCATCTGTTGATGAGCGACTTAAGCGCACAACCTGGTTTCTTTTCTAGTTAGGTTTCCTTACTCAAGCAAATTACAGAACCGATTAATAGAATCGAATATCTACATAAAAACTTGACAGTGAAATAATGACATTTATTGCATATAACCTATGAGCGAACTACCCTAATAAATATTAAATTGTTTACAACTGTTTTGTGAGGATCCAGTAAATACATTACATTATATAGGAAATACTATATAACAGGTGAATGAAAAAGTTTCAGAGGTAAAGAAAATAACTACATAGTAAACAAAGTATAAAAATGAAACATAAATGAATATAAATGTTTTGCAGGCTTGGCATAGACAATTGGTTCTGAAGTGTTATATAGGTTTGATTTATGGAGACGCTGGCAGGTGTCTTGATGGTGCTGTTGAACTCTACGCTCAGCGTTTTCCGGATAAAATTTGGTTCCGTGCTTCATTTTATCATACTGTCAAACAATTTACTACTGACGGACCAGTTCAACCGAAAGAAAAACCTGTCGAGCAAAAGTCACTGGAGAAAATAATGTAATTGCTGTATTAGCTACAGTGGCTATTAATATTTATGTTACTACACAAGGAATGCTGGAAAGTTTTAAAACATAATAAACATCATCCTTATCATCTGTTTTTACACCAAGATCTTCATGGCGTTAATTTGCGAAATCGGGTAATTTTTTGTTAGTAGCTACGTGAACAAATACAAATAAACCCCAATTTTTTTCATTACGTATTACTCTCCGATGAGTCGTCTTTTACAAATCATATTACGCATTACTGGAGTGTTGGAAATCCGCACTGGCTTCGCCAAGTTGAATATCAGCGACCTTGAACTGTCAACGTGTGCAGTGGAATAATTGACAACAAACTCATCGGCCACAACATTATTGAAGTCAACTTGAATGGTCAAACGTACCGAGACATTTTGGAAAATGAACTGCCAATATTACTTGAAGACGTGAGCTTAGAAGTGCGGCAGAACATATGGTTTCAACATGATGGTTGTCCAGCACATTATTTGGTGGTAGCACGTGAAGTGCTTGATCATAATTTCAATGGTCGCTGGATCGGTAGAGCTGGTCCGACCAATTGGCCAGCTAGATCACGAGATCTTACTTCGCCTGATTTATTTGGGGGGGGGAGCTATTTCAAATAAAAAGTTTACAAGCAGGTACAAACAACACGTGGGAATTGTTAAGAAGATGTATACTATCCGTGGAACTTGATTGATGGTCAGGCACAATATACAAAATATTTAACTAATTCAACTGAATACAATATTCATTTATGACAACTTTTTATTGACATTCAACAACATTTTATATGTAGTAAAACAAATGATATGTGTGACTAGATTGCTCATTGTCAACAGGAACGTGACTGAGCGATTCAGAATTGCTTGTGCCAAAATTCAGGCAGACATATTTCTCAGTTGTGTACAGTCGTTTCAAATGCGGATTAATAAATGCATTGATGTCGAGGGCCACAATTTTCAGCACTTACTTTAATTGAAAGATGATGAGGCAAAGGGACTCATGTAAATCAAGCACCCAGAAAACGACTACGTCCATGTCGTTATTTCTTGGTTACGCTAAAAGTAGTTTATTCACCAGTCATTTACATTTCTACATGTAAGAATTTCTCGATTACTTGCAATTTGAAAAACTAATAAACTTTCTTGACGAATTTTGATTATTTATAATGATAACGTGGTATTTTTTATTGTAAACGTATTGCAGAATCGTATGTATAGGTTCTCAGTAGTAGAAATTGAAAAAAAATTGAATTTCGTCGATTACAACGCCATCTATCATGAATCGAAAAAAAAAATATTTTAGACAAATCCTACGTATTTTCCTATTTAAGATTTCAAAGTTACCCCCCGCTTAGATTAATTTTAGAACTAATGTATTTCCTGCACATTTTCTATGATTAAATTTTTGTTATGGGCATTTTTTTCGTAGAGTGGCTATTATTCGAAATATGTGAACGTTTCAGGTTCAAAAAATCATCCGGTACATGTAGTAGTAGTATGCACACATTATTAGGAACTCCTATTCGTAGCTAATGTGGTGCCTCAATATTTGATACAAATTTAACAGTCTCGATTTATCGCCCATTTCGGCACCTGTGTGTCTGGTTATCTTTCAGACATTTTGCAAATATTTTTAATATTTAATAATTTAAAACGCTATCTTAAATTTGTCTCTACAACAAATTGTTTAAGTATGTTTTTCTCACAGAAATAAAATATTTTAGATAAATATTTGAATACGGTAAATCTTCTGTATAAAGAGAGAGAGCGTAAATTATTTATAAATCCACATAAGTAGTCCTCAAGTACCGGGGAACAGTTTGTTTATCTGAATAGTTTCTAAATGAATTTAATTAATATCTGCGGTCGGTAAAGGTCAATGAGTCTTAATAAATAATAATTGTATAGTTTTATAATTTGATTTATGCCTATTACTAAGCAAGCACTCTCATTAAGCGAGAAAGGTTCATTCATATGCATAAGTTTTTGTTGGCTGTAAGTCAGTCATCACTTGTACATATTTAAAATATTAATTTGGAAGGAACTAAAAGTGGTATCGTTGATTTATGATGACGCATCAGGAAGTATAGTTATTTTCGTTATTTCTATAGAGAGTTGAAAATACTTGCTTTCTAAAGGATTTAGTCAATGAAAAGTTCAATACATAGCGCTATTTCTGTAATATAATATATTGACCATTTCTATAAATTATACATAATTTCATTAATAATAATAAAGTATTTCACAGTATAAAGTGCCAAAATCAAGAGACCTACAATTTTTTAAAAACATAACGGACAACTTCCTATAATTTTTCCTTCTATGTGTTAGCGGAATTGAATCCAATAATTCATTTTCATTTGAGTAGGTACCTACCATTAGTGATTCGAAATAACATCTTTACTCACATACCGGGTGTCAACGGAATCATTGCATAAGCCATATTTTCCCAGAGTTTTCATGATATGTATATATAAAATGATATAAATATGGCATACATACAAAATTTCAGGTGACATTGATGCTGTTAATGAATTTAAGCGTTTAAGGTCTAAATTTAAATTTGATATTAGTGTCATAGATAAAAGCTTTGTTCGAAGATCAGAAAGTAACATCAAAACTGATCCTTTTAAATTCTGCGCTTTTATTATTAGTAAAAAACTGTGACTAATATTTCCTACCATCAGCATTTTAACGATCAAACTTTAACTACCATAAATGATATATTAAATGCTTTTGCTAATTTTCTTGGTGAATCTTATATACTTGATGGTGACGACTGGGCTACAAACTTCAATGATGCATTAAATAATCTTAATATCCACATACGAGTCTTTGATGAATCTGATGTGTTTTTAAAGCTATCAAAAAATTAAACTTAAAATGACGGGGCCATATGGCGTTCCAGGACTACGCTCAGATATTTTCTTCTCCGTCTAATTAACTAATCCCTTAACACCTGTTCATTTTCGGTCATTTCGAAACGATCTAAACTATATCCGATTTATAAAAAAGGAGATAAATTTGATATAACTAATTTTACACCTATTTCAATAATTTATAATTTCTATAAAATCCTGGAGATACTTCTACATGATACAATTTATCCAAGTGTCAGCAATCAGTTCTCGCCGTATCAGCATGGTTTCATGAAAGGACGTTCAACCACTATTAATGTACTAATTTGTTGTCCATTACACAACACATAAATGAAATTTATATATATGATGTTATATATACTGATTTCTAAGGCTGTCGACAGGCTTAACTAGTCTACTTTGTAAGTTACATACATACACACATTCCTGGCATCATAAGGTGTCCCTCAAAGCTCGGTGCTAGGTCCCTTACTATTTAATATTTTCATTAATGATATAGTGGATATTCTAGACGAATGTTGTCTGCTACGTGTGGATGATTTAAAGATCTTTACAGTGGTGACCGTTACCGCCTATAGCATGACTTTGACAGACTATCACAGTGGTGTTTAGACAACAAACTGCTATTAAAGGCCGGGAAATGTAATGTTATGTATTTTACACGTAAATCAACTGCCCATGTGTTTGACTACCACCTTGACAACACCGTTGTATATTGTAGATTGTTTTACGGAGTCGTTTGGCTTCGAACAGCCTTACTATACTTCGACCTGAAAGATCTAGTGGTTGCCCAGGATTCCAAGACAAAGCTTGTGATTTTCTTGGGGGCTAATTTCCCTATATCTTCAGGCGTTAATTCTGCCTGTTCTAGGAAGTTTAGCCTAGTGCGGACTAACATCTTGCATTCACAAAATATGTTTTCCGTAGTTTCAGTTGCAGTATCGCAATATCTGAATTTGTTGGCAACACCGTTATACAAAAACCTTATACTTTCCGTGACCTAGGTGTAATTTTAATGCTCATATTGAAAACAGAGTTGGTAATGTATGTAAAACAGTTGGTTTCGTAGCGCAGTAGCCGTGAATTTTCGAACATAAACACTCTACAAACATTATAAGAATTCAAGCGATGCACGTCACAGATCGATTTTATAAATAAGACAATACTGCTAAGGCTCATGAAGCCCCATTAAACTGTACCTATTTCTGAAAAAAGCTTAATAACTGGATGTCAAGAATTACTCTTTTGAACGTAATTAATGATTAAAAATTATGTTAGTATTAAAATTTCTTTAATGAGATCACTCGTGACGTGCATCGTTTGAATTCTTGCCTCGACCTGTTGTTTTGTGAGGTCTAAGCTGGAATACGTTTCGCTTGTTTGGTATCCCTATTATGATATACATTATAACAATTTAGAAAATGTGCAACGAAGATTTCTACAACTACTTTTTAAAACCAATGAAACATATCCTACTATTGGTTACCCTCCACAACATTTACTCGGTACTTTGGTACGGTTAGTTTTTTTTATACCAGGTCATTCATAATATTTTGGACTGCCAGGAAATAGTAGGAGAGTTAAACTTTCTTGTCTCTAGGCTAGCTTCTAGACAGGAACAAATTTTTTATATACCAACAGCGCGGACTAATACCTTAAAAAAACTTTTCTTTTTATTTAATTTGTAGTAACTACAACACACGCTATAACCGCATAGATATATTTTGTCGTAGCCTTAATGACATCAAGTCATATTTTAAACATTAGTGTGCCAAAGATATAGGGCATGTTTTTTCATGGTTTTTGTGTATTACGCATTATATCTCATATACGTCATATGTTTTAAGCATTTTGTATATGTATATTAGTTGTATGTATTAGCTAACGAAGGGACGGAACGGAGGATCAGTCTTTCGGCTGGTGTTTGTTGCAATCGAAGCATTTGCGTTCTGTTGGTAATATGCATTTATTAGGTACACTTAACGCCCCAGGCTTGTAACTTGCAATTCAACGTTCGGCGGGGCACATAGCCCGGAGAGTAGCTATTGGTTGCAGTCTGGTTACGTCCCTTATAATAAAATAAGGATTTTATAGTGGAGTTTGCTATAGAAATATTATGTTTTAATATTCTGCCCTCTAGAAGTACATTTGAATTAATCTTCAACTTTATAAATATGTGAATATTTCATCCAAATGAAAGATCTATTTTTTCAATATTTGAAAATTAAGTTTATATGAGAAACAAATTTCTAATTCATTTAAGCGCGGCTTAAATAACTTTTCCGCAACTGATTATTGATGTTTTTCTCCAAAAATTGAACTACTGCAGAACGGGTCCCAAAAGAGCCCCTTATTGTATGCTTATGAAATGGAGTTGGAGACTCTATATTGGGGGTTTTACTAACTATGGCATAGAAAGTAATTTCAGCCTAGTGCCATACTTCCTTCATTAAAACCACCACGGCATGGTAGTAGTTACCATACTAATAGTAACATTAATAAGCCACAAAGTATTGTATAGGCCTACTCCAATATTAAACAGTTATTCCGAATTGCTAGGTTTGTATATGTGTCCATAAATATACATATAAACCAGGCAAATGAGGAAAAGTGCTCAAACTTGATGCTAACTAAGGTTTCTATACATCGATAGACAGCTCTTTTCATCCTCTATCACATACTGAAGTTCCCACTTAATCCCGTGTACGCGTAACTCGCCATCTTGAAAAAATTGCTGAAATCGGGCACTTAAATAACGGTCTATATCTCGCGCCCCACTTAACCATTTTAATATATATTTTTTTTAATAGAAAGCTCATAAAGTGTTGAAAAAAGGCACTTATAACTTATCCGTGAAAACTTTTAAAATTGTGTGTAAGGTGCCATAGTAGACAACAAGGATACAAAAATAAGGTAGAACACCATAAATATAAAATATTATAATTCTAAATTTGAATCATCTACAAAACTGGAAAATTTGCAGTCAAGGCCGCGACAATTCAGACAAAGTGCATAGCATTTCCTAGTAACGGCACATTTACATTTATTTTTGACACCCATCCTGACACTTGCAATATATTAATTGTAGCAATTCTTGGGGAGCGGCATCTTGGGTCATAATGACCGGAAATAATTTAGTGCCAGCCATTTTCCACCCATAATCTGTAGCAGGTAAATTGTTTCCCAGCCAAACTTGAACCTGATGGTAAGTCCTAGAAATTGAAATAAAACAATGGGTACATATGCACTGCACACGTTAGGACGTGTTTACCTCAAAATGTGTTGGTTAAGGGTGTCCTCGGTTGGTGGTAAACTGGCTCTCTCGAGTGTTTGTTTCGCTAGAGCTTTGTTGTAGAGCAAATATCTTTGGTAATTGATTTGTGTTCCCGTTTTCAGCCCATACAGATAATGACAAAAATATCGACCTGCTTCAAGCAACTCTTCATTGTTTGCATTGGGCTAACTGAAAATTACCAATTTCTTTCTCAAAGATAGTTGTTTTTGAGAACTGCCATACCGTTCGCTTTTCCTTTCCGGGAAATATACGTTGTATCGCAGCCGGTCATAGCGTGTAAGAACAGTCAATTAGTGTAGATTTCATCACCATATATTTGGCAGAGGTTTCGGCAGAGGTTAAAAATATTGAAAAATTGTTCTCCAGTTTTACCGTGAGCTGGCTTTTCCAATGCTGAATTAAGAGCAATTGCAATCACCCCTACTATCGCTATAGGCTGTGTTATGTAGCTTTGGGCCACTTTTATAGCAAGGTTGACTATTGAGGCATCCGCGTCGGCGAGGGCTTCATGCGCTTCGATGTTGTGATCCAAAAAACAGTCAATCAATACCTTAATGAGCTGGGTTTTGTTTTTACTATTAGCCAAAAAATCGGACTGACCATCAGGGATGATGCTTTGTCGTTGAAGCATTATTTCAAAACAGTTCTTTTTCTTTCCGGCTCTTTTCCTATGTTCTTCGTCTTTAGTCGAAGCCTGTTGTTCGTAACTATCAAAGATACAACGGAATTAGGCCCATAGTGATTCAAAATGTAATTAATATACATCTGAATTACATCGAAGGTCACTAATTTTGGCCAAACCACAACATGCAATAGCCAGCCACCAGCCAGTTCAGAACTTTAAGGAATGAGGCCTTATTACCTTTTCTCATAAGATCATTTACAAATAAATAAGGTGGTAAAGGTGCCAGTTCGTAAGCGAAATAATTCTTGAGGCTATCTTCATGTTTTTTTAAGCACATTATTCTGTTGAAGAGTTGATGCGAATCAATAATTAAAACATCGTCTCTAGCTTTTACAGATCTGGACATTGTTGCTAACGGCTTGACAACGTTTTTCCGGTTAAAATGTACCTTATTTAATTTTTGCCCACAAATCTTTTGAAGAGTGTCTACAACTTCTTCTCTGGCAATATGACAATTGATTTTGTCATCGGCGATTATACCGGATGTTAGACTTATCAACTCTTTTATATGTAGACTGAACGAGTTGCGCTCTTTTAGCCACTCGTTGAATATATTTGGCGCTAATATTAATTGTAATACCGGGAAAACTACGAAGATAAGGCGCAGTATTAGAAAAAGAATGATCAGATATACCTACCTAGTTTTGAAGAAATAATCACAATTGTATTTATCTAGATTTAAAACGTTTCTTAACTAACAGATTGTCCGCAACTGATCTTGAAATACTGAATTTTTTTCAAATATCGTTTTTTATATTTTTGGCGTATAAACAATAAATTTAACGGAAAAAGCCATAAGGTTTTTTTTCCAGCACTTCATGGGCTTTCGATTAAAAAAAGAATTAAAATAGTCAAGCGAGCCGTGAGATATAGGCCTTCATCTAAGTGCCTGATTTCCACCATTTTTTCAAGATGGTGAGTTATGCGTACACGGGATTAAGTGGGAACTTCAGTACGTGATAGAGGATGAAAAGAGCTTTCCATCGATGTATAGAAACCTTAGTTAGCACAAACTTTGAGCACTCACCTATAAGCCCAGTATTCATTTTACTGGTCTAATATAGATATATAGAAAAGAAACACTAAACTGAAAACACACATGCTACAATAAAACTACTACAACTTTACGTTTAATAAATCTTCTGCATATTCGCAACATAAACGAACTTTATGAATTACCCATTCGCAGTTCATATAAGTTTTAAACCGGAGATTTGGTCAGAAATGTGCAGGTTGATATATGATATCACCGATGTAAACCATATTGCTCTGACTATTAATCACAAGAGGGCGTTATACCGCATGTCCAAACGCCTATTTTGGTGCATTACAGCAACGTGCTGGCTCGGGTATGCAGGGTGTTTAAAATTGCTTCCGGATCTTTACAAGGGTATAAATTAAAGCACTACATACAGAAAGTGCTGCAAATATATGTTTCATAACGGAAAGTTTAAAGATATTTTATAAGCAGCAAATTTTAATAAATATGCTCTTAATTGAGAAGTAAAACAATGAAATCCACAGTTTTTACATGAACAGAAAATGTACCTCTAAATCATCGTTAGATAAAACTATTTGGTTAATATATTTTTCAGTACTTTCTAAAATCAAGTACGCTAAATAGCAGTTATTATATTGAACAAATGCAGTTTTAAACGGTTAATTTACATGAGATAATAGGCCGAGATAAGGAAGATGAAAAAAATTTCCTCGTGTCAATTTTGTACAAGCTCATCAATCTTGGCTTGTTATTCTAACACATAAATGGATCAATGTCTAATGAAATGAAAATATTAACTTTTATTGGTAATTTAAGTGATTAATGATCTTAGGGGAAAAATAAACGCTTTGACTGCTAAAAAATATGGTCTTCCGTTAATAAACGAGTTATCAAAAATTAGATGTGACTAAGAGATATGCATATCGAGAATTTTTATGTTAAATGGTCTTGTCGAAATCTGCGTGAATCTAATATAATTTATGAGCTATGGAGCTCTACGCAATTAATAGACGTAAACAGTTTTTTTTTTCATATACTTATATACTTGTGCAGGCGCACGTTCCGACGATTTTAGGGCAAAATAAAGAGGGTCTCAACTTATACCTTTATTAACAGCAATTTTAAAATTCAACTAAGCTTCAGGACCATTTTGGGACATTGTGAGAACACCGGGGAGCTACCATTGCCCGGTGGGTCAGCACGCATCCGCACTTGACAAACGAAAAACAGTCATGTCAGTACATAAAATAAATACAAAAGAAGTACCTATCAGTCTACAACAAAATGTCTGTCAAAGTTACTGGGTTATTGACAAAGAGATTTTACGAATTTCAGCACTCCTTTTCAATATCTACTTACTCCATTTGTGTCCTGAATCAAATTTTCGTTGGCTTTTTCTGAAACCCAGTTTCTCAATCCTACTACCTCACGCTGAATGTCCTGTTTGACTTTTCCCAGTGGCTTTGTTGGAACATCTGCCAACATGTTTTCATCAAAACAGTATTCAAATTTTATTTCTCCTCTAAGTATGCAATCTCGGGAAAAATTCTTGTCTTGTACCGACATATTTTGTTTTTTACTTCATGCGGTTCTCTTAAAAAATAATTGTTGCCTCTTCTTGACACTCAGCAAAATCCGCTAATAGTTATCGAATTCATAAGATATCTTTGCACGTTCCGACAAGACAACGAATATTGAACACCTACATGCCTTTTTCGATTGCTAAAATAATAGATTTTTGTTTAGATAGTTTAGTTTGAGACTCCTGAGGCCGTAGATGTACTTTGTTTGATTGATTTGAGAAGGAGGGTGGGTTGCACTTGAAGATGTCGGACAGGGCCAAAAGCTATGCCCTGTATAGTTGGTTCGCACTGACTCTAATTTAGAAGTTTTTATTTATCTCTTTATTTATAAAATGTGTCTGGGTGGAAACCAACACCCTGTATATTAAGCGTTTGAGGCTTCGGATGCTTTAAAATTCGACTGGAAAGTCAAAAATGACTTTGGTTTAATATTGAGTTTTTTGTCAGGTGAAATTACAATACCCTCTATATGAATTTCAGATATAGAACTATTTTCGAATGTTTAAACTAGTTTCTGATTCACTTTGGTCAATTTATTTGAAAATTTGTAATGTTTTTGATTTTGTAGATAATTTTCGATCACCCTGAATATGGCCATTTATCAAGTAACACTTACGGATTGACTGATTTGATTTAGATTAATTTAAAAACTTGTGACGAACTATTTTTAACGCATCTATTTAAATTTTTATACAGTTAAGAAGATAACTCTTCTACAGTAAGAATTCTGGCTTTGGAAAAAAATGATTTCGTAGATTGGTGTAAAAAATCACTTATAATTAATGCACGGAGGCAGAATTTTGTTGAAAGTTAGATTAGATGCGCTGAGACAGGTTTTGTTTCAAAATTTGAAAAAATTCACTAGATTTGTTGCGCGAAGGCATATTTGAAAAAATTTCACTTAAGATTAATGCGCGATGGCAGATTTGAGTTAAACATTAAGATTATGATTTTTTTACTTGGTTAAGCCAAGGAAGCTGTTCGGACTTTTTCTGGCAATAAAATTAAAGCGCGAAACAGGAAACTAACTAGCCGTCGAAAACAGAAAAAAGTTATTTCATAAATCTCCGGAGATTCTAGTGTCATTACTAATTACAATTTAAACACTATGTAGTTTAAAAGGAAACTCGCGATACTTCACAAGTCTCGCATGAACGTTTTTACTTCTGTTCTAGGTCTGGAAAAGTCTGGATATCACTCCGTGCGGGCGAGGATGACTCAACGTTGGGTAATATTGCGCAATATTGTACAATACTGTAAAAAGTTGAATTTTTGAAATAAAACCTATATGAACATGTTGAACATAAAAGGGGGATTTTTTTTTATATAAGATTTATGTTCGTATCGTTTTTGGTTGAAAAGTTATTTATAATTTTGCATCGATAATTTTGCTAACATATCGGATTACCTCGTAATATAAAGTCTTAAAGTTACGCACGTACTTATTAAAGTGTATACAATTTGCGTGCCGGTTAGAGATGTTGTATAAGGGGGGCGATGAGAAAGCAAAGAAAATAAAAATTAACTAAGAATTGAGAAAAGTTGCGAATGTTATATACAGGGAGCGATAAGAGAGTAAAAAATTTTTGGAAGGAATTAAAAATATTCTGACCGGCTATTTGGAGAATATATTGAAGGTGATCTTTGAGTATACAGGGGCGGTATTTTTTAGGTAATTATTTTATAACGTCGGGCTGTGAAATTTATATTTGAAACTTTTTTATGAATTTGGTGACGAATTATGATTATTTGAGTATTATCGAGTACTGGGAATTTCAGAAACTGTTTTAGAAAAATGTAGTTTTTTGATAAAATAAAATTGAACATTACATTTTTTTCATAGTTTGACTGTTTAGGATGAAAGATTGGATCGAGAAGTGATTTTTAGGATTTTTTAAAGTTAAATTTCTTATAGTAAGTGAGATGTGCTATAACAATATCTACATCTGGCATCCCAGAAAATTGCTGCTGCGTGTAATTGCACTAATTAAATCATGTACTTGTTTTTCTATTATCTAGATTTTCAATTGATATTGCACTGCATTCAGTCAGCATCTGAATACTTTATTGGTGTTGGCGGAACTTCACTTATGATTTTTTCAGATATGCGCACATATCTACACATACATACTCCTCTATGCATACATACACAAACATAAACACACATGATACGTGTTTAAAGCACTTTTTACATATTGATTAGAAAACAATAAATTTTAAAAATCCATGGTAATCTCTTCCAATTTTAAAGTGGAGCTGTAAAATATTCATTTAAGTTGTAGAATACAAAAATGCAATGCAAAATTATTTTTATTTTGCGTTTAAAAGCTTTGCAGTTCAATGATTTTATATAATAATTATAAATATTCAAAAGAATGTTACAATACGCACTTGAAGTTTTTAAGACTCTTTGATAATGGTCGCTAGGCCGAAACATATGTCAGAGAAATCTAAACAAAACTAATGAAACAATAAACCAAGTGCGTATTGTAACTATTCTTTTGAATATTTATAATTATTCTATTGAATATGTTTCATCAAGAACCTACCGCAGATTCCATCCAATTAATTAATGATTTTAAGTTTGCAGGAACTTTATTGTAATTTTTTATTCCGGAATATAAGGGACCTTTTCTAGTTCTGGTGTAATTATATTTTGGTAGCAAGTAATCTTGATGTCTTGTCGGGTAATTATGAATATTACTTGGTGTGTTTAAAGAATCTTTATTTTTGTGAATTAAAATACAGAATCTGTAAATATGTATATTTGTTAAGGTAAATATTTTAATCTTTTTAAAATAATTTCTACAAGATTCTCTAGGGGATCATATAATACTCTAATTACTTTTTTTGTACCAAAAATAGCTGCTCGAAGTTACTAGCCCCACCCCAAAATTCAGTTCCATATTGTAGCAAACTCTGAAAGTAGGCGAAGTACACTATTTTTGCTAAGTTTAAATCGACATTTTTAAATAGTTAATATGGCATATATAGCTTTGCTTAATTTCGCTTTCAAATTAGTTATCTGTACCGACCAAGTCAGTTATGGGACAATGTAGATTCCGAGGAATTTAGAAGAGTTAACCAGTTTTATTTCTTCATTATTTAATTTACGGATAATATCTGTTTTGCCCTGTAACTGGAAACTTACGTTACTTGTTTTACTGCAATTGAGTGTAAGTTTATTTGCAAGAAACCAATCTGATATGGACTCTAATAAAGTTTGTGCTTTATTTATTAAATTATTTTTCTCTTTGTCATGTATTATTATGTTAGTATCATCTGCAAATATTGAAAATTTTACTTCTGGGAAATTTGCTACTATGTCATTGATGTATATCAAGAATAATGTTGGGCCTAGAATAGATCCTTGTGGAACTCCATTGTCAACTGCAGCAAAATCAGAATGATTTGTTTTCGTTACGTTATTATTTGTCTACGCACATCTGTCGTTCGTGTAAATATGATTTGAACCAGTTGTTTTCGCTATTTTGTATACCATAATATTCCACTGTTTTAAATAATATTTGATGATCAACATAATCAAATGCCTTGTACAAGTCACAGAAATTCGTTGATATTTCTAATAGGTTTCCTAATAGGTTAAAAGCTGCATCTGCCGTGTTACAATTTTCTCGATAGCCACACTGAAAATTGTTTAAAATCTGATTATTATTCAAATATAATGTTAGTTGATTTTTTACTATATATTCTAGAATTTTAGAAAAGGATGGTAATAAAAATATATCTCGGCAGTTAGTGGTAAGTAACTTATTTATATCTTATAAAGATGCTTTGTTACTGCAAATTTTAGAGATTGTGGAAAGATTCCATTTGTCAAGGATAGGTTAATTAGGTACTCCAAGGGTTTAGCTAAAATATCGACATTTTTCTGTATTATAGTTATTGGAATATCGTCATAACCAATGGGCATCTTTGGTTTTAATTCGCCTATCGCTTTCTTTACTTCGCATCTTGTAACCTGTTCAAAATAAAATTGGTTTGCGTTGTTAATTGCTATGTTACAAATATAATTTTCGCTTGATTTTTTTAAATTAGTGTTAGGTAATGCCGATTTTGCAGCGTTAACAAAATATGTTTCAAATTCGTTTGCCATTTCAGACCCGTCTGTAATTATGTTGTTATTTATTTTAATAGCTCTAATCTCGTTTTTTCCGTTGTCATTTTGCGTACTACCAAACTGTTTAACCACTTTCTAAGTTGATTTAATTTTGTTGTCTGAATTTACTATCTTGCTTTTAAAATAATTTTGTTTTGCACGGTAAATAGCCTTTTTTAGTATATTAGAATAATTATTAATAAAACGTCCGCACGACTCTCGGTTTAAAAAATCATTAGTATTTTTTTTCAATTTCTGGCTATTGTAGAACTCGAGCTATCCCACTATTGACCCACCCCGTATATTATCTCTTGTAAGATCCCATTTAAAATGCAGTACCCACGTCATACTGATACAGGATAAGTCTTCTTTTTCCGGAGGTTGCGCGAAAACCATCTGTCTGACAACAGGCATAAAAACTTTTGCGAGAATTCCTGTGCTATCAGACGAGTTATAATGGACTCAGTTTACCAGAACTGTTCTGTTAAATCTTAAACGTCTATTTACTTCTAGAAAAGTTGCCTCCTTCTGGGAGCTCCCATGTTCAATTTTCAATTAATGACTGCATCTCCTCCATCTCCTCTTACAATTTAAAATTATTGAATTCTTGAGGTACAAAATACTTTTTTTGGCACATTTTGCATTTAAAAATCTTAAATTATAGAACTGCAACGACAATCACAAGTTTAATTTTTTAAGATAAGTTTCTTGGCCCACTTAATTTCCAAATGACTTTTATTGATCAACAGTTATAATAAAATCCCAGTTTATAGCCAACTAGGGAGAATAAAACAATTGCCCGTATCTGACGGGAAAGTGAAGAAAGATAATGAGAAGGTGGAAGAAGATAGTGGGTAGATGAAGGAAAGTTGGACAAAGTGGTGAGAAGGAAATAGAAGAAGGAGAAAGCGAGGCAAGCTCATGAGAAGTGAGAGAAGATGGTGGATAAGTAGAAGAGGGAAGAGAAAACTAATGGGAATGTGAAGATTGTGGGAAAGTGGGATGAAGCGGTGGGAATGTAGAGCAAGATGGGGATAAGTGACAAGACAGGGGAAGGTTGTAGGGATGTGGGAAGATCTCACCCTTACTATTTAATAAAAAGTGAAAAGATGGCAGATAGCAAGGAAAATGAAGTGGATAGTGGAAGGAGGTGATAGACAGATGAGGTAAGATGATGGAAAGTTCATAGAAGGTATGTGAAGTGGAGGAATATGAGGAAAGGTACTGGAAAGATAGCAAGATCGAGGAAATATAATGGAAACATATGTAAAAGAAGCGGGAAAGATGAATATAACTTTTTTCTTCAAACGTCAGAAAACCATAGTATTTCTTACCAATTTCATGACATTAAAGTTTGACGTTTCAGACGCCTGTGTGTTGCCATTAGCAACGGAAGTAAAAGTACGTTTTCTTCCTTTCCAGCGGACTTTTACTTCCGTTGCTAATTGCAACGCACAGATAAATTATTTTATCTTTATTTTTTATAGCTAATTGAGGAAAAAATAACATGTCTTATTCGGAGTAATAGCTACTTTTACTCCTAATAAAACAATATACTTTGCTCGTAAATCTTTGCTTCTACATTTTACACGATTTGTATATCATTATTTACTAACATTTTACTTTCGTCCATTCTTGTACTTTTTCAGAAACATTAACTGCAACGAAGGGGTTTCTATTAGCGAGAAATATTGATACGCATTGCAGATACGTCATAATTTATTATGCATTTTCTCTTAAATGTAACTAACATATTTCAGGTGTGAGTAACGAAAATCTATTATAAATTAATGAGAAATTCACATAATGCTTGACATTTTGATGTGGTGCCATACGTCGTATATTATTATGACAATTAAAATGGCAGTAATATGCTCCACGTAATATTACTCCATTACAGGCTTAGATACATAAACTTAATGTGCGAGCTGTACGCTGCAAATTTTATTTCCGATTATAATTAAGTTCAGTCTAATGGGTAGTTTGGCAACATTGTATGAGTGGAATTACAAATAGTGCTGCATGAGTGTCAGTTTTCTGATATCGATTTATTTAATATGTTTTTAATTGTTTTATAAAAAATATGATAATTTCTATCAACACTTAAAATATGAGTATCCTCATTAAACTACGCCAAATTCATATAATACGTGTTTGTTGCAATCGAAGCACTACCGTTTTGATGGTGATATACAATTATTACACTTAACGCGCCAGGCTTGTAACTTGTAATTCAGCGCTCGGCAGGGTACATAGGCCGGAGAGTAGCTATTGGTTGCAGTCTGGTTACGTTCCTTATAGTAAAATAAGGATTTTATAGAAGAGTTTGCGACTAAACAACAACCTAAACATGTATATCATGTATATATGACATCTCCCTTTTTTACCTTTCTTAAAATAATGACTTTCATTTGTAATTAAAGTTTCTATCCTATCTACTATACTACATTTTGACACAAATAATTCTTTTTCTTTTTTTAAATATTTTTTAAAAATATTTTTATTTTTTCACTTTCACAAAACCTAACTAAGTATTAAATATTTACAATATAACAAAATATAACTAATATTTAAATCTATCTGGTTTAACTATGGGTCAACGTCTACTTGAACATGGAAGTGGAATAGAGAAATGGCATTGTTTTCATATAGTACAGAATTTTCATTACCACTCTCCTCATCTGAACTAATCACAAAATCCTCATCGTTACTAGATTCTGACTTTTTTGCTTTGCTACAATTATCTACCAAATTTTGTAATCTCATTTTCGCTACTGTTAGGTACTAATTCTGTAAATCTTCTGTTTCTAATAAAACTATCTCCTTTATTATCTGCTCTATATGAGCAATTTATCACTCGTTATTTCACTTTACCAAAAGTCCATTCTGAATTTAAATGTTTTTTAAATCTAATATTCTGCTTAGGTTTCAAATTACCTAATTTTTTGTTCCGCTGTCATAATACAATTTTTGTTTCTTTTGTTTTATTTTACTATTTTTATTAAATACCGTCTATAGTTTATATAGTGAGGTGTTAGCAATTTATTAGTAACAGGCAATAGATCCCTAGCTTTCTTGACATTAATAATTGAGATGGAGAATATTTATTGTCTACAGGGGTATTTCGATAAGTTAACAATACTAAATTTAATTCTTATAATTTTTAATGCCTTTTGTAACAGTAACAGTCTGTTTAGCTCTTTCCACCATACCATTAGACTATAGATATCGAGGGCTAGACATTATATCACAATCTTCAGTAAAATTTGCAAAATGTGCAGATTTAAATTGTGGCCCCCGCGTCACTAATTAAACCTTACAAATGTCGATTTAAAATGTTGTATTATATTTATTATAGATTCTGAATATGCGACTTTATCTAGTAAAATTAATTCAACCCACTTGGTATAATAATCAATTACCAATAAATACATGGTTCTCCCCATATAGAGTACATCACATCCAATTTTATACCAGGGTATTTTAGGTATAAATCATGATTTATTAAGGGTTCCTTTCTGTTATTATTATGGTAAGTTAAACAAATTTTACAATTAAATATAATGCCCTCTACCTGAGTTGTCATCCAGAAATGAATTTTATTTATTATTTCTAATTTTTTACAATTTGGAACAATTAGTTTATCACCATTATATAATAATCCTTTATGCTCTACAATTATTGCATCTCGAAATTTGAAGTAAGTTCTAATTTCCAAGGGAACTTTTTAAATACTTTTTGGCCATCCGCTTTTTACAAAATTACTCAATTTTTAAAGATTTGAGTCATTATAAGTAGTATATTCTTTTAATTTCTTTTCACTGAAATTAATTGATAGATCTACAACACATATTTTATTATCTATGTCGAAATTTACATCAGTATCAGAATTATTTTTGTTTGTTGAACGAGATAATGCATCAGCTATATATAAATCTTTTCCAGGTTGTAAACTAATTTAAAATTATATTTCTGTAACAGCATTTTTGTGGTCAAACTGGACAGGATGCTAAAGTTTTGTAATAAATATAAATTAGTGGTTTATAATCCGTTTCGAGAAGAAATTCCCGACCATATACAAAATGGAAAAATTTTTCGCTCCCGAAAAGAATACTCATAATTTCTTTTTCTATTTGTGCAAAACTTATCTGTGATTCTGTAAAAATTTTGATGCATAAGTACATGGCAGATTATTTTGTAAAAGGCCATATTGGACGAGTCAACAGAAATAACTGTATCTTTATGTATATCAAAGTATTGCAATATGGATTTTTCAGTAAGTATTTTTTTAATTCTCTTAACGACTTTTCATGATTTTCATCCCAATGAAAAACTGTACCTTTTTTAATTAAGTTTCTTAAAGGTGAATTTATTTTAGATAAATTGGGAATAAACATACCCAAAAATCTTTGAACTCCCTATTTATCTTGTGGAACCGTCTGCTTGATTTAAAACTTCTAATAATCTATCATCATGTTCCTTTTTTGTTCGTCCCCATATTATGTCATCGATATATAGTTCAACTGTCAAAAATATATTTCAAACGTTTATGAAAAACTTCTGGCGCTGATTGTATGCCATATGGTAATCGTAAAAAACAGTACCTACCAAAAGGCGTTGCAAATACAAAGGTTAGCACTTTAATCAGCTAAAGATATCTGCCAAGATCCCGAATTTGCATCAAGAATACTAAAATATTTTGCATCAGATAATTTTGAGGTAATTACTTCAAGAGCGTGAAATTGATGATACTCTCTTTTTATTGCTTTATTTAAATCACGAGGGTCTAAACATAAACGTAAACCACCATCAGTTTTTTCTACCATTACATCTGAATTAACTCATCAGTTGGCTCATCTATTTATTTATAATCTTATTTTCTTCTAATTCTTTTAATATATTTTTTAACTTTGTAGCTAACGGTAAGGGAACATTTCTTGGTGATATGAGTGGACAACGGTACTATATCTTTTTCCAATTCAATGTGGTATTTTTGTGGCAAGCATCCTACACCTTCAAATAATTTATTGTATGGCTTTAATAACAAACTGTATTCTAAAGAACCAAAATTAATATTTTTTAGATTTTATTGACACAATTTTATTAAGTTTAATTTTTTAGAAGCGACTAGTCTCAAAAGAGATTGGGAATTAGAACTTACTACAAAAAATTCAAGTAAAGACTTTTTAATCCCATACTTACAATTTGAATTACATTTACATAATTAGTAATTATAATTACAATACTAATTAATATTTTTAACCAATATAATTCACTACCTGTCCACTGTACTTTTTACTTAGTCTCTTCACTTTTTTCACTCTCTTGATTTGATACTTTACATCTCAACTAGAACTACACTAAGGGCACATGTTTGATGTTTTTTATACTTGTAGATGGGCTGTCTAAACGACGTTTCGGCAGAATCCCGGCTTCAGGTTCTTGCTGAAAGCGGTTACTGCTCCACGTTGCTGGAACTGAATATTTGTAATTTTTATTAATTGTAAATATTTTAATTTTGATTTAATTTTATACAGTGTTGTTATTTAAAAAGTTTTGATTTAGAATTTTAATTAATTATAAACATACATACTTTTTTCTTTAAAATGCAAAGGTAACTTGATGCGAAATTATTTTGATAGCCGTATATTAACAACTGTAGATTTAAAATACTACAAGTACAAGTTGTTTTTACAGTTTTTTAAAATAAATATCTATAAAAACCTAACCATAGTGGTATCAATATATTCATAAGAAGGAGCAATTTAATGGATATAAGGAGCCCCCACCATCCCATTTGAATAAAACGAGTTATTTCAAAAGAACTAAATTACTTGCATTAAAAGACCTAGAAAATGGTTAATAATAGTAACTATATATAAATATTTTTTTCCGTAGAAAGTAAAACGACAAATACGTATTAACATTTCCTAAATCTAGATAAAGCTCAAAATTATGGATTTTCAGTTAGGGTGGAAATAATGCCAGTCTCCTGTACCTCCAAAATATTATTTCAACAATCTCATTACGTGCTGCTTATCTGTTGCGGATTTAAAACTAATCAACAAGTTCTTAAAAAAATATGAACTCACATTATAAGAGACATTTTATGATATATAATTAATACTCACTGTTGATTAAAATAGTTATTTCTTTTATTTACAATTTACGATGCTGTTGACATTTTAAATATTAATTAAATTTCAGCAGTAAAATTAATTGGTTTTGTAATATAAAATTATATTTTTATTAGCATAATAGTTATTTCATAACGAAATCAACTAGTTGTTTTACAATTTTGAGTTAAATTACTACCTTAAAGAATACTAAAAATCAGATGTTAATTTGTCTATTGTAGCATTTCATAATTTTGTTCATTTTCCCACGTTAAACATTTTATAGTGGCTACATATTTCTCTGTAAATGTTCTCTTTTTATTTTAATAAATAAATAAAATGAAAAAGTCGACTTAAGAACTAGATTCTTAAAAAAATATTAAGTCCTATTCAAATGCATTCATTCCAACATAATCGCAATTTAACTTGAACTTGAAACCAAAAGTGAGTATATATGACCCAATTATAACTTAATGAATGAAGAGTAGAACAGATAAAACCAGTAAAATATGTAACAATGTGCATTATGAAAGAATTATTTAAATAAATAAATTTGCGATCAATATAAGATGACCAATTAAAAATATCTAATTGATATTTTTTACCATGTTACAGTGCAGTGCAAATTTTGAAATAAAGAACATTGTTTCTATAAAACTCTAATTTTATAGGGTGGAACATTAAAAATAACAAAAATTTACTTACTACCGTTACATAGGGCGATCAAATAAAAATATAAATATAAAATAAAAACACTGTTTCTATAAATCTCTTTAATTTTATAGGGTGGTACATTAAAGTAACTGTAACGGTATGCATTGATTTATATTATATTATAACTTAAATAATTAGTGCGTGTAAGATTAAGGTAATATTCAAAAGCCATGAGAAAGACTATCATAACTAATTAAATCAGCTCTTGTTTATACTCCTCCTCCTTTTTCTAACTCGCAGCAATTCAACCTTGATTAATTTTGCATAAAAACAATCTTCTGAGTACTTTAAATGCTCATTAATAGGAATGTCATCAATTTTCCATCTATAAATTTCAGCTCTACAATGAAAAAAGCGGACGACATCTTATGTAATAAAATACTGCCAGAACAAGGTCTAAAGGTTTTACAACACCTTTCCAATTCTTAAACCTTTTATTGTTGGACAAATTGAAAAGTCTTGCAGGCACATTTTATTCATATTTAAAAACAAAGTGTGTGGAGGTATCATCGTTGCCATACACTAATCTGTATTGATCAAAATTTTCACCCACATCTATTATTATAATTTTAATTCCCCCCACTATTTTTAAATCAATAGAGATGTCATTCTTACAATACATATTAGTATAAATTAACGAGTTTGTCATATAGCATGTCCCTTTCTCTTTTGAATGATTCAGTCTATGAGAATTCTATGACATTCCCTCTCCCCAAAAATAGGTGGGGTATTAACGAGGGGATCATAGGAGGGAGGGAGGGTAGGGGGATTGGAGTGGGGTGATTAGAATAGTGGGGAGGGTCGGGGCAATCGGTGGTGGGAAGTTAAAAATGGTGGGGAGGGGACGGTGCGAATGGTGGGGGAGATTTGTGGTGGAGGCCTAAAAGTGGGGGGGAATAATCTCATTTCTAACCTGCTGATATATATCGATAAAAAATCAAGGGACATTATAGATCAACTGCTATTTGATATAATGAAGTAGAAGAGGTTCATGTAGAAGAAAATTCGGTAAATGTCGAAGTCAATGAAAGCTCACTAGATATAACGAAGAGAAACAAGGAATGAGGACATTGCTTGATTTTTCTTATGCCACAGAGAGTTGGACGATTGAAAAATATGTTTCCTCGTATATTATTGTTTTTCTTTTCATCAAATTGAAGATGAACATAAATATTTTTTCTTCAAACGTCAGAAAATCATGACATTTCCTATTTATTTCACATTTTATGACTAGCAACGGATGTAAAAGTACTTTTTATTCCGCTCGAGCGAACTTTTACTTCCGTTGCTAATACCAACGTACACAGCTATTTTTTAACTTTATTTTTTTATAGCTAGTCGACGTTTGAATAAAAAATAACATGTCTTATTCGGAGTAAAATCCACTTTTACTAAAACAATATACTACTATACTACGTTTAGCCGATTAATATATTCTTATTTTATTAACCAATCGAAACGTACATCTTCAGAGATCTCGGCCAATTGGATTTATTAAAGTGAGAAAAGCGGCTATCGATCAGTGGAAAATCCAGAAAAATGTTTGTTACTTTTTCGTAGTAGCCATATGCTAGTATCCCAGTATTCCCAGTTACTATAAATTCTATATGGAAACTATTTAAAGGTTTTTGCAAAGAGAACATTATTCCTTCGAAAAAGATACAACTACCGACGAACTTGCAAATATTTTGACTGACTGGCATTATAACATGAAAAAATCGAATGAGACGATTATAAAGAAGATGTTAAAACAATGTGGAACAATAAAAATATAATAGGAGTTTTAACTCATTTATGGCCAGTTTCTGAAACGTTAGATAGAGTTAATTATTCGTTTACTGTCATAGTTACAATTGTGACAACAATTGTTACTATGACATTTATTAATAGATAACTTTATTTTACGTTTCAGAAACTGGAGGAATGCAAAAAATGCCAATAGAAGAAAGCTTCAAGCTATTCCAGAAAAATGCAAACAAAGTTCAGTTGCCGTTTAAAAAGAACATTTAAATCAAATGAGGAAACGCCTAAAAGGTTATAGAGAAAATTGAACCATGTGGTGGCGTTCGAACTTGTATGAAGAAGAGGAGAGGCTGATAAATGTAAAATCGATCACTTCAGATTTGAAAAAACAACTGACGAAAGTTTGACTAATAAAATAGAATACGATCCTATTTTTTCAAAGACACGGCAAATAAGTGAAAACAAACTTAGCAATAGTAAGTGGCTTACAACTAATTTAGAAAAACGTTCCATCTGTCCGGTGCGTTTATTCAAAGAATTAATGAGTAAACTGTGGAATTAAATTAAAACAGACAGATTATTTTTCACACCTATCTGTATCTGGAACCAAGAAAACTGGAAGTGGATGGTACAAAAATATGCCCATGGGAGAGAATACTTTTGGAAAATAGACTAAAGAAGCAGCCATGAAAATTGGGTTCGATGTTAAAAACAATACAGTAACAGACCATTTTAACAGGAGCAGTACAGTTTCAAATTTTGCTAAATCTGGCAAGTCCAGTGAACGTTAAATCAAAATAACTGTACATGCAAATACCAAATCAATAAACCCATATCTTCAGCTAAATAAGGACATCATTCAACGATAATTTCGAATAGCATTGTTTACAACAATAATTGAGTATTTCATATACATACCATGAATATGTTTGATGATAAAAAACATTAGAAAAATCAATCAAATTTCTCCTCGCCGGTATAGGATAAAATAAAGCAATTGGATTTCACACTACGTCGACTTAGATTTAAAAGCTTCTTCAGGACTACAATAAATAAATACAATATATAAAAACTTAGAAGTTTATCTATTAAAAATTTCAAAATATAGAATATAAAATATTCAAAAATATGAATTAATTACGTAAACACATCTTTAGGTAAAGTCTATTATTATAGACACAAAACAACATCGCACCACTTACCTAGTATGACATTATTTTTGCAAGCCACCTGTTACTTATTGTCATTTTAAAATAATAAAAGAAGGTGTAATAATTGTAGTACAACAATAATTAATTATTTTCTTACAGGTATATTTCAACTGTGTGATGTCTTCAGACAACAACAACACTATGCCATAAATGTAAGAAACTCCTTACTGTGATAAGAAAATTCAATAAGAAATACGATATCAAGGCTTTTTCATTGTTATGTATTTTTTCATCAAGTAATTATAAATAATACTTAGATTTTCAATGCCGGTCCTTTTATTTATTGTTAGAGGGCTATGGGCCTGTATATACACCATTTCACTTATTGGTCTTTAATTATAATTTGTTTCCCTGTCCAATATGCTTACTTCTTCAAAATTAAAATTATAATTTTAGTAAAATAATGTGTAGCAAGGGCTGTTTGTTCTTTTTTATTTTTATGTTTTTCTTTACAATAATATTTATGTTCATTTAGTCTTGCTATTATATTTCGTTTAGTTTGCCCTTTTCAGTGGACATCTTTGGGCATAGTGACAGACGTGCGGTAAAATGCTCCCGTTAATTCCATCGTAAAGTCCGGTAAAATCAAAGTGAAATTAGACAAATAATAAAGTGGAAAACGGAAAAGCAAATTACGTATCAAACGGTGTAAATAAAAATAAAATAAAGTGAATAAAAATACTAGTTATCAACAAAAAAGTGTAGTTCAGTGTACAATAGGGCAGCAAGAATTCTTAAATCTTGGCCAAACGACGACGAATTTCGAAGAAATAGAAAAGGTTAGGTAACCGACCAGTGCAATATAAAAATTAGCCAGCCGAGGGTTCTTGGGAATACCAAACATCTGGTAGACAACAAGGAACTTTACTATCTACAAGTAAGATATCCGGATAATAAACCATTACAATTTACATTAAACTAAACACAAATAATAAAAAATGTCTGGTGATGATCTGGCCACACTAAATGACCTATACAAAAAACTAAAAACCGACATACAAAGCAGTGAAAGCACAATATCAAACAAAATCGAAATCTTAGCCGCAGCACTAGAACAAGCAAATTCAAAAGTATACGAACTAGAACAAAAAAACAAACAATTAAGTGAACAAGTGGAAAACTTAACAAGGGACTCTAAGAAAAATAACATCCTAGTTTTCGGTATTGAAGAAAACGAGGGGGAGGATATTTATAATATAGTCACTTCATTATTTACAAATACCCTCAAAATCCCCATAAAAAAGTCTGAAGTCAATCATGCGTACAGACTTGGGAAGGCGCACACAAACAGACCTATTATGGTAAAATTCATCAGTTTTCATAAGAAAATTGACGTCCTAAAAAACGGTTACACATTAAAAGGCAGCTCAGTCTCAATAACAAGCGACTTAACAAAAGAGGATAGAGAGATACAAAAAACTTTAAAAAAACACCAGAAACAAGCCAGGGACCAAAAGTTAAATGCGAAGATACGAAACAACAAACTCACTATAAACAACGTTGTGTATACAGTTGAGGATCTAAAAAGGCTTGAAGAAGAAGCTGAAAGCGACATCTTGACGGAAGAGGATACAATAACTGAAAATCAAACACACACGAAAACTAAAACACCAGAAACAACACAGCAGATACAAAATACCAATAGACAAACAAAACTAATATACAAAACCCCCAACAAGGCACCTACGAAACTCAGAAACGAAGTCAATTACGGACTACGAAGTGTGGTGAAGAACGCGAAAAGCACAAAAGGGGCGTCTACATCGGGCAAAGTCAAATATAAATAATATCTCTAGGTAATTGTAGGAATCTTTGTTTGTACCAATCCAATAGTATAAGTAGTAGTATCCAATAGTATAACCGTTTTTAATTTTAATCATTATTATTATTAGTTAATTTTAGTTTTCGGTTAATCCATATCTAGCATTAAGAATATAATTTGTATTTCGTCTCTACATGTACTTACCACTAATATTCTAAACAAACATTGCAAATGATTACTGATCTCCTTAAGTATATTCAAACGCAAGATGAGACGAACACATTAGTTTTTAAATGTATTTCTGAAGGTTTAGAAAATAGGGACAGCCATAACTTGAACATAATACATTTTAACATACGAAGTTTAAAAAAAAATTTTGATGAACTTTTAATCGATTTGGAGGGAACGTTAAATAATATAGATGTAATTGTACTATCTGAAACATGGAATATAGAAAGTGAAAGGCATTTTATTATACCTGATTATGATATATTCTATAACAATTCCAAATATAATCAAAATGATGGTCTTATAGTGTACATAAAAGAATCTTTATCAGCTAATGTAAATATAATAAAATTTTCTGAAACCAACTTACTAAAAATAAATTTTAAAGCGAACAATATTGATATAGGCATTTTAGCCTGTTACAGGCCCCCATCAACAAACACTCAATTATATATAAATGAACTATATGAACTGTTGAAAAATATTAATAAAAATAAAATTGAAATCTATCTGGGAGACATAAACATAAATATAGAAAATAATAGTAATAATGAAGTAAATCATTATTTAAATATACTCGCTGAGAATGGTTATATTTCCTATATAAACAAAGCCACTAGGGTAACAGAAACTACATCAACCATAATAGACCACATTTTTGTGAACAAAAAAGATAATAATACAGATACAAATATTAGTATAAAACCAATGATCTTTGAAACGAACCTCTCTGATCATTACGCAACTTGTTTAAGTTTAAAAGTTGGCGAAAATGGACAAAAAAGTCAAACTCCTAATGTAGTCTGTAACAAAATAAATCTAGAAAAACTAAAAAATCTCTTAGAACGAGAAAATTGGGATGACGTTGTAAATTGCAATAATATACAAAACAGTTATGACACTTTCATTAATAAAATAAAATCCTACATAAATGAGTCCACCACAAGTATAATTTTAAAAAATAATAAAATCAATAAAATAAAACCGTGGATAACACTTGGACTAATAAATTCTATTCGCAAAAGGGATAATATGAAAAAACAATTATTAAGAAATTTTACACAGGAACTAAAAACGCAATATAATCAATATAGAAACACACTATATAATTTAATAAGGAAAACAAAAAATGATTTTTATACTAATGAAATAAAAGATGCAAATGGAAATTACAAAAAAATTTGGGAAACAATAAACAAAGCAACAAACAGTAAAACTAAAACTTCAAATAATAATAATAATAATATAAACGATGCAAATGGAAAACAAATAAATAATAATATCGCTAAAGCAAATTATATAAACGAATATTTCATAAACATCGGTGATAAAATGGCAACAAAAATCGAAAAAAATAACGAAAGCCCGGAAACTATCTTTGACGATAAAAAAGTAGACTCAAATTTATTTCTCCACCCTACCACAAAAAATGAAATTATATTAATTATCGCAAATCTAAAAAATAAATCTGCTGCAGGTCCAGATGGCATATCGAGCAAAGTAATAAAAAATATACACCAGTATATAATAAACCCCTTGATTCATCTAGTAAATCTCGCATTCACAACAGGTATATTACCATACCAATGGAAAGAGTCGGTAGTTACACCAATCTACAAATCAGGTGATAAAACAGATGTAAGCAACTACAGACCGATATCAGTTATAAACAATTTCACGAAAATCTTTGAACAGTGCTTGAAAAATAGATTAACTAGTTTTTTTGATAGGCATCATGTGATTACGAATAGGCAATTCGGTTTTCAAAAAAACAAGAGCACAGAACATGCAGTTCTAGATATAATTTACAAAACAGTCTCTAATTTAGATGCAAATAAGAAATGTCTGGCAGTTTTTCTAGATCTAGCTAAAGCCTTTGATACCGTATCACATCGTATCCTATTAAGGAGACTAGAAAATATTGGTGTACGAGGCGTTACTTATGATCTTCTAAAGAACTATCTCACAAACCGAACACAGAAAGTAAAAATCGATAATTCCCTGAGTGAAACACAGACCATCACCATGGGCGTACCACAGGGAACAGTGTTGGGTCCAATTCTGTTCCTTGTATACGTTAACAACATAGCTAGTCTAATAAATTTCCGAGGTTATATAACATCATACGCTGACGACACAGCTATGATTTTTGTGGATGAATCATGGGAAAATGTTTATTCTATAGCCGAAAGCAGCCTAAATATAGTCTACCAATATCTAAATATTAACATGCTCAGCCTAAATGTGGATAAGAGCAAATTTTTAACCTTCACCCTCTCAGCGGATGACCAACCAGTAAAGGGATTCCTCACTGTTCATAAAAGAAATTGCCAAAATAAAAATGAATGTGGATGCCCTGAAATAAAAAAAACTAACAAAGTAAAATACCTCGGAGTAATGGTTGACCATCATCTAAGATGGAATGAACATATTGAATATATCACAAAAAAAATTAGAATACTTATACACAAATTCTACCAATTAAAAGGCATACTAAACAGAAAAAATTTATTCATTGTTTATGACTCTTTAGTTGCATCGATTATTAGCTACTGTATTGAAGCATGGGGAGGATTGTTTAAAAACTCTCTAAGCAATTTGCAAGTTACACAAAACAGTATATTAAAAATAATACTGAACAGAAACAGATTACATAATACCACCCTACTATACGAGGAGGCAAAAGTCTTTAATGTAAAAAATGCTTACGCTTATCATTGTTTATTGTGGTATTATAAAGCACGGGATTCCGTATATATATCCCACGATTACCCAACAAGATCATTAAGAAATAAAAATCTTGTTATACCATTATATAAAAAAACGCATACACAACGATTTATATTCTATTATGGTCCAAAATTGTATAACATACTACCCCTTAATATTAAAAATATACAAAAGTTAAATAAATATAAAATAGAATTAAAAAAATTTATACTTGATAACCAAGATAAGATCGATATTATTTTGAATCAACAGTTTATATAAAAATATTTGCTCCAACCACTATAGTTATAGCCTTGTCTTGATAGTTAGATCAAAATATTATATGCCATCTCTACGATTTCCTTATTTTATGATTCAGTATAAACACCTACCACTACCTTCTAAATTTAAATTTAAGTTTCAGGCTGTCCCAACCAACAAAGAAAAGGAAAAAAGAGAAAAGAAAAAAAAAGACAATATGATGATAACTATATGTAATATATTATGTCTATATAGATAATACACCTATCCTGTGTTGATACTCTGCAAAACAAGCCACAGCATGCTTAGGCGACTGTATCATTACAGGATGGTGTCAGAATATGTAGAAAACTGTCTTTGATATTTTTTCTCTTTTTAAGTTGTAAATTTTTTACCTGTCTCTGATTAATGTATGTATATATGTATGTATGTATAAGACATACGAGAATGTATATATTAAATTCTTTTGGTCTTAATTAAGTATATATGTACTAGGAATTATATATTAATAATAATAAAGTAAAGTAAAAAAAATAATATGTTTTGTTACAATCATTACACGGAATTTTGTACACTACTTCAGAATGATAATCTAAGGGTAAAGTATCTTTCATTGAGTCATATAAGTTACCAACCGTTTCTAGATGGTAGAACACAATCTGTGTTGTGTCATTAGATAATTTTGATTTTATTTTTCTGATAATCCAGTACCATAAGGAATCGAAAGGTGGCTTGCAAGGGGAATATCATACTAGGTGAGTGGTGCAATGTTGTTTTGTGTTTATAATAGACTTTACCTAAAGATGTGTTTACGTAATTAATTCATATTTTGGATATTTTATATTCCACATTTTACCATTTTAAAGTTTTTAAGATGTTGTTTCTGAGTTATTATATATTGTATTTATTTATTGTAGTCCTGAAGAAGCTTTTAAAATAAAGCGAAACGTCGACGTAGTGTGAAATCCAATAGCCTTTATTTTACCCTATACCGATGAGGAGAAATTTGATTGAATATCATTTAGAATACGATTTAAATAACATTAAGAAAAGTTTCTATTTTTATTATAAATTGTTATTCTAACCAATTTTGTTGTTCTAATAATTATTTTAGATATTATTGTCTGAAAATTATTTGTGGCATTCTACGAATATTCTTTCCTATTATTTGGGTTTTCTACCACATGTGCTATTATCCTCTTCAAATCATGGAATCTACAAAATAATAAAATTATTGGAAAAAAGCCTCTGCGCCCGTGACAGTCAGAGGTTATGTTTTACAAATAATATAAATCGGAATAAACACAGAAATAATGTATTTGTAGTCTCTTTCCGTTTTCAAAGTTTTTTTTTTTTTTGAAGAACTCTTATTTTGCTGTGTATGTCAAATACACAGCTTTAAGATTCTGTTTATGTTATTTCCATAGATACTTACTACTTACACAGAACACAGAACTGATGATATTTTCTTTTAGATAAAGTTGAGTTTCTTAAGTTCTTCTTTTAACATTGGTAGCCAGGTTGTACAAATATCTACAGAACTATTCGATACGCGCTTATCTTTATTTAATAAGATTATTGCTGATTCTTTAATTTTTCTTTTTTTGTTATCTGCTTCTTTTGTTAAAATTTTTGCCGAGTCCCAGTTTATTCTATGTTCGTTTCCCAAGCATGTTCACAAATCTTTTATTTCTGAATTTCATTCTTTCTAATGTAATTCTTATGCTCATCCAACCTCACACTGAAAGGTCTGGATGACTCAGCCACATAACATTTATCACATTCGCACGGGATATTGTAAATACAGTTTTTTAATTCTGCTCCCTGTTTATCGGTTTTGTTTTTGTTAAAATAGATCTTAAAGTGTTTCCCGTTTGAAATATCGTCCTAACATCAAATTTGTCACCTATACGGCATAGATTCTCCGATAGTCCGTGTACATAAAGAATTATTGGTTTATAATGACGTTCAGGTTTTTGTCGTACCTGATTGTCCTTATTTTCAGTATATATTATTAATATTCATGCATTTTTCTCATTGTGATTGAAGATCAGCCATCAGTCATGCACTGCAACAAGAGTGTTATTAACTAGTTAGGAATCCTGAGTCGCTGATTTGTTTCCCCATTTTGTAAATATTTCAAAGTGAATTGTATAAATTATCTACAAAGTCAATTTATATCCGAATGTATCTACATATGGCAAGTTTAATGCCTGGTTATGTGGGTGATGGAAATAAAATAATTTGAATTTCATTCTCAAAACGCCCATGTTGCAATTTTTCATGCAGATCTTGAATTTATGATGGCTATTTCAAGTCGTTACGCACCTGTAAGCTATATTTTCCTGTTTGAGATGAACGCTAGAGCATACAGACGGCTCATTCATAGAATGATATACTATAATCTTTTTGGTGTACGGTATACCAGTATTCCACAAAATCAGTAAAGCATGTGTATATTTCGTTAAAAATAAGGTGTATTAGAATATACAAATTTAGTTAAACCATAAAATGAAGAAGTATAGAAAATCAATAAAAAGTATATGCATTTCCACGTCGCATCGTAGCGGAAGAAAAATCATATTATTTTTATATTATTTAGTTACATATGTATTACGAGCAGTTCCAGTTCCCCTTCCATGACCGAAAAACTCAAGAATTATTGCCTTAAGATATACCAACAAGAGTTGATTTTTGTGAATTGTTGCTTGAACGAACGGAAAATGCTTCAGATTTTTTAAGTAAAATACTTTCTACTGACGAGACTACATTCACACGACAAGGCATATTTAATTCTCGGGATATGCATTTCTGGGCAGAGGAAAACCCTAATGCAAAAATCTAAACTCATTTTCAACGTAACTTCAGAATAAATGTATGAGCAGCAACTTTAGGGATCAGTTAGTTGGATACTATATATTTCCTAGAGATTGAAATCTCGATATGTCTTATGATTTTTTGGAAACACCCTGGATGAAATATTAGGTAATATTTAATTGCGAATAAGAAGAAATAATATGTTTTTATGCATGACGGTGCAACACGGTTTTATACCAGAACTTGTAGAACATGGTTGCACAACTACTATCCTAACAGATGGATTGACAGGAGTGTAGATGTAACGATCAAGTGACTGGCTCGGTCTTCCGATCTAACTCCTCTTGATTTAATTGTGTGGAATTATCTAAAATCATGAGTAATACTCAAATCGACATGATTGAACAGTTTAGAGAAAAAATCGATAAATAGTTTACAACGCTACATAATGATGAAGGAATTTTACAGGGTATTCAACGTTTCTTAAGAAAGAGACGTAGATTGTCCATAAGGCAAAATGGAGGACATTTCGAACAATTTTTGTAATTGATAATTAGCTATTTTCCACGTTTAATTATATTTAAAAGCATTCTTTAGGTGTAAAAGAATATATTAATAACATGTAAATGCACGTTGTTTTTTTAAACATAAATTACTCGAGAACGGCTTGTGTAACGGTCCATTTTTTAGCGTGTCTAAAATTAGCGAAATAGTAGTAATATGTCACATATAAATCTGTACAAACAAAGGCTAAGCATGCGATCTATTGGTATTTTACTCTAAGGCTATATTCGGTGTATTTTTGAATCCGAGGCCCTGATTGGTTGAGGAAATTTAACCTCGCTTGATGAACAAGAGAGGACGCGCGAGGCGAGGTTCCCGTTGGAATCAGCAGTTCCCAGGTGGAGTCAGAAGGAAGACGGGGTCGGCCGACTGCAGCAAGGCGGCCCCGTAATTAATAATGTTCAAAAAGAAGCATTGCAAGTGTTATATTACCGTGAAATAATGTGTAAAGTTAAGTTAATTACTTGTAGATGCATTTGGTGTTCAAGTCTGCCGATATTACCTTCATAAGTTGCCGTTAAGAGAAAAGTTTTATTTGGCTAGTGAAAGGCGCCATGATCTTTGCTGTAAACGACAAGTCGGCCATACTTATTACGACATATTCACGTTCAGGTCTGTTTATTTACAGTGTTACTCTGTATATTTTACTGTATTAGTAATGTGTAAACCTGAGAAACTTTCCCAACGAAATAAAGTTCATTAGGGGTTAATTTGCCCATTTTCGAACTATACACCCTCCAAGTGAGTATTTGGAAGATTGCTGCCAGTGCTTAGTTATTGTCCCAAGTGACAAAGTGCAACGAAACTTGTAAGTACGTTCTAGTTAAGTTCCCTGAATAGTTCTCGGCTTTTTACCAAAAATAAAATACGTGGCTCCCAACTTTCTTTTCGAGATTTTGACTTGAAGAACTGTTATGTGTATTAATATCGGAGTATCTAACTTTATTTTGGTATACTCCAAATTTTGTTGTGGTAAAATTCTCTGTGTTAGTTTAGTTATTTTTCTATGACTTGTAGATTTTACAGAATTCTTGATTTGCTTTTGACATTGATGCATTTTTTATGTACCATGGCCTCCGGGTCACCCATTTTTTTTTGTGATATAGGATTAGATTTTACGTTGTTTGTGTCTCATTAATCCAGTTTTCCCTCACACCCTTGAACTAGCTAGGGACTTTGGAGTAGAGACCTTTTTAAAGAAATTTATAGTCAAAATTTTAAGTTGTTTCACTTGGTTTATCGAAATGCAACAATACATTTTTTACTTACAATAATGAAAATTATTTTTTTATAATAATTACTTCCACGTCCAGTGGAAGTGTAGTAAAATTTTAATTTTTTTTTCTTAAAATAGGCTTAAAATGTTATGAAACATCGAGATTCTAAATTTGAGCAAAAAGAATTCCTGTCTGTCGGTCTGTCTGTCTGTCTGTAACTTTTTTGTGCGCACGTTTACTTTGGAACCGTTTATGATATTTATTTGAATTTTGGTACACTTATGTATTATACCGAGATTATATTTTGATCTAATTCCGTTGGAGGGTTCGGGGATAAGTGGGGTAAATAAGGGTAAATAGGCAAAGCAAGCAGGTAAGAGTCCATAAAATTGCAATTTAGGGCATGTACGAAAAGTTAAGGATTCAATTTTTTTTTACCACCCCCAAGGCCACCCCCACCTTATTGTTTAAGATAATAAAAAATTAAATTGGGATTTAGTGGGTATACGAGAACCAAGGGCTTCTAATTTTTTTTACATTTGCCAGCCCTGTATCACCCCCAGTCTATTATTAAAGAGGGTAAGATATTACATTGGGATTTAGTGTGTATAAGACTTGACTATAAAATCTGGATGTGGATAAAGTGATTCCTTGGGCAGCGGTGTTTTATGAATGAAAATTAACCTGAATTTACGACACCCGAGACTTTCCATATTACACCTCTCAAACTGATTGCGCAACATTTCGTAATATTAAACAAATATTGCACAACATTGGATCATGCATTTTGAAAAATTAAACATTCGAGACGAAAAGTCATAAGATGAGATGAGCCATAGAAAGCGGAACTTTTTAATGTAAGGATGAAGTTTGATTTGAATCGAGTTTGGAAGTTATTCTGAATAACCGTAGAAAGAATTGAATTTGAAAGTGGTACCGTAATACATTCGAAGATCTTTCAAGCCATGTTGATCTCATATGAGAATGTTCCTATGGGTATGCGTTGAAATGAATGGGAAGTAAGTTTTGATGTCAATCGGAACATGCAAAAGGAGAAAAAGTTTTGATGAATGCTCAGCTGGCACATCGGGAAAGTGAATGAAAAGTGTTTCGAGGCATGATGAATTGAATGGGGAATTGAATTTAAGAGCAAAATATCTTGTAAAAACTTATAGAAGCAAGTAATAACATTGTGACTTGGGATGTGGAAAGTATATGTGATGTGATTCGAGTTTGTGAAGGGGCTGTATGTTTTAGGATATTAGTTTGTAACTTTTGAGTTGTATTTTGGTGAATAGGAATGTTGGAGAGAGGTTGTCGACGAATTTGGACTATTCGTGAATTATCGGTGCTCTTTGAATTTTTCCAGATTTTTTGACTAAAATTGTAGATTTTTGTAAATTTAAAATTCGTAATGACTTTTTTTAAATAGTTTGACTTGGTGAATGCGATTAATAAATTATTTGGAAAATTTTAAGCTGTTTGAAAATTTATCTGTCTGTGATGAGTGAAAGGTACTATAACACTCGAAACGATCACCCATCCAAGTACTAACCGCGCCAGACGTTGCTTTACATCACATACGAAATATGTAGATAGTAAGGACGCACCTACGTTCGCACCATAGTGTAATCCCGCTAGACACTTTTAGCGAAATTGGTACTGTCACTGAATTGTTTAAATTTCAACTTATCTCCTCTTGAATTCTAATACATTTCTTGAGACAAAATAATTCTGAATTTTCTTACAATATTTTTTGTAGTTTTGCATTTTATAAAAATAACAACTAAAAATGACACTTAAATTAACGTGTCATTATAACCAAAGAGCCATAATACTATACAATTATTTCCAGTGTTGGATTTGCAACTTATATTTAAACCGCGCCGTGTGCATGAGAATAGTGTGAATATACATATAGATGAAAGGCAAAACTATTACCTCGCGAAATCTATCAGATTGCACTTAAAAATCTCAGTAAAAGAAATATTTGAAAATTTATACATGACTATCTCAATTACCATAACAACGCCATGAGTTTTAAATATACCCATTTAATTTGTAAACGGAAATTACTTTTTCAAGCAGCGAATTAGTGTTTATCGTTAGTTTGTCTATGTACGTGAGGGTTCTTTTTATTACAAATGTACTTAAAGCGACCCTCCAGCGTTTCTTATTGCGGAGGGTGTAAGTATATTAAATTTTGTGACATATGTCTTGTTCTCACGCAACGACTGTCTTTCTCTAAGGGTGTTCAGCGCAAGAGAATGCCGTTGATTTAAAAATTATTAAAAAATGACAAGGTGTCTGAGGTGTCGAAACTGAAAGTCAATTATTAACGCAAAGAACTAAGTACATAGTATATTAGTTTATTCTTCACCAGAGGTTTTTACAAATTCACAATTGAATATAATCAACACAAAAATATAGAAAATAGAAAGTACACAAAAATTTAAGAAACGACTGTTAGTTACAGTTTTTAGTTAATTCCAAATAATTTTAAATTGATTTAATTTCACTTGGTGGTATACTAAATAGTCCTCGGCTCATCATCTAACAAAATAATTACTGTATCTTACAAATAATGGCAACTTTTCTTTAAACCCTAGAATAATGGATCTCTAACCTTTCCACTAACTAGCTTTGTAAATGTTGTAGTATAATAATTTACTTTTTATTTTTAAATAAAGGTAAGTTTAGTTTTTTAACAACATTTTCTGTGGAGAACCATTCTACCATATAAGACCACTCTCTCATTGTTTCTCTTATTCCATTTATCCATGTCAATATTGGTCTTCATCTCTTCCTTCTACGTGATGGGACATATTCTACTCCTAGTTTTAGTCATCTATTTTCCTCCATCCTCAATACATGTCATAGAATTTGCCTTGTTTCTAGCCCATCTGCAGTCGTGTATATCCTCTTAGTGCGTCTTCGATTTTCCTCCTTTGCAACTGATTCGTATGTTAAAATTGGTTTTACAATTGTTCTGTAAATTGTCGTTTTGGTGTTTGTTTTAATATGATTGGACCAAAGCAGTGGGTTAAATTAGATTAGGCTGGTTGGAAACCCAAGTGCTGTGGTTCAATAATTTTCATTGACCACCCTCCCAACCAATTCTAGATTCCGTCAGCAAAAAAGAGAGTTAGTACAATGATATCCAATTTCTATTCCCATTCCTGAACATTTCCTCTTCCAAATTTCTATGGCTTCTTGAATGTATAATGTATATCTTAGACAAGGAGGATGACAAGCAACACCCCCCCCCCTTTAAGGTCCTTCTTCACCTTGAATAGTTTTCCTTCTGTTTTCAATTTTCATTACACTGGGGGTTGTTATAAATATTTCAAATTGCACCAACGCGCAACGTACGCTTTGTTGAGGTGGATCTTTTCCCAGTTAAAGCCAGTGGCGTAACCATAACTGAATTGTGGGGGGGGGGGGGGCAAAGCCAAGTGATAAAACTAACTGAAAGATGATTTAAGCTTCTGATGATAGATTTTAATCACCTAAAGTAAAGTGTTGTATTCACTGTTTTGGTTTGGCATGCGTGGAAACCAATCTAATGTTAATAGGAGTAAGAATTAGAAATAAAATAAAAACTTTTATTTGTTAATAACGTTTATATAAACGAAATAACAAAATGAAAATTATACAGCAATAAATAAAAAATAAAATATAAAACTTACAAGTAAAACAAATTTGAGCAGGCTTATTGGATTAATAATTAAGGACAGTGACAGTAGCAATACATTGCAAATAACTTATGAAGATGAACGAAAAATTAATTCAATTCATCTGGGTCCTGAATTAGCGTATCTTGTTATAATTTCATCAATGTCGATATCGATATCTCGGTGGATTTTTAAAAGTGATAAGCTGTTTAGTCGATTTTCGGAGGCAGTTGAACGTAACCATGTTTTCAGTGTTCTCAACGTTGAAAAACTTCTTTCAGCTTCCGCAGTTGTAACCATGGTTAGAAATTCTTTATCTATGTCAAGTTCCTCTATTTGGTTAATCATATTCAATAAATCGTTTTGTTGTTTATGCACTCCTATTAGGTCTATTGTCTATTGAAATCAAACCCCAGATGATGATCTTTTAAAAGGTAATAAATAAAAGCAGAGTTGACATAATGTGCTACAATTTTAATGAAGCTAGGTTTAAGACCCAACGTAGGTGCTTAAAACTTACTTATAGTATTTAAAACGAGATTTAAAATATTACTCTGTTTTATATTTTGTATTAAAAACTTAAATATTTAGTTATTGCACAATATGCAAAATTTCAATGTGCAAGTTATGTTCAAAATATTTAAAATAATTCGCAGTTAAATCTTACCCAAAAATTTCTTCCCGTTTTTGCTGAGGGAGGGCTAAGGCCCCCTCGTCCCCTAGTTACGCCACTGGTTAAAGCTTTGTCATGAACATTGTATCACATGCTTTTCGATACCTATAAAAATTAGATACTTGGGTAGATTTAGAGCTTTTCGTTTTCCTATTATATGCTGGAGATTGAATATATTATCCAAAAACGATCTTCCTGCATGGAAGCGCTTTATTCCTTCAGTTCTTCCCTTCCATAGGGGCGAGCGTAGGTGCGTCTTTACTATGTTCATACTTCGGTATGCGATGTAAAGCAACAACAGGCGCAGTTAGTACTTGGATTGGTGACAATTCCAACGGAAACCGCGTTCTCGCCTCACACATCTTCCAGTGGCTTGTATATCAGTGTATGCGCGGAAGCTATACAACCTTAGGCGAGGGCTGTATAGGAGATATACCATCCTTTGGAGGGGATGTAAAGCCGTCGGTCCCTTGTCTATTAAATGTTAGGCAAGTAAAAGATCCCTACTCTTCTTAAGGGAAGAGGTTCGGCAAAATTCCTGGTTGGGGGTAGCTCGTCTACAGGCGTCGGTGTTAGGCCTCAGTAGCGGAAATAGGCCGACTTTAAATAAATGTATAAAAAAAAAAAATTCTTCCCTTCCGATACAATCCTGTTCTTTAAAATCCTAGCGTTCAACCTCCCCACTGTGCTAGTGATACTTATTCCCCTATAATCCCCACACACTTTTTTGTTTCATTTCTTATAAATTGAACTTATATACGATAAATTCCAGACGGGTGGAATCATTTATCCTCTAATCAAATTGCCATTAGAGAGCTCTGAAAACATTACCAATAGAATGCTTGTCTTGTCTTGTGTTGTAGACACGTCTTGTGTCTTGTCTTGTGTCTTTTCTTATCTTGTCTCTTATCTTGTCTTATCTTGTCTTATCGTATCTTATCTTACCTTGTCCCTTTATCTTGTCTTATCTTATCGTATCTTATCAACAGGCAGACCAAAGGACAGATCGGCCCAAACTCGCGTACCTCCAGTACGAGGTTATAAAACCTGACAAAATCAGATGGGCAACTAGTAAGTTCCAAACACTCAGATCTCACGGGATGGACTGAATATATCCAATCTTGTTCCAAAAGAGGCTAGAGGTATTAATACCTTACTTAAATAGGTCAAGGCTTGCTTGGCCTGGAGATACATACCAAGAATATGGCGGAAGGTGAGAGTCATCTATCTACCAAAAATAGCGAGATTATCGGATCAAACGCCAAAGTCATATACTAAACCTCCTAATTAAAACGATGGAAAGACTAATAGATAGGTATATTAGAGACGAACTACTAAGGGAAAATCCCCTGAGTGAACGCCAATATTCATACCAGCCGGGGAGAGGGGTCGACAGACCTTGCGCTGGATGAATTAAACAAACTACTAGGAAAATCCTTAGATGACAAGAAAATGGCAGTAGTAACATTTCTAGACATAGAAGGAGCGTTTAATAACGCGACAACGCACTCACTAACGAGTGCATTATCAAACAGAGGAGTCCCAGCAACGATCTGCCGGTGGATTAAAGCCAGCCTAGATAATAGGATTATAATATCCAATTTAGATGAGGTCTCCATTGAGGCACAGGTTGCCCCCAAGAAGGTGTACTATCTCCACTACTGTGGGCAACCCTGGTTGACGAACTCCTCCGGAAACTGTCCACAGAAGGCTTATATTGCTTAGGATATGCTGATGATCTAGCAATAGTTGTTATGGGGCGATTCGCGAATACAATAACAGAGCGTTTGCAAAAAGCTCTAAATGTTGTCGACAAATGGTGTTGTAAGGAAGGATACTCTATAAATCCCCACAAAACCACAGTCGTCAATTTTACACGGAGAAGAGCCCTGCAAGGCCTGAAGCCCCTAAGGCTCAACGGAGTGGAAATTGCATTTGCCTGTGACGCAAAATATTTAAAAGATATTTTTGAACAAAAATTAACATTGAACTCACATCCAAAAAGTCACACAGAAAGCCACAATCGCCCTGAAAAGGTGTAGGCAAGTGTGTGGAAAAAACTGGAGGCTAAATCCCAAAATAAACCTGTGATTATACATCAGGGTAGTGAGACTCATGACAATCCATGGATCAGTGGTATAGTGAACTAAGACGGTCAGTCGGGAGCAATAAGGCTGTTAAGTGGCGTAAAAAGGCTTGCTTGCCTGTGCGCCACGCGAGTTATAACAACTGCTCCTACGGCTCCTTTTGAAGTTCTCTTGGACCTGCCACCATTACACATATTCATACAAGGCGAAGCTCGGTCAGTGGTATACAGGTTAATGCAAGGCCAAACATCAATTAGCCAGCAACACGGGACGGAGTACCAGAAGTTATACTCGGAAATGAGGGCAGATCCCATTCTAGGCATGCCCACGGACGAATGATCCGAAGGTATAACTTCAACAAGAACTTTCAGACTGTAATACCAAACAGTCTGGTATACTGACGGCTGCACGACAGAACAAGGAGTCGAACCCGGGATTTACGGGAGAAGGTCAAAAGCCAGTATCTCGATAAGTCTAGGGAAATAAGCAACGGTGTTTCATTTAGAAGTGATCGCCATACCCTGTTGCGCAAGGGAGATAATAGGACAAGGCACTGTTAACCAGTCAATTGTCGTCTTGTCTGATAGAAAAGCGGCATTAAAAGCAATCAGTTCCATGTAAATCAACTCAAGATTGGTGTGGGGCTACTTGACGGTCCTTACATAGCTGGGAAGTCAGAACATAGTGATCTTAGCATGGGTACCAGGACACGAGGGACACAGAGGATACGAAAATCTGATCAACTGGCCAATGAAGGCGCACTCAAAACCCCAATTGGACCTGAGCCCTTTTGTGGCGTGACAAAGCCATGCATACGAGCAGCCATGAAGGAATGGATGCAAAATAAATTTCTGGAATGGTGGAGGAATCTACCAAGACAGAGACAGGCCAAAGAGTTCATTAAAGAGCGTTCGGCCAAATTCACGGAAGATCTACTAAGCCAGAATAGGAAGGCCATCAGAGTAATAGTAGGCCTTCTAACTGGGCACTGCCGGCTCAATAGACACATGAGTCTAATGGGCCTGGCAGAGGACGCAACATGTAGGTTCTGTCAAGAGGAAACTTCAGTTCACGTATTGTGCCACTGTGAAGGCCTGGCGAGACTGAGTTTCCGAGTACTCGGAGAAGTAAAACCAATGGCTGACAGTCATACCAAAGGGCCTTTATCAAAGCTGTGGAGTCTAGTACAAAGGACAAAGCTGGATGAGGTACTATAAGGAATGTATTCTAGGAGCACCACAATAGATTTGAAAAGGTCGCGGTGGTAAAGGCTAAATAACCAGCTCCTCTGTTTATCTATCGTATCGTATCTTTCATCTTGTCTCATCTCAACTTATCTTTTTTATGCTTTCGGGGACCTTGGTACGTAACCATATTTGGTATATAAGCTTTCTTTTTACCTTCTACTAGATTCGTAATTTCTCCTAACCTCAACTCGTGAATTTGTTTTTGGAATGATACTTAATTTCTGCGTCAAATATTTACTTCTTATTCCTTAGAGTTCTGTAGCCAACCTTAATTTATATAGAAATTGCATAGTTTCGTGCTCCAGACTCTCTAGATTGCACTTCGGTGTCTAACTATTTAAATCCATTGTTGTTGTGGTGTTTTCTATTTACATTAGCTATTCTATCTATTCTTCTATAATGAACAATAACTTTGTTATCGCAAATGGTAATCAGATCCAGATTCTACCTACATATTCTCTAACGTCATTTGCTTTTAATCTTGAGTTTTGCCGCGGGAATACGTAGTCAGTTATAGATTACAATTCTCTTGTGGGTTATACCTATGTGAATTTGTGTATTTACATCTTTATGTTCATTCATTATTTTCAAGTAAATGCAATCCTCCTGCGCATCTAAAACATGGTTTAAAATGTCCAGGAATAATTTAATTTTGAAATTCGTATGTAAAAGCATCAGTAAATAGAAAAAGTATTTCAGTGCAAAACTAAAGTAGAAACGAAATTAAGAAGGTGTATCAATAAAATGTGGGTCTAAAGTATAAGTTATCACAAATATATACAGTGTTTTTATTACGATGTAAAATACACAATTGTTTAGGTATTAAAATAAAGACTGTTAAAAAGAATTACATTTTTTTTTTAAGTACAACAAATATGTGGCTATCACAAGAAACCACATGAAAGGCTCTCATACTTACCAAGATAGCAATACATTTATTTTAAATAGTTACATGTGATAATTAATATTTTTACAATTTTTTAAGACGTATTTTTACTACTTTTTACCGAGCGCGCCTGCTCATTCATGTGTGTATTTTAAGCACGTTACCTTGTACTATATTTACTTTATTATTCTTAAGGTCCAACTAGGTACTCCCCAAATTAAATTATTAAATGTATGTATTCACGTTCATGAAGTTGGCAACGTTCCGCTCTGGTAACTATTCTATTTCGGAATATGAACCCTTTAATATTATTTGTAAACCTGAATTGTATAGTGCCACAGCAAATCACGGTTTGTTATTGAATTATCCAATTCGTGAACACAAAGTATATCAGAGCACCACTAAGTAATAAGTTTTAGAATACACAGTACAATGTTAGGGGAGAGATGGAATTTCATAAAAAGTAATCATGTATTGAAAATGATTTTATGTATACCGTGAGCGGCATTTAACTTGAGACAGCGATTTATTTCAAGACCAATGCATTTTTGAAAAAAATGCTTCAAAATAAAGGTTGTTTGGTGTCGAGGGTTAAATAAAGTGATATCTGTTTTTAACCTTGGCAACGTTTTCAAGGCCATTTTGGGGTCAACTTTGTTATTTTAAATGGAAACCTACATTTTTTGTTGAGTATCTTATTTTTTTGGAAAAAAAGATGTAACTTTTATCTGAAACCGGTTAGAAATATACAGGATCAACACCTTTAAAAAAATGTTATTGGAAGAAATGCAGCAGAAGAGAATAATATTTGGCACATAGCTAACATAGTTGCCAAGGAAGAAAGATAGGCCAAAAAATTTCTGGAAATGCTCAGAATAATGTCCTTACTGATATTCAAAAATTACCAAAAAGTCCGAGTTGAGGAAAAGCCGTCAGCGTGAAAGAACCGCCGCCATCTTAATTTTTTCAAGTCTTGGCTATATATTTTGAACTAATTGTCCTAGCGAGGTCATGCAAGTGTCAAATTAACCAATTTCAACTGTGGAATTAAGGAAATATAAATTAAATGATTTATGGATGTGTCTACGGCAATTTTATTTGATTTATTATCGCGAATATGGAAAAGAAGAGGCCAAATTGTGATCTTGAGATCCTTCGTTTCATATTATCTCAAAAGATGGTTAATGATGATTTTAACTGAAAATAACATTCATTTAATAACGTCATTAAAGATAGCTTTCACAACACAAACGTCCGAAACAAGTTATTTAATTTATATACAGACACGTGATATTTATGTAGAAGTGTGAGAAACGTCACATCTTTTCGACGGCTTTGGTTTTGCGACTGCTCCTTGAGAAAAAAGGCAACAGTAAGACACTTTATCCATTTTGCAGGTAATTGTCACATGCATATTTCTCATGCCTTTGTATTAAAAAATATCTTCGGGATCGTCGTCATCGGTGTCTTTGTTAAGGAACACGCCAAAACCCTCGATGAACTTTTCGAAACTGTAACAAAATCCGACATTTCGCATGAAAAGCGTGCATCACGTAAAAATGTCGTTGGAAGAGGTTTTTATGCATTCACTCATATTTTCGCTCTACGGAGCGTTTTTTATGCCAAAATTTTAGAAACTCATCAAGGAGTGTAATTTTAGAAAGTGCAGTAAATGTCGCTGCACGGGCACGTAATGTCGCCCCGACCACAAAATTTAGAAAGTATAACGAAAACCGAATCCACGTTGTTAAGCACTGCAACTCATGCGTTGTGCCCTTAGCATCGAGAGTGCCTTATCACTTTCTAGCAGTCGATTTTGACGGGAAAATGATGGGTTTTAAGCGTATTTGCCCTAATTCGGTTCCTGAGTGATTCGGTGTCAGAAAAGTATAGTTACCATGTACGTACATGAGACCGCCTTACCTGAACGTATGAATTTATAATTGCAAAATATAATTCAAAGCCGTTACGATTCAAGCATTTTTAAGCTCCGAGGAGTGAACTAAATTAATATTGAACTGATAATATGTCAATAGATAGGCAAGCAAAAACCCACCAAAATTATAAACATTAAACTTTTTACTGAATCTTTTTGTATAATCGTTAGCTAAAAACTAAACATTGGATGGTAGTTGGTACATTATGAGTCGTTCCGTTCCTCACTATGTGCTGATGTGCTGTACACGGGCCAGACTATAGTTTGTCAATACATTTTTCTTGAACGTTTTCTAAAAACATAATTTTTAAAAAGATTTAATATATATTTTTGAACTTTATATTGTCTTTTTCTTGTGTTTCAAAATTTCTTTTCAGGCTTAAATTTAAGAATGTGTTAGTATTTACTGTGCTAGATTTATAGTGTTACGACGTCCAATTGGTACCATTAGTGAAGTAGTTAAGCAAAAACGAAACAGTAAGTATATATTTTGTGTTATTCTCTGTCTGAAACAGTCGATTTGAACCCTTCTTTGTGAACGTTTAATATCCACTTTGGAAAATATAATAAAAATCCTTCAGACGTGTAAAAAGGGACCATTCATATCCTCTGATCGATTAGCACATCCTTGACCAGCGCAGTAACCACACATTGAGGTGCAGCTGAGGTCATTTTGTAGGCAAGCGCATTTACGCTCACATCCGGAGATTACCTTCAAAATAACCGTCGGAAAAGGATCAGCATGGACTGGAAACCAAACCAAAAATGGACGCCTAGTCCCACACCGTCGCGGGTAAACGGTTTCCTTTCCAGGCTTTCCAGGGTGGATTTTCAGCCACCGTTGTCTCGAAGTTGATCGTCTCCTTGTACGTACCACACACGCCATAGCTTGATAAGACATCCAAAAGTAGCTTTGACCAGACGGACTCCTAGGCCATGCTGCAATGGCGAGACGAACGATCTTGGTCGGACGGTGGCAATAGTTACATGTGCGATATTGATTGCCTTCGTCTTAGTAAATGTGTCGTCGTGGAATGGTCTTCTTGTCTTTACAATAGTCCGTATCATGGTTTGTAAAGTGTCTGGTATCATATCTTCCCCTCCGGATGCAATATCTTCAGAGTTGGGATATATGGTGCAGTCGTATACACGGGACCTGATGTTCTGTCGAATTTTATTGGCTGCAGTCTCGACTATTCGCATCCTTCTCTCTTCAGGGTTGTACTTCTTGGAGCTATACCTACTCGCTATCAAAATTCTACATGCTGTATCTATAAAGCAAAAAACGCTGGACCTTTGGTCTCCGTATTCACTATGCAGCTTCCTTTTTAAATGTTTCTCGCTGTATGGCTCTTCTTCTGGGGAAGACCCCTGCATTAATTCCATCAACTCCGCAAAGGTGTACTGGAATTCGTCGTTACTCTCTAAATACTCGCACAACTTGTCGAAAGCTCTAGACTTGCTGGAATCCTCGGGACGACCTGAAGTATTCCCGGAACAAAGTCCCAACGTCGACGGAAATTAGCCTGGAATGCCAAAATACATAAAGCAACATACGGTGATAACTAGGTCAATCTCGATGTTCAACCTCAACAACACTTTTTCTGCCCAAGCGTCGAAACGTTTTGAAGCCATAGAACGCGAGTATCAATGACGCGGAGAACAGCAACCTCCCTATAAAGTTCTTGTCGTTCTGGATGTATTTCGTCACTAACCTCGCACTTGCAAAAGAAGCACTGGATGGAGCCCCAAGATGCCGTGTATACTCTTTTCGACAGTTACAATAAATTGGAACTGTTTTCGAGTCATCGATTAGAGCGGCGATACCTTCATTGCAAGCTTTACTTAACCGACGAATAATCTAAATGCCTCATTCTACCCTCACAACTTTACCACTGTTTTCGCCCTGACATAAAATACAAACCGAATGGTCGATTTTGAAAAATAATTCGCGGGAAATTTAAATATAGGTGTGATATTAAATGGCAGTTTTTCTTAACACAAATCAATGTCTTCTAAATAAATGAGATATGTAGGTAGTATAATATATCCTTGATTTCAGCAATTCTTGTGTTTTACCGACGTGGTAAAGTCAAACTTATAAACATTAAGATTTAGGTGCTTTTTTTGCCACGTTCGCGATAATAACTCATTTAATTTATATTTTCTTAATTCCGTAGTCGAAACCGGTTAATTTGACACTCGAATGACCTCGCTTGGACGATTAGTTCAAAAGATATAGCCAAAACCCGAAAAATTTAAGATGGCGCAGGTTTTTTCACGCTGACGGCTTTTTCCCAACTCGGAATTTTTCGGAATCAGTTAGGGCATTGTTCTGAACATTTTCAGATATTTTCAGCTTTTTAAAAATTTTGTCCAGGTCAGGGGTCATTTTTGCTGAATTGCACTGGCCTAATACTCGCAATGACAAACACGCAGGGAAGACACCCCAAAGAAATAATTAAAAGAGAAGAATGCGTGAAGTAGGATATTTTTTATATTTGGCATGTAGTTAATACAATCATGAAAAAAACTGACATGAAATTTTAGTGGAAAATATTACAAAATGATAAAGGAAAATAATATTTCGGATTTTTACCAGTGAAGAAAACTTATGCAAAAGGAACAGAACGCTTGCCAAAAAGAAAAAAGACATCATAAACAAAATATGCTACTTAAAGGGGAAAGTTTTATGTAAATCATTATATGGATTTTTTAACACGTTATTAATTTTGGAACCTATAATATTAGCTGGTGTTATTTCTTGTTAAAAACTGTATGTTTGCATAAGGATTAGAATATAATTTAATTCCACTAGTACATCTATCAGCTTGGTGACAACTTATTGTTTCTTAAACAATCCATTGATGTACCGAAGAAATATTATTCAAGACTTTATTAAAGTTTAGGATAACGAATATAATATAAAGTGTTGTTCCTTGTAAGATTTCTAACAATTTTCGAACTCCTCTCTCCCCATATTACACCCTCAAGTAATAGCTATGGGAATATAGCCGCGCGTATTATTTATTATTAATGGATTTCCACTAGAGTGAACAATGTTGTTAGAGAAATGAAGGATAACGAAACAGGGGATTTTCTTTCGATCGTGGGCATTTGCGAATCAACCTTTGTGGTTTCTTAAAGGAATATTCAGTAATTTCCTACAAGTCGATTGTGTATTTCTATATAATATATACGTATATTACCTATAGTTATCATAACATTGCAATTGTTTGTACATGTATTTTTTTCCCTTTGATAAATCATACATATATTTAACCATAATCAAATAAATGTAGAAATGGTTTATAACTATCAAAACAGGGTTATTAGACCAGTCGTCATAGGTCCAAATCTGGGGGACCTTAGAAAAATTCCAAACTTAATGAAACTTTGGGATGTTGTTTGTGAGTGTCCAGTAGTGCTACGCCCAATTTATTCAACAAAAAACCGTGTGGAACTTTGGGGAGGGGCAAAAAACACTTTTTTCGATTTTTCGAAATATTTCCAAAACGGTTGATTTTAGCGGACAATTTCAGGTTAGTAAATTGTAGAGGATTAAAGTTCCTGCAATTTGTACCATAAAACATATTTTTTGACCCCATCGGTACCGAGATACACAGTTTCGAAAAAGTGCAAAATTTCTCAAAATCGTAAAAAACTGCTAAAAAGGATGGTTTTTGATATTTATTATCCATTTTCCAACATATTTAATGGACTTACGGTATCTACTTCCATTTGCAAAGGTTCAACTAATATTCTTAGTTCTTCTTAGTTTGGTTATTACGTATAAAACATTTTATTTCAATATTATATTTACTGATTTTTTTATATTTTTAATATTAAGAAGTAAAATGTTATATAAGTGTAAGAATAGCTAGATATACTAGCTAAACTTCGCCCTTTACTCAAGTTACTGTGTATGTTATACCTGTATCTTAGTGTAATAAAGACGTTTTTTATTATTATTATTATTATTAAAATAGAAATATGTTTTTTGTCCATTTTCATTAAATTTTAAATTTAAAAAAAATGTGCAATGATCAGAGAGGTTAATTTAAAAAATATTGGTTTTATTTTAATATTAGCACCTGAAATAATATTCTTATTTACAAAAATGTAGTCTATTATGGTTGATGTAGTTTCTGTTACCCGTCCCCCGTAGTGATAGATTTCCCCCTACCGAAGTTATAAATAAATTAAACTAGACACGTTTTCCTTCCTTTGATATATTGAGTGGGTAAGAATACATATTTTCTCTTAAAAGCGGTAGGTGGATTATTTATGTAGGAATAGTTATTTCAAATATGTTTGCTTGTAATGCTTGTATACAGACATGGGGAAGAAATTTGTTTGCTGACATACGAGTACGTTATTATTATAATTTCCAGTCATGTTCATCAGCAACCAATGCTCATGTTCCTATAAGTCAAACATTGCTTATTACAATGGAGCGGAGGAGGTGCGGTAACATTTATAAAGCAAAGCTAATAAAACTCATCGTTTCATGTCTATTAAGTCTGTTAACCTGACTCAGTATATTTAATTGTGGTAGGTTTATGTGTAAAACGTGTTGATATTGAATTTCTGCAACTTGTCTATCGAATTGGAAATTAGAATGTCCGCATGTAAAAATATATCGCGCTATACCTATACTTATATTTGCGAATTGCCAAGCTGATAGCATGTAGTTTAGTACTTTGGATTATTATATAGCATTTAGATCTGACAGACTCCTTTATTGTCTGTAGTACAGATATAAACAAAGAATGATAGAAGAAATTTTCATCAATTATAACAAGATAAAATTAACACATTTTTGTATTCATAAATAATATTTGTTCACTCTCAATTACATCTTCAAAAAGTTATAAAATTTATAAATTATTAAATAATCGCGGTGTAATTTAAATTTCATTTTATATAAAAATCATTGAACTCTATTCAAATTAGGCCATTAAATGTTAACTCTTAATGTGCACATAGCGACCATACTAAAAGCTTGCATCAAACTCACTTCGGTTTAATGTCAAAGCTCTGTAGGCTACTGGTCTTTCCGATGCCGATTGGATTTCAAAGTTAATTAATTATTATCTCTTTAACCCATAATTTTATAAGAACATCCTGTGAGTTTCCCCAATTGTGGAAAGAAAGCAGAATATGCCCTGTATATAAGAAAGGCTCCATAAATGAAACTAGCAACTACCGACCAATTTCTATTATTTGTAACTTTTGCAAAATTTTTGAAATTATTATACGTTACCATGTATATTTCCACACAAAAACTTAATATCCCTACATCAGCATGGATTTATGTTTGGACGCTCTACGTCGAACCTTGTTGAGATAACTCAGCATATTTCTGAAGTACTTGATGAGGGAATCGGGTAGACGTTATCTATACTGATTTCTCTAAAGCTTTTGACCGTCTCGACCAAGAGCTGTTGATATCAAAACTGGATACATTCGGTATTTCTTAATCTTTTTAGATCTTATCTTAATGCCAGGTCACAATTTATTCAGTAGCGTGGTTTCAAATCTAGAAACTGTGGGCAATCATCAGGGGTTCCACAATATTCGATTCTGGGGCCGTTATTTTTCGTTATATTTGTCAATAATCTGGTCGATAGCCGAGAGTGTTAAGGTGCGAGGTGGCAATCGCGATTAATGACACGGACATCGCACCACCGGGTTCAGATCCTAGCTCCGGCACTGGGGCTGTCGGAGGAATTGGTTGTGTATGTCCTCGTTTTTTCAGTGTATAACCCCCTTCCACGCAAGCCCTGGCTTCTGGAATTGGGGGTTGTCTAATTTCTGTGGTGTTTATTTATTTATTTAAAATGACATAACACAGCTTTTTAATGTCAACTATTTACTATATGCGGACGACCTAAAAATTTACATTGGAATTAAATCAATTTCAGACTGTTCGAAGTTACAGGATAATTTGGTCAAATTAAATGATTGGTGTGTAAAAAATCATCTACCTTTAAATATCAGTAAATGTAACATTATGTCCTATTCTCGGAGTAAAACCTTTGAGATATTTGACTATCAACTTGACAATGTCGTTCTGAACAGAGTAACTCAGCTCAGTTTAAAGACCTTGGTACCACTTTTGACAGCAATTTGTCATTCGATGAACACATTCGTCTAACCACTGAGTCAGCGTATAAAAGTTTGGGATTTGTTTTATGTAAGGGTAAAGAATTTAATAACGTAAAAACTTTAAATACTCTGTACAATACTTTTGTCTGCTACAAACTGGAATACGTTTCAGTGGTTTGGAGTCCTCTATATATAACGTATATGACTCAATTAGAGAAAGTTCAGCGCGGATATCTCAAATCTTTATCTTTGTTGTTGATGGGATTTATCCTCCACTTGGAATATCTCAGGATATGTTATTGGCCAGGTTTGAACTAAGCAGCTTATATCAGAGGCGTATTATGCGTATTATTTTTCTTCAAAAAATCATAAACAATACAGTAAGTTCAGAGTCAATTACATCGAGAATTTTATATCGCGCGCCTGGAGTAAATTTAAAATCCAACTCGGCATTCTACTTACCTACAGCTCGTACTAACTTATAAATACATCCTGCAGGAATTCTTTTAAATAGCATGGTATACTCACTATTTATTGTATATATATTTTGCACTTTATATGTTTTGTCAGGAAAAACATTGATAGTCTTTTAAAATGTGATGATGTTAATAAATTTAGCACGCGATCGCAAAAAAAGAGGGCCTTTTATTTCTTCAATAAAAATGTATAACCAACTCCCACAAAATATAAAAGATGCGAGTAGTTTTGTGATATTCAAGAAGATGGTAAAAAGATTCCTAACGGAACATTGTTTCTACTCTTACGAGGAATACTACCTCTCTGTCTAATGTTTCCCATCTGATTCCACAATTTGTACCGTAGGTACCTACAAATGCTGTGATAACTAAATAACTCATTTATTGATATACCTTTATTAGATCATAGTTGTACACATCTTTGTTTGTTTGTCTATTTCTCATTTGTTGTGTAATCTACCTCTAACTGTATATGCGTCCATATATATGTATATATTTATTATTAGTTTTTGTTCTATTTTGTATTTAACAATTCCAATACTGTAATAGTTTATGAAAATAAACGCATTATTATTATTATTATTAATACTCACTGCTTTACTTTTTTATCAAATGATTCGAAATTACCAGATGTACGAAGAAAGACTTGATATATTTGTTTGCTCTATTCACTTAATTAAAACGCTGTCTGATTTGTTAATTTATGTAATGTTATATACCATTATAAGTCTTTAATGTTTCAATTTATTTGTGATTGTGGGTTTGTATATTTTTGTTTTTAATAATTTTTGTTTGTATTTTAAGTTTTACAGTTTCTTTATGTATATATTATGTGTATTTACTTGTTGTCCTTATTCAGTAATTGAGCTTTAAATCAATAAACCGATAAATCGATAAATCAATAAATCAATAAATCAATAAATCAATAAATCAATAAATCAATAAATCAATAAATCAATAAATCAATAAATCAATAAATCAATAAATCAATAAATCAATAAATCAATAAATCAATAAATCAATAAATCAATAAATCAATAAATCAATAAATCAATAAATCAATAAATCAATAATTAATAAATCAAAAATAAAAAAATCAAAAATCAATAAATCAATAAATAAATCAATCAATAGTTCAATAAATCAATAAATCAATAAATCAATAAATCAATAAATCAATAAATCAATAAATCAATAAATCAATAAATCAATAAATCAATAAATCAATAAATCAATAAATCAATAAATCAATAAATCAATAAATCAATAAATCAATAATTAATAAATCAAAAATCAATAAATCAAACATCAAAAATCAATAAATCAATAAATAAATCAATCAATAGTTCAATGAATCAATAAATCAATAGATCAATAAATCAATAGATTAATAGGTCAATAAATCGATAAATCAATACATCAATACATCGATAGATCAATAGATCAATAGTTTAATAGATCAATAAACCAATAAATCAATAAATAATAAATTGAGTTTTGAAGAAACATTCCCCTTTTAATCATCATTCGATTTTTATATATTTCAGATATTCAGTTTCAATATAAATTTGCAATTTGAAGTTGAATCGCGTGCCGAAAAGAATGGACGGGACGACGGGGTACAACAAACGAAGTAATGGGAAACGTTTCGGCTGGACTACCAGACCCCTCAAACCCAACGGTTCGAGCTTGTGAACCAGCCTAACAATCCTCAGCAAGCAAACTAGCTTTTACTCTGAAATACGTTAGGAAAATCAGTCAGCTGTTTTCGCGAAAAACTATTGTCTTAATAATTTCCTTAAAAACTCAAGTAAAAATCTGTTAAGCAAATTAATTAAATTCTATAAAATACAAAAGAATACGAAGGAAACAGTTTCGTTAAAATATAGTTTAAATAGTGTTGAATAAACTTTTTCAGTTCTACAGTTACTCCTGCATTATTATCTACAACGATCAAGAAAATGTACAGGGTGATTCAAAAAATCCGAACCACCTCGAAAACTACACGAATAGGCTCTCAAGAGTCTCAGGTTCTCTTCATTAATAGAAGGGTCTTTTTCGTAAATACAGTGTCCTTGCCCCATCTTCTAGCCGCTTGTATGCACAGAAGTTATGCAATCTTAGGTAAGGATTGCGTAGTCGTTATACAATCCTAAATAATAGCAAATAAATGCTATGGCAAGTGGTTTTTGTAATATAATAATAGGTATAGATCTCTATTTACACAAAAATGTGGCACTATTTTTAACAAGTCTAACAAGGCATTCTAAAATGGAAGAGGGTGAATTACGAGCCCCTGACTGCTCTGCACATTCAGTCGTCTATTTACTAAGTAGAGACTCAATAAAGTTGTCGAAAGCATTAAAAAATTCGTATAAATGACATTGACCTGACCTTGAGCAAACAGGTATCTTTCTTTCAAGTTCTACACATATAAATGCTGATAGTCTCCTACTTCTGTTGGTGCACGGTATATGCAGACGTCCATCTTGAGTCCGAATCTTTTTCTAATTAATTCTTGCAGGTGTGTATCTAAATAATTAAGTATTCGCAATGAATATGTTAAGCTAAGAACAGCGAACGTCTTGATCGTTGTAAACATCTTGCCATTACAATATTCATGTTATTATTATTACTATTATTATTATTATATTACAAACTGCATATTTTAAAAACTATAAATGTAAATATAGAGTCTGTAATGTTTATCAACCTGTACGGAGAAGAAATTATCTATATCTACTTCTGGATCTATCTAAAACTGCAACTAACAGTTCTTGACTATGCTGTGAACCGTAATTCTGCAGATTTATATATCAGCATCAGCAAGTTCTTTATTTAATTGAACCGTTTGTATTTAAGATATGATTAAACGATAAGATTTCATTGAAAGGCGAGGAATTACGGAGAACATCATAAATAAGAATATTTTCTTACAGTATTTATATAATTTTAACGAAAGCAGTCATTAGACGACTTAGGCCGGGCTGATTTTTATTTAAAACTGATTGGACACATACACATAGACTTACACAACGACCATTTCCTACGACATTGCCATCTGCCACAGCTGAGACTCATTCTTAGGAATGCTACAGCGTATCTCTCACACAACCTCATCTAGTCCATTGTTACCAATTTGGTAACACATGAAAAACGCCCAACGCTAAACATCCATACCCTAGCCAGGATTCGAGTCCAGGACTCCTTGGTTGCAAGCCCAACACGTAGGTGTTGAGCTGCTGACGCTGTCTAATAAAGCTCCCTAATGCTCTCTCACACTCATATGCATATATAATGCCCTCACGCTCATACTCACAGCGGACCTTTCATCGTTGGGGGGATGTTAGGCCCTTCTTATTGTTCTGGCTACTTACAAAAGTTCTTAAAATAGTCACCCAAACAATATATATAAAATTCAGCTTTGCTATTATAACGCAAATACCCCAATTTTTTCTCCAGCTTTACCAGTCTGACGGAAGTTAGGCCCCACGGAAAGCGTCTGGCAATAATAAATGTTGGTTCTTAATAACATTGTGTGGAACATATATAAAAACCAGCTATGCTACTTTAACGTAAAAGCAAGTACGCATGCGTTTTTACCTACATATTACACATTTATTGTGAAAATGTTCGTATTAAGTATTTTAGTTGCTAATCGAGCCGAAATACATCTCGTACAAAATGTAGAAAACAAAAAATTTCAATCCCACACGTGAGAATCGAGCACTACACCACTCCTTCTTCTCTCTGGTTCACAAAGGGCGTATGTCACAAAATGTAAATTTTTGTAGGAGAACCGAAAATCACTTTTATAGGTACTTCGGATAGAATTTCGTTAATATTATAAATAGTTTTGATATAATCCTTTGCCATATGAAACTATATGATTTAATGAAGATATTGAAAGAGCCGGAATTTTCATACTGATTAAAAATTAAAAGAAAAAAAAATATTTTGGTACGATATAGTGACTTCGGGCTTTGTCGACTTAGAAGAAGGTTTGGCGTATGCCCATCAAATTTTCTGAAGTAAATTGTAAATGGACGGCTATGGATATTTTTGCTCAGTCTCAGACTCTGTATTTCTTTTCCTATTGATATATGGACTATTTAGATTATTGCCCAAACTTGCAAAATTTTTGAAGCCCTTTAACTCTATTTCATAAACTTCAAATAGGAAGATAGTTTAATTAACTGAACCCAATTGTGGGTGGCGGAAACATCCATAGTAATTAAAGCTTTTTTCTTTTCACTATCATAGAGTGAGCAACATCCACTTCCATGTGGGTATGGCCTTTCAGCAGGTACTTGTGGTTAATAACTTTTAAAGTAGGATATTCTTTTAAAATCCACATGTACATAAAAATAAGATTAATATTTCTATTCTGTCCACCGCAGTTATCGGACCATATCGTGATTTCTTCAACACTCAGAGGCAGAGTTTCAATATATTTAACTAAACACGAAGCAATTTCATTTCTTCCTCTTCCAGCAATGGCTTCGTTCCAAATCATGCAGTGAGTTTTTTGAACAGAAACATCACATATTGTAAAATTTAATGTCCAGAGCTTAAATAAATAAAATGCTTTTCCATTTAACAAACAAGGAGTGGGCAAACATTTTTGTAAATCAACTGTACACACACGCTCCTTAGAATTTTTAGCCCGAGAGCGTATTTTGTCAGCTGATTTAAGAGAATATCTTAATTCAGCTTCCTGATGATGTTCATCACTTTCTTTCTTTTATCTGAAGCTTTTTGACATCATCATTATAATCCAAGAGACGCTGCATAAAATAATCACAGTCATCACATGTATCACTGGATGGAGTTTTAAAGTTTAAATTAAATTGTGTATTAAACACATATCTATAGTAACTTGCTTTAACGATTTCTTTCTGTGATACATTTTTCTCCAGGCAATATCCTTGGTACAAGTTGTACATTTTATCTATGTTTAAGCTTGGATCCAAATATTTCCTAGCTGTTGTGGATCTTCTAGAATGACTTTCTATAGGAGGAAACATTGTAATGTGCAATTGCAACTGCATTCTGAATTGTTCTTCCCTTTAGGGTATTTCTCACAAATTTGTCTTTTAATGCTAATGTACTTAGAAACATATTCTTACAAATTGTTATTTCGTCACCATGTAAATTTCTTAGAGAGTACTCGTATGTAATTTTTCTGCGACTCTCATGTCTTCCATTTCTCGGTCTTCGTCTTGAAACGTCTTTCATTTTTATACAGTCAGACACAAACTGCTTACTTTGCTCCCAACCAAAAGTTTCTGAATGTTGCATTTCGACTTTCATCATGTAATTTGTTTTGACATTTCAGTTTGCAGTTGCAAGGAGGTCCTAGAACCTTTTTAGAAATTAGTTTTTCACTTCGGCTTGTATATTCTTCGCCTGTTGCTCTCAGTGTGCTTCCATGTGCTTGGTTTTGGAGTTATTTTGCGTGATCGTTTTTAATTTGTTCGGTAATTTCTCATCCAGTATTTTGGCTTTCGTCAAATCCGGCTACCAATTGTCTTTTAACATTTTGATTACTTTTTGATATTGCAGTAGCTATAGATGGCACGTTAGTTTCTTTTTCAGTCGCTAATTCTCCACTATTATTAAAAGAACCATTATTTCGAGTTTAGATAGAATCAGAACTATTCATATTATTTTCCTTATCAGACTCATTGAAATCTGAGTCAATACTATCAATATTTTTCGTCTCATTTGATATTGTTGGGCTATTTAGAATCTCTGAAAAATAAGCAAATCAATAAAAAGTGCAAAAAATTAAATAATTTACTGTACTTACCAATATCATCTAGGGTTTGATGAAATTCTTCAAACTGAATTATTTGTTGTACCTCCTTGCTGAAACTCGATTCATTTGCAGCTTCCTCGCAAAATATCTCGTCTGAAATTAAAAATTAAATTTAAAATTATTGACAGTAATAAAATAATAACTTTGCACATTATATTTTCAGGCGATACAAGCGGTTCTAGTGTTTCCCCCTCCAACACCACATAATCATAGTACAATGGTACATTCACTGGCACATCGTTTATATTTAGTGTTGTAGAAAAATCATTTGTTGGCAAGTTATTTTTCATATCTTGTACAGCAAAATTCTTGTGTATTGATACATCATCTGTATTTACTGTAGGAGGCTCATTTATTGGCATTGCATTAACAAAAACTGCTAAAAATAATGATACATTAGGCATTTATTTCAAAGTACTTGTGAATTTGTTGTAACATAACCTCAAATAATAATCCAAAATATTATTATCAACATAAAGTGGTTCTTACCTTTTTCAGTACTTGATTTTTTAGAAAGGCTCAAAATCTTAAGGGTTCTGTCAGATAGATATACGTGTTATTTTATTAACGCTATCAATTTTTATTTTTTAATAAACTAAAATGCAGCATACACAATGCACCTGTTCTTACAATATTACTGACCCACAAAAGTTGCATGTCCAACATTTCCCATAGTCACATAGGGCGTATGTGTCCGTGTTTGATTCACATAAGCCTTTAGTGCTCCGAAGCATCGATGGACAACCTTCTTTGAATAAATAGTAACTTAGAAAATATTCGTATCTACTTATATCCGGGCCTATGCAAATGTCGAGGCAAGAATTCAAGCGATGCACGTCACAGATCGATTCTATAAATAAGACAATACTGCTAAGAAACATGAAGCTCAAGGATTACTCTTTTTAATGTAATTAATGATTAAAAATTATGTTAGTATTAAAATTTATTTAATGAGATCACTCGTGAGCGCATCGCTTGAATTCTTGCCTCGATGATATCATTACTAGAACCACACAATAGCCCAAAGAAACATTCACAAATTTTGATCAATTAGGAACTTTTACGATTTCAAAAATGTAGTCCTTCAATAGGTTCATAATGCTTCACTTTGTAATACTGTCAGTGTGAAATCGACCATGCATTGTAGAACTCTCCACATAAATTATTACATCTAATTGTCTAATCTAGTATAGGCTCTATTTTCTTGGAAGTTGAGAGATGAGCATATGTTCTCCTGATATGGCGATGTTACAAGTTTTGTATATCTTGGTCTCTCCTTTTTAGGTCAATTTACCTTTCTATATGACTTATTTAGTAGTTACCTCATTATTCAATAAACAAAAGGTAATTCGATTCATGCTGATTCATTAACATATATGTCAGCATTTCTTTTTCAATCAAATCTTACTTTAATAATTAATCTAACATAATCATGTCGTAATGGTAATTTTATAATTATCTATATATCTAGAAATTTAATCAGACGCACGTTCGAAAATTCCCTTGATAATGTTGTTTGTTGCTCTCTCGGGTGAATTAAAAATAAAATTACTGTATGCCTTAGGATATTTTCGTGAATCAATATTACGTTTATTTTTAATAATACACTTACTAAATTGATCGTTTCAGTTGCCAGAAAAGCTAAAGTTATGATCCATAAATTGGAAGCCACAATATTCAAAATTATGATAATCTGTCTTTATCAGCGTAACAATCTGCATTTGGCATTAATGTAGCGAACATGGAATATCGCTTAAAATCACATAAAGCACCTTATTTCCTCTGAACCAGCGACACATTCCCGTCATCATCACCTCAGACACCATCAACATATTTGCTGGCGGCGGCGTCAGCATTTCACCGTGTATGATGGATGGCCCCAGCATCTGTTCTCGCACTTTTGATTGACAGCCGAACGCGCGGCCGCTGTCTTGAAGCCATTAGTCAGCGTCCCGGTCCCGGTACACTCTGAATCAAAAGCGATGTCCACAAAAGAACTTAATTATAAATATATCGGTCTAATACCGACACGGTGTTGATGTAGGTAAAGAAAACATTTAGGGTATAGTTTGTTTTGTTGTATATTTACTAGTAATTTACTTGTGATTAATAGGTTTGAATGTTTTAGAATTTTTTAGAGACTATTCGGTCAGGGCTGTGTTTGTATTCTATACTCTTTTCTGCAAATATGATTTATGATCATTTTAATCCGCTCTCATTAAAAATAATAATTGCCTTTTGTGAGCAATAAGTACCTTAAATTGCTTTTGATTATGTTTGTTCGTGTCCACATTAGGGTTTCTGTCCCGGGAATCCTGGGACGGGATTTCCCGGGAATTATGTCACTTTTTATCGTTCCCGTTCCCGGGAAATTACAATCGGGATTTCCCGAACCCGTGGGAATGAAAATAAGTTTTAAAAACATTAACTTTCGTGCTCTCTTCACGTAAATCGACTCTGCAACGAGCAACCACTGCAATGAGTGAATCACCGATTCACCGGAGACTTGAAAGAGTGCGCGCGCTCTCGAAGTTTTACCTAGCGTGCGCGTCGGACGTGCTCTCACTCATTCGCATTATTTAACGTTCTCAAAAGCGTTATTTGACGCAAAAACAAAAACATAAATATGGTTTTTATTTTTTTTACAAAAGAGTTTTTATTTTTTATTTTGCTCCATATTTTGTCATTATATATTTTATTTTTTGTAAAACTTTATAAGTGTTTTTTTATGATTAAAAGTGTATCTTTGGTTGGTAAGAGTTTTTGTTTTATGTTATTTCATTATTGTATTATTTCCTGTATTTAGTGTTATTGTGTCGTTTTACTTCCACGTCCAGTGGAAGTATAGTAACGCAAAAAAATATTTTTGTTGTTGCTGAAATAGGCTTAAAATGTCATGAAACATCGAGATTTTAAATTTGAGCTAATAATATTTCTGTCGGTCTGTAACTTTATTTCTGAGCACGTTTACTCTGGAACCGTTTATCATATTGACTTGGAATTTGGTTTACTTATGTATTATAACGAGATCTAGAACTATGTCATATTTTAATCTAATTCGGGGATAAATGAGTTAAATAAGGGTAAATAGGTAAGAGTCTATACAATTGCAATTTAGGGCATGTACGAAAAATCAAGGTCTCAAAATTTTTTTTTGGCATCAGCCACCCCCCCCTATCACCCCAATACCACCCCACACTATAATGAAAATGAGTTAAAAAAAATTAAAACGTGATTTAATGTGTATAGAAGAACGAAACGTCTCAAAAAATTTTTTGGCATTAGCTACCCCCTCTACCACCACCACCCTATTATTAAAGGAAGTAAAAGATTAAATTGGGATTTAGTGTGTATACGAGAACCAAGGGACTCTAAATTTTTTTTATATTAGCCACCCCCACCCTATTATTAAAGGGAGTAAAAAATTAAATTGGTATTTAGTGTGTACACAAGAACCAAGGGCCTCTAAAGGTTATTTTGGCATTAGCTACCCGCTCTACCACTCCCATGGCCACCTCACCCCATTGTTTAAGGGAATAATTGTTAAATTGGAATTTAGTGTGTATGCGAGAACCAAAGGCCTGCTTCTAAAACTTTTTTGACATTAGCCACCGCCACCCTATTATTAAAGGGAGTAAAATATTACATTGGGGTTTAGTGTGTATAAGACTTGGATACAAAATCTGGATGTGGAAGTAGTGATTCCTTAAGCAGCGGTTTTAATTATAAATAAAACTGACGGATTTATTTTTTGACCAAAGGAAGAAAAATAAAATTAATATTTGAATGGCGTGACATTTTGAAACAAAAAATTTGTGTTTTTCAAGAAATATATGAAAAATTTACCGCGAACGGCAATTTTTATTTCCCGATTCCCGGGAATGAAAAAAAGTTGGGAAATCAGAAACCCTAGTCCACATAGATATCTATTACAGCCCAGTAAATAAAATAGTACATTTGTAAACAGTTTTTTGGGGAACTTGGATTTTTGCTTTAAATGGTAGTAACTTAGGTCCTTTTTAAACAAAAAAGTTCGAGATAGCAGTTCACCCCCACCGTTCACCAATCATTTCAGTGATTTCTAGAGCATTATATAAGAACACTGATAGCAATGCTTATAAAAAAATTAGCGAAATTCGACTCAGTGGTTCAATACTTACGTGTTAGGTTTGAGATCAAGGGGCTCCGGGTTCGATTCCTAGCTAGGGTATGGATATTTATTAACGTTCTTAATCTGTTACTGTGTTACCGACTTAATAGCAGTGAACTACACAGGGCTTTGTGAGAGACAACACGGCTAATCGCTGTACCACTCCTGAGTTTGAATCTCAGCTACGGCAGGTGGCAATGTTATAGGAAATGGTCGTTGTGCAATTGTCTATGCGCATGTGTCCTGGTTGAATGGTGGAATAGCTAATGCTAAACTTCGCCAGGACATTATAATAAATAAGATGATTTAAAAAAAAATTCGAGTTGAGGCTGTTTTCATATGGTTACCTAGCTTATGTATTTGTTGCTATTTTGACAAATCAACGTTAGTATTGATTGTGGTCCAAAAATGCTACAGCTCAAGAATGATAATTTTGCGTTTTTCACCAATATCAGTATTGTTTTTTTTTATTCCTCACTCAGACGCCAAGTTTCTCCAACTCAAGTGCTTTACATTGTCACAAAAAAATGGTAACTAGGTTAAGTAAAAAAATACAGAAACTTATTGAAGCCACAACACTACAACAGCTAGTAAATCGCAAAACTTTACATGTATTTCCATTAGTTTCAAAACAATTCAAAATCCAATGCAATTTTAAAACCTTTTAACAATTAATTATATTTCCATATACCTCCAGTACGTCTGTGTATTGTTTAAACTAAATCAATCTTGCGAGCACCACGAAAGGCTAAAGGTCATGAATAATGCAACGTAGAAAGCGTCCATAAATAAAATCAGTTTACGATCTCTTGTTATTATCTCACGAGAACAAAGTGTGACCAACAAGTGAACCTTAGCAAATTGTTGGTAATGAGATAATATGAAATACGATAACCTGACGGCATAAATATACAGGCTAGTATGTAGACATACCATCTATATACGTATTTTATCTAATTTTATGGAGCCAGTAGAATTCAGTGGTACAGTTCAAAATGTTTTATTTAAATAACGGCTTCAGTTTTAACAAAGTTGCTGAATTGTTTCATTAAAATTATTTGAAATAAACAAATGGTTAAAATATTACATATTTTAGATATTGTTATGTACCGATTTGATAATTTTATTGAACGGAAATGCTCAAGGATGCAAAAGCAGTTAGAACCTTTCTTAAATTATTTTCAAGTTGGAACAGTCTTGTGAAACTACTGTTCACTAGTTGCAATGACAGACATAATATACGATCATTTTCTCTTCATTTTCTCCCAGGTATGTCTTCTAGATAAAATAGTAGTGAATTAGTTCCTTAGAAGGGAGAGTGTCATGTAATCGGAAAGTGTCTATTTAAAACCTTAAGCCAAAATGAAAACAAATCTATTTATCTAGTTGCGACATGTTTGAAATTTTTTTAGTATTTTTCCCGTGATCAGAGTATGTTATTACATAAAGGGTCCAAATATCCCAAACTATCCAAAATTTTCTCGTTTGTCTACCATTTTGAGCTTCGTTTACTGTAGTAAGTAGAGGAGGGGCTAATTTTATCACATGTTTAGGCAAAATTCTAAACATTTTAAGAAATTATTGGACTGTGGGTATTATCCGTAAGCTTGAATTTTGATATTTACAGTTGAACTTAAGATATCTGATGTGTATATAATAAAATATAGGAGGCCTAAAATGGATCCCTGAGACACTCTAGAGAGTATATTTAGATTAGGTGAGAATGTATTGTGATAAATGTTTCGAAATATGTCACTCAAATAACAAGGGGTTAATAGTTATGAAACATCAACAAATCGAAATTTTTTAAACATATTAACAATTATACTATACTTGTAATAATATACTGTATTAAATATTAGTAATTTAGTAATAAAGGTGAATTTTACAATTTGAAATGTAAAATCTAGGTTTAAAAATTATTTTTAACCACCGACAGTGATTGCTATGTAGAGCTAAACTTGTAATCGTAAATTATATTATATATAACAATATTTATTATATATTATTGTTTGTAAGTTCAGCCATTGACAACTATAAATAATAGAACAAACAACTTTCGTAACAGTGATCCTGGCGTCCATTACAATATATCATATCAGCGATAACCATTACATTGTGTCGTTTTGTATACAAACAGCGAACAAGGCAATTGTTAAATGCTTTAAAATTACTGGAAATATAAATCAAGCTGAAATACTTGTAACAAACAGAAAACATAATCAGAACATCATAAAGTTTCATATGACATGGAATGAAATTGTTTTGCTGTCACTAACAGACTCTATATTTTAGTCTGTAATTTAAAACTCAGCCTTGTTTTATGCCCCATGTGGTCCTTGTCAAATACAGATAAAGAAAACTATGAAATACCAAGTTAAACGTAAGTTGTGTAAGCTAAAAGCCCGCTGTTTAAGTTTTAACTTTTCTATTGAAAGTTTCGGTTAAAAGTTTTGATCCTTACCCTTTATACTAGCTCATTATTCATCATATTAAATTCAGACAGCCCGAGATTTGACAGCTTAGAGATTTGCAATTTATTCTACTTTCAATAATGGAAAAAGTTTGTGGTTCAATTAAATTTTCCTTTTGCTTAGCTGACAACTTCCTTTTGTAACCGAATCTTTGAATGTTTATCGTCTATAGTCCCAATGTCGATGGCGGTGCAATGCTACTAATATCTAAGTCATAAATTCCATAAATTATAAATAATACAGTGTATGTTTTATACGGGTTAATGCTGTTTTATTTTCTTAATAGTACAGAAATATGTCTCTTAAACATTGTCCCATAAGAAATAAGAAAGACGAAAAAGGTGTACAGGCACGGTACGGTGGCTTTGCGCTTATAGGCGGAACGGTAAAAAAGTGTAGTTTGTTTACTAAAGATTGATACTTTCAGTATCGACAGTATTCGCTGTTACTGTAGTTGGTCGCCAGGGTTGTCTTAAGAAAACTTGATTCAACGACAACGAGAGAAGGATGTGACCACTTCCGGTACTGAATCCATATTGTTATTGATTTCAAAGAGTTAAAGCTTGAAATTTATATCAAAACTCGGTCATTTAACTAACTATTTAAATATTTACGGTCATTGCGACCAACGTGAGAGGTGAAAACGTATTTTCTTCTATTCCTTTAATTTAAGTAACCGTCATTTGACATAAAAACATATTTTTTCTAAAATTTGATACAAAAATACACGTGTGACTCATCCGGAAGTACCAGGAGATTTTTAATATTATCTAGCTCCCTGTACGTTTTCAACGTATCTGACAGAAGTTTGAATTACCTTTACATTCAAACCATTGTAAAGGCAAATCAAACTTCTATCTGATAAAATTAAAAATATATCGGGTGCTATGTGGAATGAAGAAGTTAGTAGTACTTCCTGTTAAGCCGATAATATTGGGGCTGGTTATTTGAAAAGATGTATTTTTATGCCAAATAACCTATACCCTAATTTCAATTTTTTATTTTGAAAAATGATGAAGAGAAATTGGTGTTACCTGTTGTTGTGGTCATTTGATATATACATAGTCACATCTTTACATTTCATTGCTTGATAAATGGGTATTGGAGAAGTTCATTATTTAGGAATTACACAGGCCCTGTAACTAAGCAATTTTTGTCATGGAAATCTGACTAGGATTTGTATCTTTATTTTTAATTCCTCTGTATAATTTCCTTTTACTTTGTTGCTGATAGAGAAAGTGCTAAATTATTTATCGTACCGTCTTAAGCCGAACTGTATTAATAGGCATAATTATTAACAATTACAAGGACCAAATAAATAAATTTGCGTTAAGCAGATGTACTCAAATGATAGGAGGTGACGGCAAGCGGGAACATCACCCATACGAGGGCACAAGCAGTTAAAGCCAGCCTACATTTCAGTTCGCTAGCTACAGTTCCAACCATTAGACGTGCCTGCCCGCTGCCTGTTCCGATCTGGAAGAAAATATTATGTCCCAAAGTACAGGTGATAGAAATATTGTCTGTAAACCGCTATTATTCTGAAATATTCTCTAAGTTATTCTCATGTCATTACAATCTATGGCGCACCCGCATCCCCTCACTCTTGTAATAGTAAGGGGATTAGTTGAAGCCGTCCAAAATTTAGTCTGCTAGCTGCTGTTCCAAGCATTAGACGTGTCTGTCCGCTGTCTATTTCGATCTGCAAGAAAATATTATAAGTCCCAAAATACAGGTGGCAGAATTATTTTAGGTAAACCGATATTATTCCGAAATGTTACTTTGGCGTCGCTACGATCCGTGGCGCATCCCTTAGCGCCGTTCCCTCACTCTTGCAATAGGGAAGGAAACAGTTGAAGCCGTACAGCATTTTTAGTTAGCCAGAGCTACTCATCAATAGCAGAAGAGTCTGTTCCTGAGATCCGAACCAAGGTACCGTTATTGCCTTATATTATTTACCAAGGGCAGAATTTTGGCAAAGTCTATACTACGCCATCAACAAGCAGCGCATCCTTTTTGGTGCCTACTCCCGCTCCGCTTTCATTTTAGAAAAGGAACCGAGAAGCCATTTAAGTGATTCCATTCTGACCGCTCCGCCGCAGCAGAGTGCGCGACCGTAACCACAGGAAGTAAGTCAGCCCATAGATTAGTAAGTAAACTGATGAATTAACCAAGTTCTGTTTATATCTTCTCTATGCTTTTGCACCATATATTTATCTGGATTCTGGCTTCTCATACCTGGTATCAGTATTTTGTCTGCATCCGTTTTACTGTTTTACCGCCTGTTCCGTTTTATCACCAATCTCCGTTAACTATCGTATTCCAATGAAACCGTTTTAACCAGCACCTGCCATAGCAGCTCCCTCCCTTGCTAATCTCCGCTTGTCATTTGTGATATCATTGTATCACTGCCTGCCTCCACTTAAACTAGTTAACTGTTAGTTAGTAACATTTTATGGATTGTCCATGTGCATAGTTAGTGGAAAGAAGTTTTGTATACAGTAGTCATAGCTGAATAAAACAACCATATTTACCGAATTGTGACTTTTACTGCTGTGTGTGTGAAAGTCTAATTTCCCCAACTGACCCACTGATTCTCCACTTGAGCTACTCAGCCTCGCTTATCCGGCTTGTGGGTAGTGTTATCCTAACACTTGAAACTGGGACTGGTGCTAAACCGTACCGTACCGGATACCCGTTTCTGAGGCTCGAGTGTCAAAGAGGACTATTTTTCTCCTCGTCATCCGCTGAGTTGGAAAAAATACACGTCACAGCCAACAAAAAGGTTTGACATATATTGGACCACTTTATTCCTATGTATTCGTCCACTGAAATCGAATGTGGCATCAGTGTTGTCCCTATACGTCAGGATTTTTTGCTACAATCAAAAACTTGGATAAATCATTACATCGTAGATCTCACAATTAAAAATCAAACTCCGTGGCTCACTTAACTTCAAACAGCCAAACAAAGAATCCCATAACCTTTTCATACTAGTACTGTAACTTCATAACACTATACTTGCAAGCCCTATAACCTCATAATCCAATAACACTGGGACCGAATGAAAAATATACGATCTAATTGGAAAATTCACGAGTTATAATATTTGAACGAGAAAATTTTATATTTCTATAATCCCGTTGTCCACGAACATAAAGCCCATAAACCTCATAACTGTGTAATTCGCAATCCCATAACTCCATAACCTATAAATCTAAAAATTCAGAAGACTCCCAATAACTACATGTTCCTGGGGGTTATGTGGACTGAAGAAAGGATATACAACATAGTTTTTCGCTATAGTAAAAAATTCCGATATATATGGACAAAACTGATGTCATATTCGTTTAGTGGATGAAATGACATAGGAATCCAATGATCTAATCCAATATTTTTTGTGGGCCTGTGTTATTCAAGCAAAACTTCCACACTGATCAGAAATTGTCTAGGTTTTATATTTATATCGGTGTTCTTCCACTTGACGATGATTTATATCAGTAGACGGCACCAAGGTCTAGGTTGTAGCATGTTAATTGCTACCTTAATATAACTTAAGTAATTGTATAGATAATTTGATCCACATTTCGTTTAAAATGAAATTCATGTATGATTGGTCACCTACGTTCAAGTTCGCCTCTGTTAACATTTAAGCACGCTTAAATCGACCCTGTTGTAGTATACGGTCAAGTTTGGGTAAAAGAATATTTAAGTTAAAATCTTCATGTTAAATAATATATTAATTTCATTAATAAATACTAAACTAGATTTAATAATTTATATCATTTTAAAATGAAATTTTTATGTGATGTCTAGGTAAATTAACATATCTTTGCGATTCAACGAGTATGCTGACTAGTTTCCAGAGTCACGTCGTCACGTGCAATCTTGTGCCTTCCACAAGGTTTAGAAACTGGCTGTTGAGAGCGACTCGAGGACGGTGGTCACCAGAAATCTTGTCAACTAGAGTTTCAAATTTATTTCTAAAAGTTTTATGGGTTCGATATTTTTCAAGATGCCTGTTTTGTGGCGTAAAGTTATTGATCTTAAGGTGAACAGTGTCCCAATGATCCGGAATGGTTTCCGTTCTAAGTCTTCTTATTTAGCATTTTTAAATCCACAGTTGTTATAATGTTTTTTTTTTCTTCTTTTGACTTGTAGGGTCCTAAGAACATATTCTAAAACCATGTAAAAATGTGACATGATTAAACTAGATTTTACCGATATAAATAACTAGAGCACATGGCGTAAGTTTTTTTTGAGATATTTGATCACCAGTTTATTTCATACCTTTCTTAAACAACTTTGGTTTTCCTGTACCTAGATGGAGTTTGAATTTTGCTGCAAATGATCACCTGTTTCTGCGAAAGATTAATGGACATAGACGAATTATATAGAATAATTATAAACATTCAAAGAATAGTTACAATACGCACTTGGTGCGTTTTGTTCAGGTTTCTCTGACATATGTTTCGGCCTTGCGACCATTATCAAAGAGTCTTAAAAACTGACCTGAAAGTGGTGGTTCACAACATATATCTTAGAAATATTCTACCTACTTAGAGGAGGATAATTTTATTTGCTATTTCTTTAAATTTAACAATACATCCAGGGGCGAGCGTAGGTGCGTCTTTACTATGTACATACTTCGATATGCGATGTAAAGCAACGTTAGGCGTGGTTAGTAGTTGGATTGGTGACCGTTCCAACGAAGACCACGTCCTCGCCTCACACATCTTCCAGCGGCTTGTATATCAGTGTATGCGCGGAAGCTATACAACCTTAGGCGAGGGTTGTATAGGAGATATGCCATCCTTCGGAGGGGATGTAAAGCCGTCGGTCCCTTGTCTATTAAATGTTAGGCAAGTAAAAGATCCCTACTCTTCTTAAGGGAAGAGGTTCGGCAAAATTCCTGGTTGGGGGTAGCTCGTCTACAGGCGTCGGTGTTAGGCCTCAGTAGCGGAAATAGGCCGACGTTAAATAAATGTATAAAAATAAAAAAAAAAAAAAACAATACATCCCGGAACTACGAATATAATTTTAATTTTATTACTGTATCTAGTACGGTGTTGTTCATAAATTCTGTTTGTGTATTTGTAACGTTTTTATGGTTTCTTAGGGCCTTCTTAGTTTCTAAAATTTCAAGCATGTCTAGGATTTTTCCTTTTTTTGCATTATGCAAAAGTTTAACACTACTACCGTTAAAATCGTGATTTTGCTCAATGTAATGTTCGACGAAACGAGTTGATTTTTTATTGTATAAAATAGACTTTTTGTGTCCTCTTAACCTCACATCTATGCTACGGCCACTCTGACCTATATATACGGCATCACAGTCGTTACACTTTATTTCATATACCCCCATTTTTTAAATATCTTCTGTCTGTTCTTTATTATTAAACAAAAAGCGACCTAAATTATTTCTATTCGTTGGTATTGTATTAATACCTAATTTATTTAATCTATTACATACTGAATTGCTAACCCTATTTACATAATTTATACTATGCCACTTTTGTTTTCCATATTTGGCACGTTATAAAAATGTTTGTGTAATAATTTTCTCTGTTTATTATTTATTAATTTGTCAATAAGTAACTCATCATAGCAATTGTTTTTTTGCAAGTGTTTTAAAAATTCTAACTTCTTTTTCAAAGTTAACCCTATTTAAATTTAGTGATAATAGTCTGTGCACATAGCTATGAAACGGTGACATTTTTGTCTTCCAAGATTGATTACAATTTGCATGTGTAAGAGTGTCAGTAAAAGTTGGCTTTTTGTAAATATCAAGTTCTAGCCCATGTTCTTTACGTGTCAGCGTAATATCCAAAAAGTTTATTGACCGTTCTTTTTCCATTTCAACTGTAAACTGAATTTTGTTGTTTAGGGAGTTAATAAAATGGATGAAATGTGACAATTGTCTCTCAGTACCGATCGATATACAAAACACATCGTCAACACATCTTACCCAAAAATGTACGTATTTAAGGAGATTATTGTGTGTGGTAAAAAGATTGTTTTCAAAATTTGCCATGAATATTTCAGCTAATAATGAGCCACCCATAGGTTGCATACATTTAAAATTCGGAAAAATTTTTCAATTTCGTTTTTATACTAAGAACAGAATATACAATTGTACAGTATTAAATAATATTTCTCAAGTGTATCTATTTAACTATTTTAGATGTAGAAAAATGTACCTTAATCATTTCACTTAAAAACCTGTGAAAATTTAAATTATCCATATTTATTTAAAATTTACAATATTTACCATATACGATTGTACAGGGTTTTGTGATCACAAAATTTTATCAGTTGCATAATTTATTCGAGTTTTGTGGTTGATACAAATATAGAGGTAAGAGATTTATGTAAAACGAATTAGTATAGAAGAAGATTGAATTTTGGTGAAACAAAGGTATAAACAAAAAGGTATAATAACATAAATATGTTTTCTAACAGCGGTATGATCTAGTTATTTATGGTATAAAATTGATTTTAAACTTTATTTAATGAGTTTTATTCACGATTTCAAGGGTTGTTAGTTCAAGAATGTTCATGTCACTATAAACAAAACAATAATTGTTTTTTATATAAACTTCATTATTTTATTACACTTGATTGCATTTTACTATTCTTGGTTTTCATCAACATCATTGTATATAGAATGGTTGGCACCTATATGTAAGAATAATTAGAGTCTATTACATATTTGAGGGTAAGTTCTTAGTTTATACCACAATAAAAGAAAGACCTGGTACGTTTGTCTTATCCACCTCCCAAGGCTTACGAGTTAATGAGCTACCGGCAGTATCAATTTTATCTTGGTTCCCTGTTAATAATTAACCAATTAATCTTATCGCTTTTATTATTAACATTCATAAAAATAAGTATATTTATTAATAATAAACTAAGGTGTGGCTATATGGTCACTCCGCTGCATTTGGGCTTAGGGAAACCGCTTTGCGTAGACATTTTGGAAATGAGACAACTGTGGAGTCGAGTGAATACTCGGCATATTCACCATATGTAACAGAGTAGCGGGAAAGGCTATTTCTCCTCAGTATTAATCTTAACTTTATTCGAGTCAAAATTTATTTCGAATTAGAGCGTTCGAAAGTGATAAATTAGGTAGCCTGGAATGTAGCCACAGCAGTTGCCTCGAACGGATTTTTTCGTTGAGGTTTTACCGTGGCTGGTATCAAAATTAATTTAGTGTACCCTTAATTTTACTACTTTTAAGTTTGTTAAGTTGCTTTCATGTTTTTTAGAATCCTTAAATGTTAAAATTGTTTTAATTTGTCGCTCTGACAAAAGGAACTAGGTTTTTATTAGGTAGATTTCACATCCACCTATTGCAGAGTGCAGAAGTTGCAGTTTGAGCATCGAGGAGCAGCAGCAGGCAGCTTTTAGTGAGAACCTGAAGATGACAGATGGTATTCTGCCGAAACGTCGTTTAGACAACCGTGACTCCAGGAGGAGTCGATCGTCAACGCGGGAGAGCACCCGGAAGTACACTAACACTTCATATATATATGAAGTGTTAGTGTACTTCCGGGTGCTCTATATATATATATATATATATATATATATATATATATATATATATATATATATATATATATATACAAATGCACATATATATATATATATATATATAGGGCGCATTTCTCTTACGGATCAAAACGAAATAAGGGAGGCATATGCTTTGGGTTCATATCTCGGTTAAGTTCGAAGATGGACCGAATCGCCTTCTTCGTTTAACAATGGCGGCGGTTCAAAGTTTTTTTTATTTCGAATCAAATATGTACATGCGATATGGGACGAAATCTACCTTTCCGACTGGCCCCTGCCATCGGTTATTTTATTTTATTTTATTTTTATTGTTAGTTTTCACCAAACTAGACCTACCTCGTCCAGCAGTTCTAGCTTCACGACACCACGCACCGTGGATGCCTGGCTGTCCCCGGACCAGGTACTGGGGAAGTTCTTTATACACATTCAAATGTCCATATTGAATAAAGTTATACTGAATTGAATTGAGTTGAGATAAAAGGACTTCAAAACTTTTTTGGATTTATTGAAACTATTCGGCTAATATAAGTCTTAGTTCAAATGTGCTTTTAGAGGGCGGAATATTAAACATAATATTTTTAGTCGCAAACTCCTCTATAAAATCCTTATTTTACTATAAGGAACGTAATCAGACTGCAACCAACATCTACTCTCCGGGCTATGTGCCCCGCCGAGCGCAGAATTCCAAGTTACAAGCTCCTTTAAGTAGGATGAGTCTTTCAGCTGGTGTTTGTTGCAATCGAAGCATTACCGTTTTGATGGTAATATGCAATTACTACACTTAACGCGCCAAGCTTGTAACTTGTAACTCAGCGCTCGGCGGGGCACATAGCCCAGAGAGTAGCTGTTGGTAGCAGTCTGGTTACGTTCCTTATAGTAAAATAAGGATTTAATAGAGAAGTTTGCGACTAAAAATATTATGTTTTAATATTCCGCCCTCTAAAAGCACATTTAAACTGTGCTAGGCCCAGTCAGGCTATTTATTTTTCGATTGCAACAGACACTGGACCCCTAGATGGCGCCTGCTGACTATTTTACATGTCTCTATTGTAAAAATACCGGAATGTACCAAATGGTCAAAGGATCCTTGTGCCGGTCGTCACATGCCTACCTTGCACTGGCGAGAGCCAACAGCTCGAAACTGCAGTCTGCAAGTGGTGTGTGACGGCTGGCAAGAGGGCTTCTTTAAGTAGGATCAGTCTTTCGGCTGGTGTTTGTTGCAATCGAAGCATTAGCGTTTTGATGGTAATATGCAATTATTACACTTAACGCGCCAGACTTGTAACTTGTAATTCAGTGCTCGACGGGGCACATAGCCCGGAGATTAGCTGTTAGTTGCAGTCTGGTTACGTTCCTTATAGTAAAATAAGGATTTTATAGAGGAGTTTGCGACTAAAAATATTATGTTTAATATAAGTCTTGTCACAAAACAATGATTCTTGTGAGACTTTTTTAAATCTGATACCTACATTGAACTAGTTTTACTAAATTAATACAAATACCGATTAAATATATAAAGTGTTAATGAAGCAGTAAACTGAGTACTTTCTATATCAAATAATTTCGATAAAATTTACCTAATATATGATTGAAATAATTTAGATGAATGATATTTTCTTCACTGCAATAGCAGTTTTAACTTATAAGGTAATTTTAACGATATATTCTTATTTAACCTGTTAAAAAATATACTATTTTCAACATTAAATGAGTGTCAAGTATTATAAATTTTTAACGTAGTAGTTACGCTAACAAACTGACATTATCTAACAGTAGATCCATTAAACAAAAGCTCTCACATCACAAACTCTGTCGCTTTTTATTAAAACACCGCACAATACTAATGTGCCATATTATATTCAATACTCTCCTAACATTATAATGGATAATTAATTACACGATGTTAATTACGACTGACAAGAAGCAACTAAATTGACAGAGGAATAGAACAATATGACCAGGCGGTGTAGTATTACATCTCGCCATTGTTGTTCGAGAACGCCAGCACTGTGAAGATATTATCTACGTTTATGTAACAATATAATGTTTAATGGTTAATGGCTCGTCAATAACGCCACACAATAGTTGATATTATAATCAATACATTTATGTATTTATTCATATTTAGTTTAATAGCTCCGGTAATGGAAGCGATGTTAATCTAGTAATCAGCCACTCGCCAAAATGGAGTACTCTAGTAGTCAGTCAATTTAAGGATTTGCTTAACTTTGAGAGTATTAAATAGGCCTAATCACTCCACTCTGCTATAGATTGCATTGTTAATTTAAAAATATCGGTAATAGTGAATAACAAAGTTTAAGATATAAATTTGTGACTGAAAATTGTATTTTCTGGTAGTCATATAGCTCTTAAACGTTTAAAAATGTTGACAAGTGTCAAAGAATGCCTAATATTTTTATCATATTAAATTTATTTATGAAATGCTTATATCAGAAAACACTGCCATATGTGCTAACAATAGATAATAATTTTGAAAATTAAAACAAATTATTTTCAAAAATCAAGGCAGAAGGAGATAATGATGCACATAATAACCGTAATAACCGTAAAATGTAGTAAACAAATTAAAAAACCTACTGTCAGGATTCAAATATATATAAAAAAATTTAATGTAAATTATTGTTACATGTTTACAGTCTCTAGTAAACACACTGTACGTATTTTCAAAAAACTGCAACAAGAATCTTCACAAACCACTGATTTATTAATCACTTCAATTACAATCATTAATTTTCAAAAATAAAACAACTAATTATAACTTTAATCTAACATAAATTCACTACATTAAATCACATTTTGTTACTGTTCTTTATTTTTATCTGTTCACTAACTAATCTAATATAAAACTCTTCATATCAGAACTGTACTTTTCTACTGAACTGAACCCCCTGTGCGTAGGATCGCGTCTTTATATACCCGTCGCATACGTTCTAGTTCACTCCAGACTATTCGGACTTTTCGATTCTTCTTCGGCCAACCATTCTCGAACAACCTCCACCCTTCGGGTTACGGGGGAATGGCAGTTCGCGAATATTCTATGAGGCAGTGGAGTAGGCGTATGCTTTAGTACAATCTCTCACTTGTCATCTGATATCATAGATTGGAAAGGTGAAACAAACTTCAAACAATTCAAATTGACAAAGCAATTGACTTTACATTTTGAGGAAAAATATTTACAATACTAATCATAAAAATCTCAAAAAAAATTAATTCATATTCATTTCCTAAAAAAAGGTATGTAATGGATTAGTGAGCAACCTAAAAATGAAAAGGAGTATTAGTATGCTCTTACCTGCCATAATTATAGTTGCCTGCATCATTTCCTATATCTATTTAGTACAAAGTTACTGTATCAAAATATATATGATAAAATTAAGAACATCGCTAGACAAAGACATATACAAGGAGTAAAGTAGAATTAATTTTGCGATTAAAGAAACCGGAAAGTGGTAAGTCTATTTTTGTTTGTTTCGAAGTTACAGGCGTATTTTTATTGACAGTAAATTAAAAAAAAATTGAATTCGTAAACTAAATAAAACAAAATATCCTCCTAACTGACTACAAGCTTGTGCTCGTATGCCTATAAATGAACTGACCGTCCGCATTTCACACTTCTTTGTATCTTATAATTATGCAAACTGCTAAATATACTCAAATAATTGTTGTAAATGTTGTTTGATACTTGAGCATATACTAAATCTTTTATGGAAATAAAAATCGAGTGGAATATGGTCAGGTGATTTAGGTGGCATATCCTCATATTCCTCATTCTTATTCTTAAAACGGGCCAACATAATTCAGAATGGATTTCATTATGTAAACTAGCAAACTTAAGATAAGGACCTACTATATTTTATATTGTAATCCTAGTTAGAATTAAGTTTCCAAAATTCTCTCATATAACATAACGTAGTATAAAATAAAATAACATGAAAAGCAGTGAAAAATCTGCATAATATTTGCTCCTATCAAAGTATTGTGTCGAATACGAATATGTTAAATTTCGTGTAAAATAGTTGGGCGTTTTGGTTTTACATGGCAGAAGCATAGTGATGACATTTCTCCGTGTGCGGCAAAGCAGGGTCGGGCTCATAATTTCACATTTTTAGTGTTTGAAATAGCGTTTAAAACTTGGTTTACTTATCTGCTCGTATCTGCTAATGTTTAGAAATGACATTGTCATTAAAAGTATTGCGGATTATATATTATTGGGATTAATTACTTTTTATTTATTAAGATTGACAGTACTTTGATCTCTACCACGATATAAAAAAACTTATAACTAATGCCAAAATAAATTTTAGGGGCCCTTGGTTCAAATCCCAATTTAATTTTTTACTCTCTTTAACAATAGGGTGGGGGTGGCAATGGGGTGGTAGAGGGGGTAGCTAACGCCAAAAAATTTTTTTAGACGTTTTGTTTTTGTATATACACTAAATCACATTTTAATTTTTTTGCTCCCTTGCATAATAGTGTGGGAGTGGTATTGGGGGTGATAGTGGAGGTGGTGGCTGATGCCAAGAAAACATTTTGAGACGTTAACTTTTCGTACATGCCATAAATTGCCATTTTATGGACTCTTACTTGCTTGTTTTACCTATTTACCCTTATTTACCCCATTTACCCCTAACCCTTCAACAAAATTAGATCAAAATATAATCTAGTTCCAGATCTCATTACAATACATAAGTGTACCAAATTTCAAGTCAATATTATAAACGGTTCCAGAGTAAACGTGCGCACAAAAAAAAAGTTGCAGACAGACAGACAGGAATTTAGTTTTTTCGCTTAAATTTAAAATCTCGATATTTCATGACATTTTACACCTATTTCAACAAAAAAAATTATTATTTTTTGCGTTACTATACTTCCACTGGACGTGGAAGTAATAATATTCCTTGGAAGGCATTAAGGTTATAAATTATGTACGATTATTGATTTTAGTAAAACTGATGTCTGCAAAATAGTTCAAATTTATTTTTGTTCGCACATTTTCAGTAATTATCTGTTGATGACACTGCCATAAAATAATAAACGGTTGTACTGTTTATTAGAAAATACCATTACTATACATAGTGTACTATAATTATACCAAGGGGACTAAGTGCATTTTTAATCACCGAGTGTGAAGGATTAATTACAGGAGGAATTAAAAACACTTCCACTTTGTGATATATTGGTGCAAACTATTTAATTTTTTGCACTCCACAGTCTAACAGTGTGCTATTGCTATTGTAATAATCATTTTCAAGGAGTAAAATATAGATCTCTTTTACTCCTCAAGGGACAGAACCCACTTTCTACACTTTAGTGACAATTAAAATAGCGCTCTTAGATCACAGAACACTAAAACGTTGTTTTCGAAATGGAAAATGCTCCAAAGTATTTTTTTATTTTTCATTGTGGTACAGATTCTTTTTAAAGATGTACAGAGAAGTTTATACATGGCTCACTAATTTCTTTATTAATTAACTATACACATTTCAATATTTAAGTGTTACACACAAACATGAATAAAGTATGTACATTTCTTGGTATTCTAAATACCTATGCACTGTAACTGGTACATATAAGCATAAAATCGCGGCACGATTTGTTACGTTTGTTTTTGTCATGGCAGGGACAAGTACTGAATTCCACATTTATTTTGTAAATTAATATAAAGTTCACTCATCAATATCATTTTCGTTAATTATATTTTGTTAGTCAAGTAAATTTAGTCTTAACGCTTCTTGTAATTTTTAAATTTTATTAATCATATTCAACAATAGTTCAACACTAAATATATAAAGTACAGAAAAAGGATATAATTGTCATTTTAATTCACACATTAAATGTAGCTTGCACTGTTTGTCTTATTATTTGTATTTCGTATCCGTTTTCCACTATTAATAGAAAACCTTCTGTATTTTTCTTTACGCTGTATTTGTCTTGACAGAGTTTAACTATTAAACATTCAACTACTGAGAAGTCGTACCTTAGTTTACTAATAGCTTCTAGTTTATGCAAGGTATAGCTTTGACTGGCATGTTTGGCTCTGAAAAGATTAAGCGAACATTAGTTTTGTATATCATAAACAAAGAATATCCTACCTGTACATTATACATGACCAATATTGAATTAGGTTTGTATCGGTTATATAATGGGGTATATGTCATCTAGTTCTTGCAGTTTCATTGTCTTGTCTAGAGTACCTGGAACATTGAAACATGTTAGCAACTACAACATAACCGCAATCGTAGCACTGTAATTGTCGGGATAATTAACGTATTACTTCGAGTACTTACTGTAGTATTCAGTAGTATACAATTATATGGTTTATTCTTTGTAATGTTCAATTTCTAGTGGAGGTTAAGTTTCTGTTGTCAACCTAGCTGTCATTGCTTTCTAAGTATATTCAATTAGTTATTGGTTGTAACACCATTGGTTCAGTTCTGTTCTGATCTGTTAACTTGATGTTACTTATTTTAGTTTGAAAGTCTTTTCCTCGACTTTGACTGGAAGTGTACATCAGTTTAACAAAAAAAGGTGAGACAATAGATCGGTTCTGTCGTATTTATTTCATTTAGTGAAGTTTAGTGAATTGGTGAGAAGCTAAAAAATTAATAGAATACACCTTAACTGGGTGTTGGTTGTCGAACGTTGGTATCCTATCGTAGCGCATGTGCTGTTTAATAACTTGTGGCAATTTGGTGGTAATTTCCTTCTTCTCCGTTGATAGCTCTCACGTGTTAGACGTCCTTGCTTTTTCTCCTGGATGTGTGGACTGAAGAATAATTTAAATCCGAATTAGTTTTGTTAAAGGTGAATCATCACTTTATAATTTGTATGTTACGGGAATAATTCTTCAGCCTTCAGCCAATATATCAATAATCTTTGGGAAAATGCCCTACACATGGAGGGTAAGTTAAAAAGGTGTTCATACGTCCATCTTGTATTAATTATTCTTACAACTTTTAGGCGATTTACGCTAGATTTATGTTGGTCTTACATCTTGATTTACTCTGGATTTACGTTGGGTTTTGTTGGCGTAAATGTCGTGATGTTTTTATGACTGGGTCAATTTGTTGGTAGGAGTTATAATTTTTTTTTCTCGAGTAAATAATGGTCTAAGGAATAATTGTTGGAGATCAGTGGATGCCAAAATTACTAAAGTTTTAAGGAGCACACCACGCTGGAAATTCATGGAGTCACAGTGAGGTTACAAGCACCTTAACCACCACTCTCAGAGTAAAGATAAGTTTCTGTTGTCAGAAATTTAAATTTAAAAATTAATTAATATTTTTTTATTTCATGTATAGTATAGTGATATCATAATTTTAACCTTCAACTATATTTTTTTATTAATACTTAGTTAAAGGATATAGTCCAGTCTAAGTAACTATTTGGAGTTGACGTAACAGATTGTACAGTTAGTATGTTACAGTGTAAATAATTGATGGGAATATATCTATAGTAAATAAGAGATATGTAAACTACGTGCAATTGCATTTGGTAACCGATTTGGTAATTATTTTTTTTTTGTTGTTGTTTGTTTAATAAATTTGGGGATTAAATATTGTACATACGTCAATGTTTGCATCACGTCTGGTACATTCAATTATTTCCTACAACTTTCAATTTATGTTCTGCTGAATAAATTATTTACTCGATGTCAGTTTGTTCATTTTCAACAAAATTTAAACCACTGGATAAGGAAAATTGATCTGATCTTTTATTAACTTGTTTTTTGTTTAACCTAGGTCACCTACTGTTAGGCCAGGTCACGTGTGAACCTGGAACCCAAAACCTGGGAGTACGACGAGACTAGCCGAAGTGTGTGAAGGTATCAGAGTAGGTTAGTGACCTGAGGTTCCTTTGGGTTTCTTGAGGTTAGAAAGAAACGTAACAGATTACACTTTGTACGGTCCTGTACGCCGCCTAAACTGGTGTGGCTTCTGTGTTATCGACAGGACGATGTAATTCGATTGCTTACATATTTCCTCGCGATTTCCTGGTGCATGCAAACGCGTCTTAATAGAAATCAATAACTTTATAATAACTAGTAACGGTTTCGAAATAAATTTGTCATAATTTTTTTTATACAACTAAAGAGAAGCTAAAATATTTATTAATTAAATTTTTCTTTCTGTTCTAGGCGTTAGAAAGGCATATACCTAAACAAGTAGTATTATAATTTTTTTAAAATGTCACGAAAACACCCCGCTTCCCCCACATGTAATTATTAAATTGTTTTTATCTTATGTGTAAAATGTAAATTGACATTCAGCAAATTAAAAGAAAAAACAGGAACACATTATTTTAAGTAAGGCTTTTATTTTTAAAACTATATCACTGTCACATTTACTATCAAAACATGCACACACACGCCTAGTTTCTGCCTTTTATGAAAAGAAAACAAATCACCACCTTGATACGATTACCAACTAAAACAGCTACTGTAAATCTCCTTTAAGTATAATTAACTCGTACAGAATATAAATTCAATCTCCCTGAAATTCCGCATGCGGTATTAGCATTTCTGTTAATATTCATATACTATAAAGTGAAGGGTGGCGTACAGAGCGGCATGTGCTAATAAGCTATATGGTAAAATCAATAAATCTAGTTTAAATTGGCACTAACAACAGTATTAAACAATTGCCAATATTCAATCGCGTCTGTAATCGTACTTCAGGCTATTAAAAGTGAATTATTTCCAGCGCCCGAGCACAAGAGCTTTTCATCATTGGTGCTAGAGTTACTCCGTTCGATTGTTTAGCGTCCACTCTCGTGAATTTATTGGGGCGTACGGGTGGGTAGCTCATTATGTAATGGAAAATGAGTTACATTTTCAATTGTAAATTCTACATTTACAAAATACTGTTTGATATGTCATTATGTGCAGAAAATTTAATTATTTGTTTTCAAGGAAAAAAATATTTTTAATTCCCATTTATAAGTATTAAAATTTCATTTTGGTGGAATAAATTGTACCCAGTTTATAATAATAAATGGCAGATACGCGAAATGGTTCACTAAGTGGGGTACATGCCATATTAGCCATATTTTGCAATTATTATCAATTTTGTTGATAACACGCATTTGACAATTTAAGAATTCTTGTTTTTACTTAGTATTTTCAAACATACAATAAATAATTCATTCAAGGGCTTACCTGCGTGGGTTCAACCACAACAAAAGAATTATTTATATGAATATTTTCTATAATTTGTTGCCTTCAAATAAGTAAGTATTTATATTATTATGTATGTATATCAATCTTGAAATATTATTCACCTGTTATAGATACCATTAGCAGCGAACCTAGATACCAGAGATATCTTTTTTAATATAAAAATAATAACAATAAATAACTAACTAGTAATAGTATTGGATACGCCACAATACTTCCCCTCTTAAAAAGAAGCAGTCAAACATTTAAACAATCAATGGCGAATCTAACTGATTTTTTAGAAATTGAATTACTCACATCTGGATGAACAACATTTAAAAGATAAGCAGGTTTTACTCTGTCCATACTAATTGTAGATTCTGCTCCATGCTTATTTATACAAATAACTTTAACAGTATGAGATACCACCTTAACATCAGCGAAATATAAATACATGTTTGTATGTCAGGATTGACAAATGATTTTTCTAAAATTTGATGTGAATCTGTCACTTTTGAGATTATTATTAAAATTTTCAGGACCGATAACGGCTTATAAAAAAGTGGATATAAAGTGGAAAGTGTTTTAAATAAAGGGAAAAGTAAATAGACTGAATAATAACAATATTACCTATTTGCTTACTAGTGTCTAATGAATGTCATATAGTGATATATACTTATACAAAACCATGACTGTGTGTGGTTTTTGTCACATCGCTATCAGAAAGTCGCCTATTTCTTGTGATGCCTGTAAAAACCAGTTCCATTTGGCATGTGACAGTGATCAAACTGATCTTACTCGCATGTTGGAGAAAACTGATGGACTTTGCTGGAAATGTAAAGACTGCATTGGTAATTGTATTACAATTAATCGGAGCGATTTGAGTAAGTTAATTGAAGATAAAATTAAAATTGCGTTAGAAACCCTTAATTCTACATTTATCTCGCTAAAAGATGAATTCCTGAAGCTGGCGACTAATAAGTTTGCTACTCTCAATGAGATTAAAGTGGTTAGGTTAGGTTAGGTTAGGTTAGGTTAGGTTAGGTTAAGTTGCTACTCTCAATGAGATTAAAGTGATTAAGCAACCGAAATATTCTGATGTTCTCAGGAGTAAGTCTCTGCTTGCTGTTATCATTCGACTTAAAAAACAAGATCAACCAAATGCGCAAACAAAATCCGATATGAATGAAAAAATTAATCCCCTGGCGTCCGATCTGCAGCTGTCCAAAGTTAAAAATATAAAAAACGGTGGTATGTTAATTGGATGTAAAAGTTTAGCTGACAACGAAAAACTTGAAAAACTAGCCCAAGAAAAACTTGCAGACTCGTATGATATTCGTGAGGTTCGTGGTGTGAATCCTAGAATTCGTGTCGTGGGAATTACTGAAAATTATTCTGAATTAAATACTGATATCTTTTCTGAAAACTCTGACTGTAAATTAATTAACTTTTATACTACCAAGAAAAACAAAAATATTTATCAGGCAATATTACAAATTGATAGGATTTCCTACGATAAAGTCATTCAGGCTGGAAATTTTTTTATAGGCTATGATAACTGTGTTGTTTTTGATGCCATAGATATTCACCGATGTTTTACATACAATGAATTCCACCATTCTAAGATTAATTACGACAAACCAGTGTCATGCTCCAGGTGCGCTCAAAATCATGAAGTTCGTATATGTAAATCTGATGCCTTAACATGTTGCAACTGCTTGAAATTAAAAAATGTACCTTCAGATCATGCAGCCTGGGACACAAATAAGTGTACTGCATATATCCGAGCACGCGATAAACTTCGTACTGATATATTAGCCTTAACAGTGCAATAGCAATCAACAGTAATCCCTCCCTCTGGAATTCGAGTATATGAGTATAGAATACCAGTATGCGCAATAAGGAATTTTTAATTTATTACCAAAATACGCGTGGTATCCAAATTAAAGGTGAATTTATAAACTAGCCGCAGCGGTTACAGTTGCAGTTGCCGCACCTGTAGTGTTTATGAAGAATACGAAACGAATGTTTCCATTTATAAAGTCCGCTGCCGCTGCGGTTGCAGTTCATATTCCGCAGGTAGATAACCAACTTTTATCTTGAACGGCAACCGCTGCGGAATTACCAGCGGATAGCCAATGAAATTGTAGTTTTCAACCCGTTCGACGTCAACAGCAGCAAGAGTTTATAAATGACGAATTTTCGTGAACTGCAACTGATACTGCTGCGGCAACTCCAACTGCAACCTCAACTGCAGCGGAATAGTTTATAAATCGAACTTAAGACCGTAGAACTTTATAATGCGTCAGCGCGCTCTGAATACTCCGCTATCGCATTAACAACATGGCTTGATTCCTCCGTCTTTGATAGAGAGCTATTCTGCAACAAATATAATATTTTTCGCTCTGATAGGAATTTTACTGCCGTTAATCGCTCAAGGGGCGGTGGCGTACTATTAGCCGTAAATTCAGAATGTGTTTCTTCTATGGTAAACCTTGACTCTGCAGGTTTTAACAACGTGCCAGCCATTGACATCTTGGGTGTAAAAATTTCACTTAACTATCGTTCCCTCTGTATATCCGTCATTCGAGATTTATTATTATTATTATTATTTATATACCACCGAGTGTGTCTCTGGCCGACTACGAATATTTTTTCGAGACACTAAATACTTTAAGGTGTCTACAGGATAACAGCAGTGATTTTGCCATCCTCGGTGACTTTAATATTTCCAAATACACGATTTACTTGAAAGAGCTACAACCCAACGGCCAAATCAGAGCCTTAAATAATTTTCTGGATGGTAACAACTTATCTCAGTACAATTTTGTACATAATTCCAATAATAGCGTCCTGGACTTAGTTTTGCATAACAAAAATTGTGACGTAACACAGTCTTTTGATCCGTTAATTAATGAGGATATACACCCTGCCTTGGTCATATCAATTGAGATGAATGCCACTAAATCTGACATAACAAATAAAAGAAATATAATTTACCTCACTGATGAGGGAACAATCCACCAATGTTCTTAGAAATCCACAGTTGGATGAATGGGGTCGAGTTCGTCTTTCAAATCGACACGATACTTCCAAAGGAAAGCCTGTAAATTTGTGATACACGTGGGTAGAGAACAGGTAAAATGGCGTGAAGAGATTAACTTACCTTGTATACTTAAATATCCTGCTTCCGCAGTTAAAATTTACTCACAACAACAAAATATATTCCGCTAAACGGAACAACAACAGATGGAGAAAATTTTCGTGTGTTGACAATCCCAAAATCCACCAAGATGCCTCGGATAAAACGAGTTTTGTGGGATTATTAACCGTATACCGCCATCAAAAATGTCTCTCTCCTTTTCACCAGCTGGAAGTATATCGCGCCTCCCGTGGACAATAGCGAAACTCTGCTACGGACGTACCGGTTGTTATTATGCGGCCCACAAAATGCTAAGGCGTATGGTGGGTCGTATACGCTAGAGGTCCGCAACACGATTTATCAGTATTGTGTTATTTCAAGTCGGCTTGTTTCTTGATTAAGTTAAAAATAGACTCACCTACCTTTTTAAATTTATAAATGTTTTAATAAGACAATTCTGATTATGGTTTTTATACATTTAATAGTTTCCTGTACATAATTCAGCTTAAAAATTAATTAAAAGTAGTGAAAGAAAAAGATTTTTACCCAACAATAACAATATTGAAACTGTGGTTGAAAAAAGTTAATCAGAATAACAGCAGCGGCCATAGAAATTGCTTGCTATATTTCAGTAAGATGAGCGCATATGACATCAGATGCTTGCAAGCTCGGCAAGCACCAGATCATCTGTACGCTGCGTTAGATTTATTCCATGTCGTTACTGTTGTTCTCGTTAATACAAAGTTTGAATTCACGGAAGTAACAGTACCTTTACTATTTAGAACATCAAATAGAGTTTGTTTATTGTTGTCAAATGTGGAGGAGGGTTTCCAGAAAGAAGATTCGCATACTCTTCCGAACGTAGATGTGATTATGATATTCAATTTTCTTTCAAAGTATAGATAATTTGTATTACAAATAACACCGAAAGTAAATGACTACTTTTAAAAAAACTTTGTAGGGGTTTATAACACCTATAAATCTATCATTTCCAATTAAAAACTAAATTTTATGGACAGACCTATTAAATAGTTAACACCTCTATATTGAATTAAGGGAGTAAGATTTAGGGTTGCAAGAATAAGTACATTTGCTGAAATTACTTTCCATCACTTGTAACAACGAACACCCCCCGAAGTTAGTGTTATGTAACGGCACGACATCACCCTCACCCTCAAATTCCTTCACTCCCTTCTTCAACATTAAGTGTGGTCAATCGATTAAGATCAGCGGCCAGGAATTTTTCATCGCGTTACACTAATGAGGACAGATTGTTGAAAACTATTGACCACAAATCAAGTATTTGCAATTATTGTAATTTTCAAAATAGTTTGCTGTTCAATAAGTCTTAAATTCCAATACCAAATAATCTTTCATGTCGTATTTTTCTATTTGAAAATTGTATTATGCTCAGTAAATAACAATATTTTATGGCCACGCTGCAAACTGTCAAGTACCGCTTTAAAAATATTCAAATCATAGGTAAATTTCACAAAAAAATATAGAATGGGGTCCCATTGGTAAAACGTTCTAAATAATAAAAGGTTTGTGTTTTAGTGGACTGTAAGTTCTTGTTTTATAAAAATAATCACTGGTAAACTAGCAATATTACTTTACTGTAAAGCTCACAAAAACATGTCTTGTCTCTTAAGTAATAAGTAAAAATCTGCCTCCCGGCGTTGCTGGATTTACATTAATAAAACCTTAAAGACTTAAATAAGTATAATAAACATAAAATACAAACTATATTATTATGCACAGACACAAATCTAGTCTTTGTTGTTAATTTTGATTTAGTCCTAAACATGCCCCCCGCCTTGAAAGGACCCACTTTCAATCTATTAATGGGAGAGGACATATCTTCTTGGAACTACGTTTAGCAAGTCCATTTCGAATTTGAATGGAAGCTACACGAGCGACACCATCAGAACCTTTATGCAACTGGATGATACGCCCCAATCTCCAATCCGCAGGCATAGTTTGGTCATCTTCAATTAATACCAATGTGCCTTCAGTTAGCTGGCCTTGATTGTTTTTCCAGCGAGTCCTTTGTTGTAGTTCGGAAACATACTCCTTTCCCATCGCTGCCAGAAATGCTGACATAACCGCTGTATTAATAATTAATTGAAATCTTGGGAGACGGTTAACTTTGACGTCCTCCAGATTTTCATCAGGGGCTGCTCCTAATTATCTTCCAATAAAGAAGTGAGCCGGACTTAAAGGACGGAAATCGCTAGGATCAGCAGACATAGGGTAGAGAGGGCGAGAATTTAAAATCGCCTCTATTGCGCCAGCACTGTGGCAAATTTTTCGTAAATCAGATTGGCTTGAACAAAAACGTGCTTTAAATGGCATCTTTATTCAAATGCTAAATCGGTGTTTTTTAATCGACCACCTACTCTAATAATTTGATCTTCGTCTAGGAATGGCGTAAGGCCGATTAATTTACTCTTTGAATCTACTACACCATTCCATCCATTTTGAAACATTTCTGTTTGAGACGATCTAATCAAACATTTAAAGACATAATTAAGATCAGCAATGCTAAGAGGACCTAACTTACGCTCACATTTGTGTTTTGAGTAGTTATGTATAAATTTTATCAAATAGACAGTGACTCTTTTTAATCGTAGAAGTTGTTAGTGTTGGACAAGGCGGTAGCTTTCAATATTAACTGAGGTAAATCGTCTACCTTATATTGCGCCTCAGGCCAATTGGAGGGATTTAATTTAACCATGATGGACCATGCCACCACGAACTTGAAATTAAATTTTGATTAAGATCAAGATCAGCTTGGTTATAGCGGGTTGAAATATATTTCCAATCGTTTGGTTTGGTCACAGTTTGAATTTCAGAGACGTGATTAGCAACAAAGGTTTTTAAAATATTACTACTGCTATTGATTCATGCTAACACGTAATTGTAGAATCTGACCAGAATGTGAAACGATTGAAATTAATATTCATTGATTTTATTACTTTATTAGCTAATTGAGCCAAAATCAGTGCCGCACATAGCTCTAGTTTTGGTATGGTTGGTGTTTTTATAGGCACTACTTTCGCCTTTGCGCATAAGAGATGTACATATGCCTCCCCCTCTGCATTAACACTGCGTAAGTAAATATAGCCTCGTATCCGCGCGACTAAGCATCAGCGAGCAGAGTAGAGCAACTCCCGTGATTAATTTATTAAAAGTTTCACCTATACATTTTATGTGTAGAAATTATAACTCGCTGCAAAATGAGCTTGCTTCATTGAAACAATTTAGTATTAGATTAGATTAACAAAGGAGCTGGTTATTTAGTTTTTACCACCGCGGCCTTTCCAGGTCTATTGTGATGCTCCCAGAATAGCTTCCTTATAGTACCCCATCCAGCTTTGTCCTTTGTAGTAGACTCCACAGCTTTGATAAAGGCCCTTTTGTATAGCTGTCCGCCCTTGATTTTTCTTCTCCGAGTACTTGGAATCTCAGTCTCGCCAGGCCTTCACAGTGGCCCAATACGTGAACTGAGGTTTCCTCTTCCTCTTGGCAGAATCTGCATGTTGCGTCCTCGGCCAGGCCAGTTAGAATGCCTACTATTACTCTGATTGGCCTTCCTATTCTGGCTTACTAGATCTTCCGAAAATTTGGCCGAACTTTCTTTAATGAACTCTTTGGCCTCTGTCTGTCTTGGGAGATTCCTCCACCATTCCAGAGATTTATTTTGCACCCATTCCTTAATGGCTGCTCGTATGCATAGCTTTGCCATGCCACAAAAGAAGAATCTGCATGTTGCGTCCTCGGCCAGGCCAGTTAGAATGCCTACTATTACTCTGATGGCCTTCCTATTCTGGTTTACTAGATCTTCCGAAAATTTGGCCGAACTTTCTTTAATGAACTCTTTGGCCTCTGTCTGTCTTGGGAGATTCGTCCACCATTCCGGAGATTTATTTTGCACCCATTCCTGAATGGCTGCTCGTATGCATAGCTTTGCCATGCCACAAAAGAGATCGGGTCCTATGGGGGCTTCAAGTGCGCCTTTCTTGGCCAGTTGATCAGCCTTTTCCTTTCCTTTGTGTCCCTCGTGTCCTGGTACCCATGCTAGGGTCACTCTGTTCTGACTTCCCAGCTCTGTAAGGGCCGTCAAGCAGTCCCACATCAATATTGAGTTGATTTGCATGGAACTGATTGCTTTTATTGCCGCTTGGCTATCAGAGAAAATGGCAATCGACTGGTTAACAGTGCCTTGTCCTATTATCTCCATTGCGCTACAGTGTATGGTGATCACTTCAGCCTGAAACATCGTTGCGTATTTCCCTAAACTTATCGGGATACTGGTTTTTGACCTTGTCCCGTAAATCCCGGCTCGGACTTCTTGTTCTGTCTTGAAGCCGTCAGTGTACCAGACTATTTGTGCTGTTATAGGAGGACCGTTTTTCCAGTCATCCCAGTCTGATATTACAGTCTGAAAGTTCTTGTTGAAGTTATACCTTGGGACCATTACGTCCGTAAGTATGCCTAGAATGGGATCTGCCCTCATCTCCCAGTATAACTTCTGGCACTCCGTCCCGTGTTGCTGGCTAATTGGCGTTTGGCCTTGCATTAACCTGTGCACCACTGACCGAACTTCGCCTTGTATTTGTATGAATATGTGTAATGATTGCAGGTCCAAGAGAACCTCAAGTTCACTGGTAGGAGCAGTTTTTATGGCCCCCGTGACGCACAGGCAAGCAAGCTCTTGTACAAGCAAGCTCTTGTACGCCACTTAACAGCCTTATTGCTCCCCACTGCACCGTCTTAGTCCACCATACCACTAATCCATAGGTTATCATGGGACTCACTACCTTGGTGTATAACCACAGATCTATTATGGGGTTTAGCCCCCAGTTTTTTCCGCACATTTGCCTACACTTTCCCAGGGTCAAATCAAAACTTGAATATGCTTCACTAATATGGAATCCCAGCTATTTTACCTATATCGACAGCTTAGAGGCAGTACAAAGACGGTTCCTTAAGTATTTATCCTTTAAGGAGGATAGGATATATCCACCAATTGGAATACTACAAAGCCTTCTACTTGATAGATTCTCATTACCTAGCCTGAAAGATCGCAGAATTAGACATCGATTAATATGAGGCTACTGAGGCTTGTAATAACATTACCTTCTATCTTGCCAGACTGAGGACTTATTTGTTAAAATATTCACCGCTTCACTTTATGTGCGATAATTACAACAACCTGCAAGACAGAGTTGACATATTTAATTGTAGTATAAATAAACTTAAGACACTGAACATTGTGCAATAGTTCTTATTTTGTGTATAGTTTCTGTTCTCTCCGTTTCTCTGTTTTTCTTTCTCTTTCCACGCTTGTTAAAATTATATAATGTATTATACATTGTTATATATATTCTTTTTGACGTATTAATTTGTAATTTGTGATATTTGTTCATAAGCTTGTATTCTCCCATCCAGTAATTGACCTTGGCTGTTGGATGGTGTATGTAAATAAATAAATAAAATAAATAAACATTTGGGGCTCTTTGAGAACGCTACGTTATTGTATTCGCGAATCGCCTCTTAACAACTATTGCTAGATCATCAGCATATCCTAAGCAATAGAAGCCTTCCGTGGAAAGTTTCCGGAGGAGTTCGTCAACCAGAATTGCCCACAGTGGTGGAGATAGTACACCTCCTTGGGGACAGCCTGTCCTCAATTTCGTCTCAATGGAGACCTCACCTAGATTAGATATCATAATCCTATTATCTAAGCTGGCTTTAATCCACCGGTAAATCGTTGTTGGGACTCCTCTGGTTGATAATGGACTCATTAGTGAGTACGTTGTCGCGATAGTAAACGCTCCTTCTATGTCTGGGAATGTTACTACTGCCATTTCCTTGTCCTCTAAGCACTTTGCTAGTAGTCTGTTTAATTCATCCAGCGCAAGGTCTGTCGACCTCCCCGACTGGTATGCATATTGACGTTCACTCAGGGGATTTTTCCCTTAGTAATTCATCTCTAATGTACCTATCTATCAGTCTCTCCATCGTTTTAAGTAGAAAAGAGGATAAGCTTATAGGCTTATATGACTTGGGCGTTTGGTCCGATAATCTACCTATTTTTGATAGGTAGATGACTCTCACCTTCCGTCATATTCTTGGTATGTATTTCCAGGCCAAATAGGCCCTGAATATTTTACATAAGTAAGGTATTATTACCTCTAGCCCCTTTTGGGGATATATTCCGTCCATCCCAGGAGATTTGAGTGGTTGGAACTTACTAATTGCCCATCCGATTTTATCAGGTTTTATAACCTCGGTGGCCAATCCTGTCCGCGAGTTTGGATAGTATTATTAGTATTTGTATAATAATTGTATTTTTCTCTGTTTTCGCTCTTCTTATATATTTTATACATTTATATTCATATATACCAATGATGTACTGTATACTTGATATAAATATTAGTACTCTTAGTGTATCATTAAAGTAATTTCCCTACCCTGTAGCTGGTTATCTGTTGGGCGGTTATATCTAAAATAAATAAATAAACCTACAAATTTCGGCAGTGCTAAACAATTTTCGTAAAGAAATTTTATCACGGTGTGGCTTTTTGGGCTACTTTCTAAAAGAAGTAACGAAACATTTGTGTGAAGTGGAACAGTGAAAATTAAAATTTTGTTGCAATTTCTAAAAATGTAATTGCGTTACAGCTCCAAAAGGGAGAACAACAAAAACTCGATTTTAGTTGCAGTTTCGGAAAAGAGCAACTTAAAAATTTTTCGAATTTTAGATTTTCATTGTACTTCCAAAAATTTTCTCGAAGACATTTTTTAATATCCCACACATCACAAAGCCAGGCACTTTCATTATTTCAATTTTAACTTTATTTTTACACCGCTATGCATTGAGGAACATGAATGGACTGGTTTAATTATAATGGGTTTGGTTTTTAATAAATGATTATCATCGTTAAAAATGGATTAGTACATGTTTTCGACAGCGCCTGAATACAACTTATGCAGTTTATATTGTTACTAAAGTTTTTTTATTCATGTATTCTAGGGGTCCACTTTGTAGAACAAATGTTTGTCCATTTTCTTACAATCAGTTCCTTGAGACGTCTAAATGGAAATATCATGCAACCCTTGGTGCAGTTATGGAAAATTACAAAGATTTATAGGGCACCGTCTTACCGCAGCGCGGTCAAGCTGAAACCATTAGAATTCCGAACTCTCCGAATTTCCCCGTCTCGCAGTCGTTTCAGGGCTTTTCCCGGAATCATTTCGTAGGGTAGGAGGCCTTTATTAGAAGTTTCACTTCAAGGCATACTATATGGAGTGCTTGCTTTCATTAAAAGAAAGTCATATCTGACTTTTATTGCCTGGAGAGGTGATTGGCTGTTTATGGTTAATTGATCAATAACGCTGAAGGACACTTAGGAATCCCTAATGGTCAACTGAGAAAGTATGAAAAGCTCAAAAAATCTTTATTATTTATTAATCAAATAAATTGGAAAAAGAAAGAGTGAATATTATAAAGTTCAATTGAGAGAAGCTAGTCACAATGTAAAAAAGGTAATAAAAGAATCAACAAATGAAAACAAAACAAAATACGACAATAATAAACCCAATTCAAACAAAACGGAACGGAACCTAAGGAGATTGCTTGCGTATTTAATACCTATTTATCTGAAATTGGACACAAAATGGCTCAAGATACAATAAAAAATAATTAGAATGAAATTTTGACTGAACATACAAAAGCTATATTAAAAAACTCAATATTTTTGTATCTAGTCTCAGAAAATCAAATCATAAAGTCTTAAAAACAATAGTACACTGAACCTTGATGCTATTTAGGTAAAAACAATCAAAAAATCTCTGATTTATATATTATAACCATTGCAATACATTATAATTTGATATTTCAACAAGGTTATTTCCCACAAGCTTTAAAAAAAAAACTATTATAAAGCCATTATTTAAACAAGGCAAAGCAAATATCTTAAACTACAGTCCCATATCTCCTTATTAGTAATATTTAAAAATATATAGAAAAATGCATTAAGAAGCGGCTTTTAGAACATCTTAATAAGTATAATATCAAATTCCCAATTTGGATTTAGAGAAGGAGTGTCTACGATTGATGCAATGTATAATGTGACAAATTGTTTTATCAAAAGCTAAATAATAATCAAAAACCATTGACAATATTTTTAGATCTGGCAAAGGCTTTTGGCACAATTTCTTATCAAAAGCTACTAAAAAAAAATGGATACATATGGTTTCGGAGGCATCTGTGGTGATTTACTCAGAAACTGTTTAACAAATCGAAAATAGATTATCACTATAGGCAGCTTAGACAATCCACGGATTTACATTCTCTTATAAATATTTATAAAGCCTTAGAAGTGTCTATAATTAAGTACGCTTTAATATATGAGAGTATTCTAAATAACCCTAAAACAATTCAAAATTATTTTAAACAAACTTAAATATTACTCATTCTTTGTGAAATTGACATAAAATCCCTGAAACTATATTCTTCGAATATCCACACCAACAATACGAAGTTATTGTTCAAAGTTACGCAAAATAGAACTGCCCAAAAATTCCAAAGGCGGATAATGTACACCACACATTTTGCCATGATGCGGTACTACGTGCAATTGCAGAGGATTTTCCGTCGCCCAGTAGCGGAAGTTCTATTTGTTCAATATCCTGAAAGATGAAAATGAGCTTTATCTGACATCAGCAAGCAATCAACGATATTCTGGTTTTCAGCAAATAGCCCTTCGAAGTGTTCGCAAAACTCAATGCTTGTTCCAAAATCTTGAGGTAGTGAGGTAGATGTTTTTGTAGGACTTGAATTTTGTAGGGATGGAAGTAAGTGTTTCAAAATGTGGCTGCAAGTAGGTTCGAAATATTGAGTGCTAATACGTGTTGTTTTACTGACCGTTTAGGACTTCGTAGCATAGCTACTCTTACTCTTTCACCATTTTCATATCTGCATACAGAGCGAGTTCTTTCTTTTGATTTTTCTCTGGCACATGAAGCAGTACTGCGAAACTTGTGACCCACTTTTAAATTGTTTTTCGGCTGGGAACTGAATCTCGTGGAGAGAAAAATATAATAATAATAATATTTATTAACCATTCTATATACAAAATGTACATATGGCAAGCCAGTTTAAGTTGCATTAATGCATATAAATATACACTATAAATAAAATCTATACACAAAACAAATAAAATAATATGATGTTAACATGAGTAAAAACAAACATAAGTCTTAGTGTATATAATAGTAAATAAAATGTATGTATAAAGAAAGCACAAACAAACAAAATAATTTTAAAACGCTTCAGATTCCCTATTTAAAAAGTCCTGGACACTATAAAAACCACCTTTGAGTAACAAATTTTTAACCATAGTTTTATATTTTTTATAATTTTGCAAACTTTTTATCTCTGTCGGGAGACTATTGAACAACATAATACAATTATATTGCGGAGAATATTTATAATTTGTTGTATGGTGTAACGGTATACTTAATAGATCTCCACGTCTAGTTCTGTATGAGTAGCACTCGTTTCTTTGGGTGAATAATCCAATATTTTTCTTAGTGTATGTCAAACATTTTAAAATAAATATACAAGGTACAGTCAAGATTTTTTTATTTTTAAACGTTTCGGCGCAACTTTCATTATATCCCATCTTAAATATAAGCCTAATAAGTCTTTTTTGACTAACAAATACTCTAGATCTATCCCTTGAATTACCCCAAGCAATGATATTAAGAGAGATATGTGAATAAGCAAGAGCGTAGTATATGTTCAATAGCCCTGTTTCGTCAAGTTTATTTTTCAAATGTAATATAGCAAAATATGCCTTATTAAGCTGTGAACACACGTGGTCGATATGTTTGCCCCACGACAATTTACCGTCTAGATATATACCAAGCAATTTGACATTTTGTGATAAGGAAATATCGTCGTGTATCATACTGTGTGGTAGTTGTTTTTGCAAAGCAAAGTTTATAACGACTGTCTTACTCACATTTAAAATTAATCTGTCCCTCTGTGCCCAAGTACTGACCTCTTGAAATGCTTGATCGACTAGTGAATGTAGTTGCTCTATTGAGTCCGCTGATAAGGTTACCGTGATGTAATCAGCAAACATTGTCAAATGCCCAATGGTTAGATAATCCGGGAGGTTATTTACGAATATCATAAAAAGCAGAGGCCCTAAGACAGAGCCTTGAGGTACTCCAAACATGACGTCATAAGTGTCTGAGTATACGTTGTTAATTTGTACTTTTAGAGTTCTACCTTTCATGTAACTACCAATCCATGATAATAGGTCGCCCCTTATTCCAATGTTGTACAGTTTTTATTTTAGAAAAGAATTATTTACGGTATCGAATGCTTTGGATAAATCGAACATTATTGAAACAACGTATTTGCCACCATCCAGACAGCTATATACGTGTTGTAATATATGATTTGCAGGAAACAACACTCAGCGTTCAAATACCCCGACCTGCATTGAATTATATCTTACAAATCATGAAAGAATGGTAACCAATATCATTTGTCAATTCCCTGACCAGACCTAGACCGGTTTTGAACTTATTAGTTCTCATCAGTATACCATAGGTAATGGAACAGGCAAATGATAGTGGTCAACCTGCTAGTTTTATACAAACTATAGTAACTTGAGTAGTGGTGAGAAATGATCAATTGCTACTATACACCATAGATGTCTACATGGGCGTATAGCGACTTGCGATTCTGCAAGCACCTGAGAGCGGCGACCTGTCAGTCCTAGGTGGACTTAACCTACTGTTGTAATATATGATTTGCAGGAAACAATTACTCAGTGGGCAAATACCCCGACCTGCATTGAATTACACCTTACAAATCATGAAAGAATGGTAACCAAGGAGAGGTTTCACTTACCTCTCACCACTACTCAATTTACTATAGTTTGTATAAAACTAGCAGGTTGACCACTATCATTTGCCTGTTCCATGACCTATGACATACTGATGAGAACTAATAAGTTCGAAACCGGTCTAGGTCTGAACAGGGAATTTTTTTTTTTGATTTAACAGTTGCTTTCGATTGTGTAAAAATAAAGTTTATGGCATTAAATTTAGAGACACTAGGTATCAGGAGCAATATCTTAAATTGGTTGATGTCTTACTTAGGGAATAGAAAAATTATTGTGTCGCTGCTCACTCACTTATTATAACTATCAACAAGACAGTCTTTATATATTTTTCGCCCACCATTTCTAAAACGACTCTTAGTATAAACTACGTAAGCACCAGCACAACCACACCATTTTTAGGAACTATAATAGATAGTACTCTGAGCTTTATCCAGCAAATTGACTGTTTATGTGCAAAGTTAGCATAAAGTACATTTGCTCTTTTAAACATTAAAAACGAAGTTAACCGCAATGTCCTTTTGACTGCCTATTATTCACTTGTGCATTCAGTCTTGAACTATAATATTATGATATGGGGTCAATCAACTTATGCAAAAACGTATTATTAGAATTATTTTTAATTTACTGTTTAGCCAATCTTGTCGTGAAACCTTCCGGTATACAAATGTGCAACCAATATTAACAAAAAAACCCTCCGTAAAAATATGTATGGTTTTATACAATACACGCTGCAAACATATTTTGTGTCGTGTCAAGAATAAATATCACTTCCATTTATATTTTATTGTTAATTATAAAATAAACAGGAGCTGTGGGTTTCAGTAATTACACAAATTCTCGTACATTAAATTTTAATTATATTAAGCACACTATTTCTGTCACTTATAATTCCATTAACGTTGAAATCATTATTTATTTAAGTTATTTTATTTGCGCGCTTAACCAAATGGAACACGCGATTGATTTTTTTAGGCTAATGAAACAAAGCTTTGCGGCAAAATATAATGGCTCTAGATTTATGAAGAGATGCCAAGCCGATTATTAGATACTCTCGTAGTTGACAAGTCCGGAAATCAGACACTCTAGAATATTATTCTTTTATTGTGTTCTACTTTACCGTTAAAAAGCTTTTCAAATCATCACTCAATAGCCTGGTAGAAGAAAGGCTCGCCCCAAGACTGAATCGAAAATTGACCGCTAAGAATAGAAAATAGATGCATTTTTCATAAATGGGCTAGTCCATTATTCTTGCTTGTTTGTACTTTGCTCGTTCTTGTTGCGAACAAAGGGGTTTTTATCCTTCACCTACAATTTCCTTGATTAATATTTCACTTTTAGATTACTTATCCTTATTGCTTATTTACATAGAGTTAATCAAAACGTTGAATATAATGCTGTTCTGAAACGACGAATTATTAAATGATATATTTTCAGATATGTTACATATATTGATATGAAAAAATATTTCATGAAAATATACCATTTTAAAACCATACATAACATAAAAATTATATAAATCAGAATAAAAAAATTGTACAGTGTAATAAACCAATTTGAAACCAAAATGTTACTTAAAACTTATATAATGTATATATTTCAACAAACCAAATATAAATAAAGGATAATACGGCATAGAAACTATCTCATTTGTAAACTCAGTAAAATTATAATTTCAAAATCAACCGGTAGACACTTTTCAAGATTCATTCAAAAACAGTAATAAATAAAATAAGGGTGAAAAACATAATAGATTCCTAGAATGGCTTTTGTAGATGAAAATTCGATAATATTTCATTAATAAAACATAAGGGGGAGCACCTAATAGTAAAATAAGGTGGCCAAAACTGAACAATTTTGACATTTGAACAAGACACGATCAAATTCGTGTATTAGATTTAAGTTTTGTATAAAATAAAAAGTAGACAAAGTTAAAGCAAACATTTAAGTTTTACCTCTAACTGCAAAAAGACAATAAAAGGGTGTAAATTTAGTGTAGGTAGTGAAAGCGTCGTCAGTGGTACGAGAGAAGTGGAATTTTGTTAATAGGACACGCTGAGACAATATAACAGTGACTTCAAAAGAACGAGAAAAAAGCGAGGTACAAGAATAGTAAAGAGAAACGCACGTAGATGCAGTAAAAAGGCTAAATAGGAATTTGACCAGTTTTGACAAGACAACACATAATGGTTTAATAAACGTTTATTATATGAAATTATGGTTTAAATGTCGTTATCGTATATTTAATCAAGGTCTATGAAAAGCATTGATCTCATAAACGATTTTTATACGTATATTATAAATGTATTTCTCCGACAATTTTCGGCAGAATATTTGAAAAATAATTAATTGAGTCTATATTTGTCAAATTTTCAAATTGTGAATTGGCGAAATTGACATTTGCATTTTAACAGCCATATTATAGTTTTTAATATACGATTTTTAAATGTATACGATAAATATGTATTTGGGCAACGTTTCTTATAGGCATATCATAAACAATTGCATATAAAAGTTCGAAGATTATAACAATATCTGAAAATATGAGTAAAATATTTACATTAAAAAAATCTATAGGTAGACGACAAATGAAAATAATTAATAATTTTGCAGTTTATAACATACGATTTTTAAACGTATTTCAATCTGCATCGATTGCGCTGCCGCCAGCAACTGGATTAGTATTGTTCTCTTTGTTGCAGAATACATTTTAAATATGCCAATAAGGGTAGCAAATATTAGATTGTTCACTATTAAAATCAATTTTGACGAAAATTCATTGACCCATTATAATAAACTTACGATTTCAATTTGAAATGCATGCATAAGAGTTTCTCATAAATATATGCATCTCTCTCATGGATTCAACGGTCCAGCTGGTAAGCAACCGCGAATCGTCGTGTTAATTGCTGTTTCGTGTGGTGGTGGTAGTCAACTTTAGTAGTGTGCCGTGTGCCCTTGTGATTGAAACAAATAATATTCACCTGTTTGTTTTTGCATATATATTATTTGATTGAAATTCATCAAGTGTTGTGTTGATGAGCCGCCCTTATCCTTGAGTTATCACGGTGTAGTGCGTTAAAGTTACAAGAATGAACCAATTTGTGATTGGTAAGAATTATTATCTCAGAGTTTTCATAGTAACTGCATTTTTCTTATCACAGAAGGTGTAAAACCATCAGCATGGCTAGCGTTGAAGGCGTGGGTGGCCAAAAGCCGCTATAATCACAATAATAATAATAACAAATAGACTATATTGTTGGATTTTAGTAAAGAGTATTGAACATTATTTTGTTTTGTCATCGCTGTCAAACATCCTAGGTCCCCAAGGGTGAAATGAAAAATGATAAAATAGTTTTACGTATTTAAGCAATCCCGCAAAATAAAGCAATACTTAATATAATATAAAAAAGTTAGTAGTAAATAATAAATAATTTTAAATAATTGTTATCTGCATATATACAATTGAATTATTTTTCCTTGACATTATTTTCCTATAGGTAGGAGGTTTATAATATGTACTTTTAAAAATATTATTATAATATTAACATTGAAATTTAAAAACGGGTACCTTCTATATTTTTTTGTAGTGTTGTTGACCGATCAATTCTAAACAATTTTGCAAAGGGAAATGTATCACAAGTCAAAAAAAACTTTAATTCTAATTTACCTGTTATAATTAAAGAAAAATTAATATATATTACAAAATAAGGAACTTAGAAATTAATTTCTTTCAATACCATCTCATTATTGTTATGCAGTAATATAAATTAACACTTTTTTATCATAAGTAGTAAATGTTTACTGATTTAAGACACGATTTGACTTGTAAAGTTATTTGAAATCGATTAGTCTACAATACTGGATTTCGAAAGTTAGGGTAATTTTGATAAAAATAAAGTGATGGAAACTATTTAATCATCGCAAATCCACAGCGAGGGAAACAATTCATCACCAAAGACAATCACAGGTTTTTAAAACAAGACATTAAATTATATGTCAGTTGTTCAATATTTATTCATAAAGTATTTTATTTACGTATCTTCGAACTATATTTTAACTTCAATAATAAACAGCCGGGAACAACAACATTATTAGATGAAAATAACTAGAATTTACAATTAACTTTCATTAACAACGGTTAAAACTCAAACTCTAAGACACGCTCTTAAAATCTTTTTAGCATATTTGGCGTAGAGAATAGGTTTAATTAAAAGTATTTGCACATGGTTGCATATCTTTCACAACAAATAATCAATCTTTATGTCAAATAAATATCATATTTGTTCAGTTCAATATTAGTCATTATTTCAATCAATGAAACCAAAAGGTCATGTAACTGAATCAACAATAGATAAAACTACAAGTAGCACTTTGAAACATAATATTTTTAGTCTAAACTCCTCTATAAAATCCTTATTTTACTAAAAATATTATGTTTTAATATTCCGCCCTCTAAAAGCACATTTGAAGTAGTACTTTGGTTATGCAACGAATATTACAACCTAAGCAAATCCAAATCTCAATTCCACATGAAACCTTGAGAACAACAACAACAATAAACAAATTCTGAGCTATTTTTAATGGAGTTAAATATAATATTCAAATTAAGCAACATTTTATCTGACTTTCGTTTAAACATTTATATAGGTTTTACTTGGGCATTTCAATAGTTATAGCCAATATTTTTCTACCAGTTGATTTCATCTTAGTATATACTAGATGGTGTAAATGATTTAATTTTTAAGAATTCAGTTTTTTTGGGCCCATTGAATAAGTTTGGGTTGCAACGGTAAGTATTCTACAGATTTACAGTACGGTAATTATTATAGAAGAAGAATTACTCAACATACCATATTATAAAAGTACTAAAATTCCAAATTCTAGATTATGATGGAAACGGACATTTTGAACCAAGAAAATGACAAACATATTCCAGTCGGTATTCTGTCTGTGTGTCTGTCTGTATGCATGCCTACCAGTCTGATAGTCTGCTAGAAATAAGGAAAAATGCTACTGAATATTGGTGAAATTGTTGCACCATGGGCAACTTTATAGTGGACTAGAATGGCAGTTCTAGGGCAACATTTAGCAAAATCGTTTTTTTCATGTCTGAGAAGTTATTTGAAAAATGTGTTTTTTAAAACATACATCGCGATATTAAATTAATAGTTTGAGCCACGATTATGGACTTCTGGACACTCTCCAAATATGCAAAATGTAAGGTCTTTTCGAAAAAGTAAGCCCCAAATTCGTCACTAGTAAATCCGTGCACCATGTGAGCAAGTATGTTAATTATTCATAATTCATTTATGTATATATAAAGTTAAATGTGGGGGCGAGCGTAGGTGCGTCTTTACTATATACATACTTCAGTATGCGATGTAAAGCAACGACAGGCGCAGTTAGTACTTGGATGGTGACCATTCCAACGGAAACCGCGTTCTCGCCTCACACATCTTCCAGCGGCTTGTATATCAGTGTATGCGCGGAAGCTATACAACCTTAGGCGAGGGTTCCTAAGGAGGGGATGTAAAGCCGTTGGTCGGTCGGTCCCTTGTCTATTAAATGTTAGGCAAGTAAAAGATCCCTACTCTTCTTAAGGGAAGAGGTTCGGCAAAATTCCTGGTTGGGGGTAGCTCGTCTACAGGCGTCGGTGTTAGGCCTCAGTAGCGGAAATAGGCCGACGTTAAATAAATGTATATAAAAAAAAAAGTTAAATGTGGACAAAACTATAGAAAAATTTAAAAGAAAAAGATTCAGCTCAACAGGCCTCATAGATTTCGAGAAACTGAATTTTTAATGTGTTTCATTTTCACAGTTAATATAGTGCAACAGACCCGCGGAATCGCACCTGTATTTTATTATAACGTTCGATGATCAGTCGTACAGTGTTTATGTATTGAGCAAGTATATAAAATCTTGTAGAGTAATCTCATTCGTGTTTATTAATAAACTTATGGAATTTCATAAATTCTTATATGAAAACTAAATGCAGTTTTTTTTTTTTTTAAATGGAGCAACATTTGTTATGTATAATTCCTATAATGTATAATCTTGTGACTCCTCTAAGGATAAAATTGTCAACAAACCGACAACAAAAGATTACTAAGCTTAATAAAAGCAGTTGAATCTCGACATGATGGAAGTTGCCAAGAATATTTTTATTCATAAAAATTTAATATTATTTGGTATGAACAGTTTTAAATTGTATACATCTTGTGGAAGTTCGTATATTAGTCAAAGTAATGTTATTACCAAGTTAATGCCTTCCGACCCTTCTACTTTACTGAGTACTAGTTTAAATTAACAGCTTCGAACTCGAAGTACTGATTGCTTTGAAATACACACAATGTGTCTATTTTGTAAGGGAACGTGGTAATTCAGCAATGATCTCACGGCTTGCTAATTATAACGATATTTTTCTTATAATGCGGAATACCACAAAACATATTACAGCAAATATATTTCATATAAAAATATAGCTGCAAAAATTAGACAAAAGTCCAGTAAAATTTGTACTTCAGATAAAGTTGCTAATAATCTTAGATCTAGTAGTTCAGATCAGGAATTTGCACAGAATGCTTTTTCTTTAAACTTCTCTGACAATCAAATTCTTCATCAAATCTTTCCCTCTCTTAACAAAATGATAAAAGAAGAATTCGAAAATTAAGTTCCTGATGTCTTATTGGCATTTCCAAATGGCTTTTAAAAACACCCGATGAGACTAGGGATAATACGGATTGTTTAACTCTCTCAAATATTATAATGAGCTTTTACAGACAGGTTTAGGTCTATACTTTTATAATAACGCCAGAAGCAAAAAATAATAGATCTTCTATATAACATGAGATTTTCATATTTTTACAGTGATGTAAGAAGTACGGCAACAGTTTTGGCTAAACACGGGTTGAATACTGAGAAAGACATTTATATCCCATAGAACTAGAATCAATTAACGAAAATGGAGCAAATTATGTTTTTCTCTATGGAAACGAATGACCAATGCGAAAAATTCAACTTACAAGGCCTATCAACAGTATAGCCGTACGTCATCATAATAAAATACATGCAATCTTGCGAAAATACTACTATGAGACATTAAACAAAACGATATCTTTTAAAATACGCTAAAGACTATAAAAGTGCCTCCTTCCTTTAATTGATATTTTCCTAAATGAATTTGTAATTAGAAATAAATCCGAAATAGTATCACCAACGGGGTTATAATCCTTAATTTCCAATTATAATAATATCTAGACTAGCTCAGTAGCAGGTTTCGGGGCTTGATATCTCTGTATAAAATATAATATTAAACTAAAATTCTGGAAATATCAGTGTTTCCGTTTTTTGCTTTACGAAATTATCGACAGAAATTTCAATTTTGACTTTTATAGTTTTTAAATATCATTCGTGGAATTTACTTTCTCACAACCTTAATGTTTGAATGATTTACACAAAATTTTCTTTCTTCTTAATTACAAATTTCTTTGCTCCTTTTCTTTCATAGTATCCTCGACTATCTAGTTTAAAATTCCATTCCATGTATCATCAAATACCTTCCTTTTATTATTATTACCTCCTTATATTTTCCTTTAAATTCTATATATGTCTTCAACTTTATTATAATATAATATTATGATATATGATAAATTTTCTCTTTATCAAAGTATAAATATCCAATCTCTTTAGAAAATTAATTAATTCTCTCTTATCCAAATTCCCAAAATTCTTCCTCCCTTTAAAATTAGTTACTTGTTATCCTCTTTTTTTCGTCGCTTCACGACCTCCTTCATTTTTTAGATATGTTTATCACTCTGATCCCCAAAATCCCTTTATTTCTATCTTCAATTAAAAAAAAAAATACAAAACAAAAACAAGCAGATTTCCATCTTAATACAACATTAGAGCTACCCATTTGAAATGACATGCATTAAACAAAAAAATTATAAACTAAATTAACCTATTCAATAGACTTTAAAAGTCAATTTAAATTATGCTGTCCGAACGACAAATTTAAAATAAAAATATTAAAACTATTAGTAGTACTATGTTCGGATATAGATAAAACTTTCTGTAATTTTGAATTTATATAAAAAAAAGAAACAAATTTACAAATTCTTAATCTCGAACAGGTTTAACAAAATAAACATTCCTTCGAAATAAAATGAAAATACGAGTCCGCCCATTTGCGAATAGATAGTATTTTTTTTTATACATTTATTTAACGTCTGCCTATTTTCGCTACTGAAGCCTAACAACGACGCCCGTAGACGAACTACCCCCAACCAGGAATTTTGCCGAACCTCTTCCCTTAAGAAGAGTACGGATCTTTTACTTGCCTAACATTTAATAGACAAGGAACCGACGGCTTTACATCCCCTCTGAAGGATGGTATATCCCCTATACAACCCTCGCCTAAGGTTGTATAGCTTCCGCGCTTACACTAATATGCAAGCCGCTGGAAGATGTATGAGGCGAGGATGCAGGCTTTGTTGTGAACACGAACGGTACCTCAGGTTTGGGAAAAATAAAATTATTTCAGCTAGAGAGCTTTATATGAGACTCTTGAGGCCTTCCGTGCACTTAATTTTATTTGATTTGAGTTCGGGGTGGATAAACTTGAAAAGGCTGGAAAGAACCAACTGCTTCGCCCTGTATATAGTGAGAGCTTGCTTTGCACTCGAATATAATCTAACTTGATTTGCTTAACACTTTACTGACTATTCTTTCAGTTGGCAGGGTCAAAAGCTACACCCTGTATAGTATAGTAGCTCGACTTTAAATTAAATACTTTAGTTTAGAACGAAATTAACAAATGATTTATTTTCGGTTAACACACGGAGTTGAATATTTAAATAGTAAAATCAAATTTTTATTCACAAAATTTATGTTAACGTATCGACACTTGAAAGTCGGGTTTGCTGTATTTTATTTGATTAAAATTTGTTATTTATTATTTGAGAAAATTCACTTAAAACTACGGTCGCGAAGGCGACTTTATTTCACTTAAAACTAGGGCCGCGAAGGCGATTTTATTTCACTTAAAACTAGGGCCGCGAAGGCGATTTAAAATGGAGCACTGAGGCTGAATAATAAAGTACTTTTTTACTAGGATCTGCCTAGGAAGGTGATACAGGCACTAATTTATATTAATTTCACTAGGTACCCGGAAACTCAACTTGCCGGGGGCTTGGCACGCTCCCGTATTTATACTAGTGATGGGGCACGACGCTCGCTGAGAGCTGGAAAAGCCGGAAAGGGAGCCAGACCATCATATCGCGCTCAAATTATGAAATATTGCGTAAGGGTTGTTGAAATTTTGGAAAATGGGGTCGAAACTTATATCATTAAGTCGACTGTAGAAAATGTAATAATTTGATATGAAAATGTCAGCGGAATCTAATTCGATTTTAGAAATATGAACGATAACTGTTTGAATAATTGGTTAAAATTTGAATTGGTCCCGTGAAGTAGCGTTGCTAGTCTTAATTTTAATCCATATTTAATGTTATATTAAGCCATATTGAGGGTATGTGATTGTCTGCGTCGAGCAGAGCGGGATCCAGTTTTAGGGTAATATGAAGTGAAGATAGTGATGAGTTACTAGCAACTAGTGGGAACACGTAAACTTGACTTATTTTTTGAATGAGCGTTTTATGGGCTGACTGGGGAGATAAACGAAAGACGTTTTGATATATTATTGGAAATTGGAATTGGACTTTGAATTGAAGCGAAAGGGATTTGTAGAAATTTTAGGGAAGTGAAATAAATTATTTTAATTTGAGATTTGGGGAGTTATTTGAGAGTAATTTGAGATGATGAGGGGGCTGCATTTTTTAGGACGATCCTTTGTAAGTTTCCTGCTATATTTTGATGAATTTTGATGTTGGGGGTTTTTTGACGTTATATTTGGATTATTCGAGAATTATGGATGTGGCGTGAATTTTCTCAGAAATATTAATTAATTGAAAATCTTGGTTTTTGAGTTCCCCAGGTGCTTTAATGATTTTTTTTTATATGTTTTCCCAAGTTGACCATAATGATTTAATTATTTGTCAAATTTTAGTGATTTTTTCCTCGGCCCTCTTGGTAATATGGAGAACGTACGGTAACAGTTGGAACGGTCACCCATCCAACTACTAACCGCGCCTTACGTTGCTTTACATCTCATATCGAAGTATGTACATAGTAAACACGCACCCACGCTCGTCCCTCACATAGCAATATATACATAAATTTTGAATAGTTAACATACTTACTCACATGGTGAGGTTTGGGGCTTATTCTCCTGAATAGGTCTTATATTTTGAACATTTGAAGAGTAACATCAGAAGCGCTATGACTTTTAAAGTAAGTTTACAAAATTTCATAGTCGTTACTCAAACCGTTGATTTAATAGCGATGCATATTTTAAAAAATATATTTTTCAAATTACTTATCAGGCATGTATAGTTACTTATATACCGAGGGCGATATAGAGATGTTTATGCCCGTGGGTGGCAAATTTCTATCCGAGGGCCCTGGATCTTCAGGTTCACATGGTTCCTCCAAATTGCTCACTATTTTAATAGATCTTCTCAATCAACAGCTCGAGTTCCACTTCTTGCGAATCATCTTCATCCAGATTCTCGAGGACATCATCGGGAATATTCTCGCAAGAATTGTTGCACTCGAGGCACATGATAGAACATTTCAAACTACTTTTCTTGCAGCTACACGCACCGCGACAGCCTTTTTTACACCTGCAGGAGATAATGTTTAGAAGTTTTGGTGAATCGGGAGGTTTTAAAGTAGTGACAGCAGAAAGTCCGTAGCTGGTTTTTTCCAGTCCAATTTTTCTGGTTCGATAATATTCCCTTGCCAAAGTTGGCGGTATGTTCTGAACCCGCTGAAAGCGTGTAAAAACGATATATGATACCTATGATACCTAATGCGCGCACGGCGCCTAGGCGCATGTATCGGGCCCACTCGCTTCACTCCCGTTCGTCGTACGTCAAGGGACATTTTTATTGTAAGTTTTGTCTACTTTCTGAATGTCTGGGTCATTTCTTTGAAATGAAAAAAAAAACAATTTTTGGGTATTTTACTCAAAATTTGACGGGGTTGCGGGGGAATCTTATATTCCCTAATGCTTGGAGTACTTTAAAATATGAAGCTTTTTCCACCTAACCGATTTTGTAACTGTTATGGTCTGTAAAATAACAATACCGTTCAATATTAAAAGTTATGTTCTCATTATTAGATTTAAGTCCAATTTCAAAATTTATGTGTAAAATGGTAGGAAAATTGTCGGTTGTTAGTAGCTTTATGGTAATATGTATGAAGATTTCTTGTACCTTATTAAACTTTGTAAAACTATGATCAATACATTAGCTATTATTTTCACTTTCACGCGGGATAGAAACAATCATTACATCTAGCTTTATATTCCCAGTTGACAGATTATTAATAGATAACGTTCTGATGTCAATAGAGAGTTGTTGAGCAACCAAAATAACTTAACGTTACCAAGATATGGTAACTTTATTTCATTACGTATCTACAAATAACGTGTTACCAAAAGGAGACATGTTGAACAGCTTAATAATCAGCAATCGTTATCTTAGATAAGAAAATTTAGTACCTTTGATAAACTGACCTAGCCTAACCCTACTTTTATGGTATTTTTGTAGTTTGGTTTTGAAACTGTGAAACCAGTGTGCAGTTTATTAAGAACATAACCTCAAAAAACATCAGTATTAGCGTACATATATAACGTTAACTTTATCTGTCCGTAAATAAAGTAGATCGTTAACGTTGTCAGCGTTAACGTATTTCCGAAATGAAACTGCGCCTGCGCATACGTAGATGTTAAAGAAGCTTTACGGTATTTTACGCCTGGCTGCGCAACACCTCCCTAATGTCCATATGTAACATGACATATCGTAATTATTGTTACATACTCTTGCGCGCATCATGCCTTAAAAAGAATTAATGTTTTATTTTTTAAACCGATTTTTAAAAGTTTCTGATCGATTGCAATATAATTTTTTGATTAATGAACAAAATAGGTATATGTATCTAAAAGTACCACAGCTGTTTAGTATCACTTTTTGACCTATGCTAATTTTATTATACCTAAATGCATTTTGGCATTCGTATCGCATTAATTTAGGTGAGTATAATTATAAGCGCCGCGATTTGGTCCGAAGATTAACCGGATGCGTTTAAGATGAACAGTTTATTTGTGTTCGTTAATAAGGAGGAAGGTCGAAGACGACGCCTGTTCATAATAAGTCTCTTATATTAGGCCCACATATCATACACGCCACACTTCAAAGGAAAAATGTCTTTATTTCATATACAGCGCTTCTTCCGATAGTCATTTATCAAATTTATGTAGTCATTAACTTTTAGCACTGTTATTTGTTTTAATACATTCAATAATAGATTACGCATAAAGTGAAAACTGTGGTTCGTAAATTAATTAATTATTAGGCGACTCTTTTCCAACTTATCCTCAATGTTAAAGACAACAGGACAGCGAGATTTATAAATATGAATTACTAGTTTTCCGATAAAGGTATTAGAGGACATTTGTATAGTTACTAACTTCTAAAATTCATGTCGGCTGAAAAACTAAACGTTTGTGCAAATCTACATCCCGAGAACCAGTTTGTGGAAGAAACCCTACTCAATTCTTATAGAAATTGACCCTCGACTTTTACAGAATAACAATAATGCTAACATTCTTCTGTTTAACGACTTCTGTACTTCAAGTGTGGCGGACGATTAAAACAATTTTTTTCTAGTACGGTTAAATTTATCATGCAACACTTTGCTACTAATGCAATAAGAGCGGTCATTCTTCAATTTTGTTCCACACTTTAGTTTGTTTTGACATATACGGGGCTTCAAGTTTCTTCATATATTAATGTGTTAATTGCAGCTACAACACCATCATAATATAGTGATAAAGTAAGAAGATGTAATGAAGCTATTTTCGAATAGAAAATATCACTATTACTTTTATTTTGACTTTCTTCTTGAAAACCAGAATTCCATTTCTTTTTAAGCACACCCGGTATACTTTCATAATTAAAATATCCATATTTTGTTTGAAGTAAAGTATTTCAAGGAAAAGTCAAGTTTAAAATTTCATTTGGGAACGAATTAATAATAAATTATTTAGATTAATAATTATTAATACTGGGACTATTAAATTCATTCTTTTTCCGAAATAATATAAGTAAGTTATTTGCAAGCGATTCCGAACATCTAAATTATCAGAAAATTATTATTTATATCAATTAACGCTACTAGTTATAAACTTTCTGCCTCGCCGTCGACTGAAGACTGCTTGGCTGAGGTGTTCCTGCGCATTCTGCGCTAAACGTTCTGATTTCTAGCTCAACACGGGGAGATCCTGAATCGGCCTCCGGCTAAGGGTCTCTTTGGTTTTCCGCGCTCGCCCTGACCAGTCGAATTTTAGTAGGGATTTGCTATTTTAAAGTCATATCCAATTTGTAGTAATTTTGGACTTAGAATATTTTCCGTAATCATTTGAATACCGTTAATTTGTCTCTGTTACATTTCGATAATTTGCGCCTTCAGCGACTTGTAGCAATTTTTTCAAAACTTCATTTTTGCAAATTAACTAAGTGACTGTGAAATCCTCAGTCGGGGACGCTGCTTTTAAGTGGGACACTCCACCTTCGTACTGTCACTTTGCCAGAAAAGATACACCGTTAACGAAATAAGTCATTTTGCATTCACGATCGCAAATAACAAAGACCAATTAATTCCTGATAAACTTGATATCCGAACCTGTTTGCTTAGTAGCTTATTTTCTTTGAGGCTTTTTAGGGGACGCTGCCTTTAAGTGGGACACTCCAACTGAGCCATACCGACTTGTTTCATACAGTAAAAATCCGATAGCCACGTTCGCAATGTCAAGTAGTAAATTCTAGCTTCTCCGAAATATTCTAGATTAATTCATTTTGTTAAAATCCATAGAGATTTAGTAACTTGTCTGTCTGTCGTGGAGTCAGTCCTAAATTACTCACATTTGAACGTGTCGAGCCAGCCACTGTTTTGCTTTGCTAGTCATACCCGTTATTTTGCTTTCACTTTTCTGTTTGCCCTGTATATGCCGCGTCTACTTACTTAATATCATTTTGTAGTAAATCTAGTCAGAGAGTAAAAATAGAAATTTTGCATAAATTAGGGTTACAAAACTTGGGTAATTGAAAATTTCTTTTCACTTTCACGAATGTCAACTACCTGTATTAATTATTTTTATGTAGATAAATGTACCAGAAGTTTTAAATATATTTCTATATGATATATCTTAAGATTTTTCTTCTTGACATGTACATAGTTTCAATATATCATTAAAACGTTTTGTGTGTCTTATTTTGAGTCACTCCTCTAAGTTAGACTGTCCTGAAAAGTAAAAGTGTCACAAATATAAAAATCTTTACAGCTGTCCATTCCTTGAGAAAGGCGGCCTACGTTTCGACCCCTGGTAATAAGCCGTCTTCACTGATTCTATTTGGGGCCTCTATTATACCGCTAATAGAGAAAGTGGTGTTTCTACACTTAAAATCAGAAACTGGCGCTCGAGGCAAAAACCGCTTGCACTAGTTTCAAAGTGCAAGTTGCAAAACCGACGAAGAGGCGTCACAAATAAAGTAAGCAACCTTAGTTATTTCAGTTTAATTTCCTCCTGGAGTTAATGATTCGATCGTCATTCGTCAAAAATAAGACAATGTTTCATTAATAACATAGCACCCTTAAATTTTAAACCCAGTAGCTGCTAGACTGCCTCTTTCTTAAATTGCACTCAATCTTCGGATACTATCGTGAGCAGCTACTTCATCCGTTACAATTCCAATTATTGTGTCGCTGGAGTATATAACTACGGAGTTCTTGGAGTCTTTACCACTTATTGTCACACATTACCGGAGGTTTTTTCTTTTTCCGCAGCATACACGGCTGTATACCGAGGTCTATTCCAGTTGGCACTGCAGCCTGAATTGGCTTATTGTGCCTCTCTCTATTTCTAGATTCTGCCGGTGATTACTGTATTGCTAACTAAATGTAGCAATTTTATCACCGGCAGATGTTCTAGTTTTTTTGAGTTCATTTTTGTGGGGCCAAAAATATTTTGCATGTTGCAATTTAGCGCCTCGCATTGACACATTATATGGTTTACTGTCATTTAAGGTAGTAGATTATGCTGTTTAAGTTGCCCTCATACAGTCCCATTTTATGTAGGTGCTACTTCAGAGATGCATGCCCTGTGAGTAACCCTGTTACCATTTTCAGCTGATTTCTGCTTAACATAAGCAGTTGCTGAGTTCGTTTTGTACACGGTCTTACTATGTCCTAGTCTTGGCATGTTCTGCCAGTATCTGATATGTTCTTCCTTAACCCAGTATATTATGCACCGCCTTGCGCTGCACTTTGGCACTGCGGGGGCCGGTTCTGGACCAAGGAATTCTGAAGCTGATCCTTGTTTGGTAAGTTCGTCGGCTTTTTCCTTTTCTAGGTCCCTACTATGTCCTGGATCAGTTTTACCGAATTCTGCTCTGAAACTATCTAGGGTTCTTTTAGGCATTCCCAGACCAATCTCGACGTCACTTTGTTGTTTATGCTTAAGCATGCCAGCCTTTGTATCTGGCTTGTGCGGGGCTGTTGTTTGCAGTACTTTCCACTACACCAAGGTTGCATAAGCAATAGAGGGTCTTATATCCCTGGTATAGAGCCACTGCACCATGCCAGGTTTAAGTCCCCAAATTTTTCCTCAGATTTGCCTAATTACTGTTAGGGTAACTTCCGATTTCCATTTTATCCTTTCAATGTGCTGGTTCCAGGTAAGTTTGGAATCGACTATGATTCCAAGGTACTTGACCTCCCCTGACATTGACAATTCTTCACCTAAGAGTCTTAAGGGTGTTAGTCCCTCCAAGCTTCTTCTCCTGGTGAATGGGATTATGGTGATTTTTTTGAGCGCTAATTTTTAGTCCCTCTTTCTCGACCTATGATTGAATGACGTTTAGGGCTTACCGTTGGATATTAGTCAAACATTTTCAACAAAACTTATTCCATGATCAAGGGTGAACAGTTGGTATTTTTGTTTTACTACGTATTCATTATTTTTGTAATAATTTATCCACTTTGCGTAGGACAATAAATCTACATTTAAAAAAGTTAATAAGTAAAACAATTTTAATGTACTAAGAGCGTACAGTTTACTAACCCGCTCCCATTTAGCTACTCCATTTATTTCTCTAAGATAAAAAAAAGCTATTAAGTTTAAACCCAGTTTATTTTAAATAATTCCTTCAACCCAATCGGTTTAGTCCTCGACTAATGATTTATATATCTACTTTCCCTAAATAATTGTAATCAAAAAACACATAAATTACCAAAAAAATACCCTTATTTATCAGGAGGGTGCGATAGCTCAGTTTATTTCATTAAGTACTAATTAGTTTTTACGTGATGGTTACAATGTCTCAAAAATACAGAACATGAGGTTTATTTTATGGATGGCATGGAGTTTTGATACCTTCCAGTTTTAACAGTAATGCGCATTTAGGGGTCTAAAATAAACGAGAGGGTACCCATACGTGCCTAAGACTGAGATGTAGGGATACATATGTAAACTGATTACAGTGGCGTAGAGAGACATGAAAAAATCTTTATTGAAATGTCGAGGTTTTTCATTACGTATGTAATGTTACTTTATCTACAACTGTGTGATTGGATTTAGCACATGATATTAAGCGCCTTACTGCGCGCATAATGTAAGTTTATCTAATGTCAATTAGAACGCCAACTTTTGATGTTTAAAATAATCCGTGAAGGCGACATGACTCAGTTTGCCCGCCTATGCCTCGACTTGCAAATTTCGCTCTTGTGCAGTAAATGCAGAACAACCGAATTATCACCCTAATTACATACTGTGCTATTTTCTACAGTTGCTTGAATAAGAACCCGTTATGTCATTCAATGACATTCAGATGCGTCGCGTAACATAGCACATTACCACATTGCATTAATGGTGTAATAAATTCATTGCCTAATACGTTTTATCTGCTGACTAACTGGTGTAATATTAAATAATTACACGTATTTTGTTGCTTTGATTTTGAATAAGATGTATTTATTCATAAAAAACTAGTTCGAAATCTCAACTAAATTTATTTTCAAGCAACAAAATCAATTTTTCAATAATGTTGGGGCCGTTGTAGACAAAATTCTCGACAAAATGTCACATGTGTTATACAGATTATAGAGTGCAGCAACTATATGAACATTTTTTGCCAAAAATTAGTTCGATATCTCAAGTAAAAGTATTTTGAAGCAAGGAAGTCGAATTTTATTAGTGATGGACTATTTGTTTATTTCTCGCATGTATGTAATAGAAATAATTGTCCAGTAGCTATGTTCCTAAGAGAAGATTCAGTTTGCACATTGTATAGTTTGTAAGCAGTTTTGATATATTTTAGGGGGTGTATGGCGTGTGTAAATCAAGTACAATCACTATATAGACGGAATCACTGCCATATTGAAAAGACGATTGCCAAAACATTCTGAAAAAATAGAAAAATCATATATATTCCTCTTGTAACAAACATATAGGTACGCCACTCCCTGGATTAACTGCCTGCACAACATGACACACATGTGCATAAATATTTTAACGAACTCACTCCTAAATTACTTACAAATTAAATGGTTTCACTTGACTTCACTTTGATACAGAATACTGAACGTCAAAATTATTTTAGAGTTATCACTTCGCAGTGGTTAATTTCTACGCTTTATTACAACATATTTAAATTCGTAAAAATTAATTACCTGTATAAATCCTCGCGAAGCAGTAAAGTGACATGCCGCTCTTCAAATGCTGATTTCTAAAATTATATAATAAGACAACTTTCTTTAGAAATATCACAATTTGACGACATTAGCAACAAAAATATACCTATATGACCATCAATATTTTAAAATCCGATTGCGAAATACATACATACAGTGTACACATAAAGCATACAGTGTTTTTGTGACGTCATCATTGTTCCGGATATGACATCATCGACATTTTTTAAATAGCAACCCATATTTTGTCTTTTAAAAGAACCACTTTCTTTGCGTACAGCGCATGAAAGATTATGGTATGTTACAGTGACATAACAATATTTTTGAGGAAAATAATATTTTAATAATTCATAACAATGTACTATACTACTAAGGTACGGTTTATCAATGCAAGTTTAACTCCTAACTAGAGGATAAATGTCAAACAAAATAACGAATACCTATTATTTCATTTGGCGTTTATCCTCTAGGTAAGGGTTAACCCTGTGTTGATGAACCGGACCTAAGTTATATATTATGTCAGAAATCATTAGAAATCAGTTTCTATCAAAATCAATGTTTTCAATGATTTTTTTCAAGTCTTCTTTTTTACTTTTTGATATTATGTTCTTTTAAACTGATTTGTCTATTTGCCTACTTTATTTATTGGTTTGCATTCTCCGTGTAGTTTTTGAGTCAAAATAGATTTATACGGTAATAAATTTAAATATTTTTAAATTGGTTTTCATTTGTTTTAAATTATTGATTTGAGAATTATGCCATATCTAACTGAACAACAAATAATGGAGATTTTGATGATGAAAGAAGAAGAAGAAGAATTTTTACTTACAACCAGGCTATGTACACTTTATAATACATAAATAATGAATAAAGGTTGTAAAATGGAGCTGAAAACAATCTAAAAAAGTTCAAGGTTCAGCCCCACCTATGACACATACATTACAAATACATAAACACCACGTAATCGGGCCCCACTTTGGGCGCCAACTATGTTACCTCCTTTCACTGATTATACATTTTTGAGAAAGAATTGAGGCAATGTATGCGGATGACTAGCTGGATTAAGCCGGAGCAAAGAGTCGTAGATTCGGAGTAATTATAAGAGATGTGAAACTTACTCTCTTTGAATGTACAACATAAACGACAAATTTTTGTTTTGTTCGAGAAAAGGAGACAATGATAAATCGATATTATTTGGGCACCATCTATAGTTGATGATTAATTGAGTTGTCTCTTTTTCTCGAAAAACCAGTCTCATATAGACGAGACTGAAATTATTGGCAAGGGAAATTTAAAAAATGTATAAAATGAATGATAAAATATATTACAAAAATAAATATATTTTATAACGTGAACTTTGAAATATAAATTTAGATGAGATTTTATGTTTATAAAATAGTATTGGCGAATAAAAAATAATTAACATAAAAAAATTAATAATGAAAATTATACCAATCTCCTAGATTTTTGAGACTAAGTACGGTTGAAGGTGGAAAACTCTAGAACTGCAATTCAGGCCCCAATTGTCTCTGGTTCATCGAATCTAAATATCTTTGGCAATTTATTCTTGCGTTTTTCAAAAAAGTTTATGTGTGAAGCTTGTAGAAATGATATAAAATTGAAGGCTTAAATGCCTTAACAAAAGCATAGAAATATTATCCAACCATGCGGCTTGGAAAAAGTAATAATCGCAAGTATAAATGCGAATTTACGCAAAATTAAACGTAAATGACAACAGATTGCTAAACAAATCTGCTTAATACGTAAAATAGACTGAATATAGACTTAAGTCTATAATAAATATAGAAGCAGAATTAATAAAATTTAGCTGAATATAAACTTAACTGCATTAATATAAATTTAGAAGAATATAAATTTAAGAAGCTGATTCGCAAACTATAAATTGCCAAAAATGAAAAAGAAAAAAATATTTTGTTACCATGTGCTAACATATAGTATTTTAATTACAGATTGAATTAAAAAATTTGAATTTAAATTTAAAAAAAAAATGATAATTATTGAAATTTAAATTACTAATAAATAAAATTTACCTGGTAGTGTTAAACACAAGAAATGTGGACATATAAATGTAATATAAATTACTAAGGATCGCACATTTAAAGTTTGTAGACTCAATTAGATCAAATTCGGCAGGCAAATGATTTTAACTAATAAGGTAAACTTTTTATATTACAATATGAAATACGCTACCAATATACAAACTTGAAAAATCTACTTTTTCTAATTAAAAGGAAAGCTGTAAAATGTAGAAAATGGTACAGGCGTTGCCATCTGTTGATGGGCGACTTAAGCGCAGGACCTCGTTTCCTTACCCACAATTTAAAACACAACACAATACAGTCGATAAAAGGAAACTTTAATCAATAATAGTTTGACATTAGTTGCGTACTACAGATTAGATAGTTACTTTGCAATTTGTATAATACATAACCAAAAATACGAACTGTTGTAATAAAGTAAAACGTTTACAAACTGTTTTGTGAGAATTCAGTAAATATATTACATCATATAGGATATAGCTCTAAACAGATATACATAATAGTGTTAAAAAACTACTGAGTTCCTAAGATACAAAAATAGGTACATAAAACAATGTGAAAAGATTTAACAATTATACTGAGATAATTCTGATAGTTGAAACAGTCTCACTTACAAAAACTGAATTAAAATGCTATACAGATCGTGCTAAATATAAGTTTAGTTTAGTTTTGAAGATAATTGATTGATATTTAGGATATACTACATACATAATAAGCGGCACTTTTTGACATACAATTGATTTTTTTTTTCACTTCCGGTTTCGCCAAATAAGTGACATTTCAAACATCAATTTTTTTATAATCTAATTTTTAGTTTTCCATTTAAGTCGATTCCGATTTATTCTAAATGACCCGTGTAATACTACAGAAATAGAAATCCCGCTAAAAACACCAAATTACGTGATTTATGAGCAAATAAAATTCACCAAAATTATTTTTGAGGCAAAACTCAATTTTTTTAAATGGAATCATTTATTAGTACTATTAATGAGGAATTTATTCATATGTCGCATTAAAGTGTGCAATAAATACAAACAATGAAATATTTAGCTCGACCAACATTTGTTGGTTTAACGGTGTTTTTATTGTGTCTTTAAATACTGTTTAAAATTCTTGTTAGTTCTGTTCAAAATGCCGCAAAATTTATGCAAGAGATGAAAAAGTGGATATGTTAATTATTTAGGGGTATGTAAAAGAAATGCAGTTGCGGCTACCGACCTTTATGCCCAACGATATACTGATAGACAGTGTCCATCGCAAAATTATTTTAAACGTGTTGAAAACCAATTTCGAAGAGAGCCCAACAATGATCCCGAAAAAAACTTCATTATTGACGAAGGAACGGAAATTAATGTTTTAGCTCGAATAGAAGTTGTTAAGACTGTTTCTTTAAGGCAAGTTGGGTATGAATTGGACATCAGTCATCAAAAAGTAAGCTGAATTTTGCACAAATACCACTATAAATCTTTTAAATACCAATTGCACCAGATTTGTACGAAAGTGATTACGAACGTAGGATGGAATATTGCAATTGGATTTTGTATAATAACGTGCAGCCAAACAATGATTTTTTGGGACTGATTTTATTTTCGGACGAGTCTAGGCTTACAAATTTGGGATGGTCCAATGATATTTGAAGGATCTCTGACTGGTGCCAAATACTTGAGATTCCTGGAAAATGAGATTGAGGATATTTTAGATGAGTTACCTTTAGATTTAGGACAGGGAATGTATTTTTAAGAAGATGGCTCTCATCCCTATAATTCAAGGATAGTAATTAATTACCTTCAACGGGGATTCGGAGAAAACGTAATTTCGACGAATGGTCCTGTGGGGTGGCCTCCATGGTAATCTGATTTAATGCCCCTTGATTTCTTTGTGTGGGGCCATTTTAAAAAATTGTCTATGCAACCGCCGTTACAACCTGTGAAGGCCTGGAGCTACGAGTAAGACAAGCAATTAATAGCATAACGGCCCAGTAATTAGCGAACGTTCCTCGAGAAACAGCCATGCGAGTTTAGAAGTGCATTGACGTTAATGGACAGCATTTTTAATAATTGTTGTAATGTTTTGTGTTAATTTTTTGTATTCCAAAACCACCTTATGTGTAACAAGGTAATTAGAATAAAATTGTATTTTCTTATTGTCTTTTAGCTGTAATTTTGTTTGTATTTACCGCACATTTTAATACGACATATGAATAAATTCCTTACTAATAGTACTAATAAATGATACCATGGTACCGATATGGTTCTATTTGAAAAAAATTAGTTTTGCTGCAAAAATAATTTTGGTGAATTTTGTTTGCTCATAAATCACGTAATTTAGTGTTTTTAACGGGATTTCGATTTTGTAGCATTACACGGGTCATTTAGAATAAATCGGAACCGTCATGGCACACTTAAATGGAAAACTAAAAATTGTATTATAAAATAAATTGATGTCTGAAATGTTACTTATTTGGCATCGTTGGATTCAGAAAATTATGCAGAAGTCAAATATGCAATAATATACAGGGTGTTCCATTTAAAAAACGAAAGTTAGTGTCACTTCCGGCGAAACCGGATGTGAATAAAATCAATGTATGTCAAAAAGTGCCGCTTATTATATATATAGTATATTCTAAATTTCAATCCTCCCTTATCTTCAAAACTAAAGGAGAAAAGGGGGGTATACCATGATCCTGTTACACCCGGTATAAAATTGTTAAATGGACATAGGCCATGTAACAATATCATAACTAATTATTTAATTGGGTTCTGCTGAAGTTTATGACGTTCGGAGAATGCAACCGGCGTTAAAATCATCATTTACAATATTCTTTGCTGGATCTACATCACCTGATAAGAATGGATAATAAAGTTGTGTATGATCTGCATAAAGATGTACTTTGCATTCTTTTAGGCAGGACGTTAAATTACACGTATATATACTAAACATAAGTGGGCCAAGTATTGAGCCCTGCGGAATACTACATGATACGCCTCCTTTGCAAGATTGAGCTAAATCAGTTTCTACAAACTGAACCCTTCTGAGTAAGTAACTACTAAGAGCCTAGTTGCACTCTCCGAAAAAACAACGAGGTGTAAAATAGGCAGCAAAATTCCGTGGCTAATTGTATAGATGGCTGTAGCTCCAATGATATCATCAGTTATTTTACACAGAGCTGTAGCACAGTTAGATCCTGGGCGAAACTCAGATTGATTCCGAGGCAGAATGTCGTAAGTATTCAGGTGTATTCGTATCTGGTAATATATAATGTTCTCAATGAGTTTAGATATAACTGGAAGTATACTTATTGGACGAAGATTATTATATGACAGAGTATCTGTCTCTTTTGGAATAAGATGACAGGTATTTTGTGTAGCTATTATGTTGTTACGTTTTCTCTTACATTTAAAATATTGCAGGGTAATAACACGTATAGATCGAGTTATTAGGTATAAAGAAGTCATAAAATGCACTGATAAGTTATCATAGGACGCATCATTTAGAAGATATACACTAGAACGCGTTTTGCAAGAGAGCGGCGGAAGCTACTGCAGGATCTGATCCAAAATCTGGATTTAGATTTTTCAAGACCCCCTCCCCCCCAATGAGTAATAAAAGAAAATAGCAGTATCAAATTTTTGCAATTTCAAATGTATCTAGAGACTGAGCTAAAAAGCTACTGAAATTGTTCATTGTTCGTCTGAGAACCTCCTTCAAAGTTTATGGTACGTTGTCCTGTTTAAGGGGAGACCACAGTCGGTATCCTGACGCTGAGGGCAGTTTCGTAGGAGGACTATTTTTAACAAATCAATATATTTGCTGTATAAGAACAATTTTTTAAAAAACGTCAAAACATCTAAACACTACACTCGAATACACTACTCGACGCATGTTTCGCTAATCGTGTTAGCTTTATCGGTAGGCGAATAAGACTAGTTTTCACATTTAATCATCTCCTGATTATTACCTAAATTAAATTTCCATATTCCCAGAGTAGCCTGAAGATAATGAGGGAAATAATCAAAGTAAAACTACATTATTATGTGAGTTAGAACGCGCAGCGCGTTTTTTTTTCCGTAAAAAATACGTACATAAATATATTTCCTACATTAACTAAATGTAACCTGAAACGGCATTCAGTTATGCTCGCATCTCTATGTTAACATAATATTAATGTTGCTGTACAATAAAGAAACAAATAAAGTAAACAAAGGAATCGTTACTACTGAAGACATCTGTCAGCAAACCTTTCCCTGCAATCATAACTACTAGATTCGTAAAAGCAAGGCAAAGACATTAATATTTTCCATATCGCAATCGTTCATGTCACAGGGAACAATATGGATGAAATATGTGTTTTATAGTGCTGTTTGTGTATAAATTTGAATACGGCAACAAGTGTTGAAAGACATAAAACACGAATCGGATAGATTTGCGAGCATTGTACACATTTACTTTAAGGATATTAAACTGCATCAACTTTGAAGTGAAAGCAGAGATGATCCTCAAACGTTTGCGAGATATTCAAATAGTACTATACTAAGTACATTAGAATTTCTTTGACGGAAATCTGGACAGGGACGTACAATAGTAAGCATATGCATTAAGGTGGATTGAAAAACATTTTTTTTGTAGATTTGATAACGACCGAACTGGCAAAAGTTGTCACGTGTATATATAAATATTTCCGCGAAAACTTAGAATTTTTTAACAATTCCTTTAGGTGCTCCACCACCCCAATTTTTTTTAAACAATTATTCTGCTATGTCTAGAAAGTACGTATATAAAATTTGAAGGCCGTCGGATTAGTTTTGGATGTGTCCCAGGTAAGTTAAAAAAGTGTATATTGTTTTATATTTTAATGGTTTTTAACAAAATTTAATAAAGTTTTTAAATAAAATTGCTTCCCTTTCTTATATCATGTCCATCGCCAATTTTATATTATAAAAATAGATTTTGTTGAGCTCCAACAAGACAAAATGAATTCGAAAATTCCAACGAGAAAAACGTCCCACTGTCTTATATTTGGAAATGTCTCGGTTGGTACTTCCTACAAATGCGGACATAGTTTGGCACTTTCTTTACTGCAGAAATGAGAAAATAGATCTAATGGCAAACAAAGACCCACCGGCGTCATTGATTACAACACAGGTCGCCAATGCGTTGAAGTTGATAAAGAAACATTATTTTTAACGGAGGAGCGAACAATTAAAAATATGATTATTGTTACATGGCCTATGTCCATTTAACAGTTTTATGTAAAAACTAGTGCTTTGGTTATATTTAGCACGATCTGTATAACATTTTTCGATTCAGTTTTTGTAAGTGAAACTGTTTTCAACTAACAGAATTTTACTTGTATAACTGCTAAACCATTTCACACTGTTTTGTACTTAATTTTATGTCTTAGGAACACAATGTTCTACACTATTATGTATTTCCGTTCTAGACAGCATTCCAGGAAACAATTAATTAACAATTGTCTACAAAACATTTGTTTACATCAGATATCTATTTTTCAATTTTTATATTTTTGTTTACTATGTTAGTACATATGGTTATTTTCTTTACCTTTTCTCGTTACTATATTATAGTATATCCTATAAGATGTGATATATCTACTGAGTTCACACAATAGTCAATACGTTTTACTATTTATTTACATCTGTTCATATTTGTGGTTATGTATAAAATAGCAATTACAAACTGTGGTATGGAAGTAATAAAAACTTTTATTATAGTTTCTCTTTATCGATTATATGCCACTATTTTAGTTGTGAGTAAAGGAAATTGTAAAATTGTGACCTGCAAGTTGGTGCGCTTAACGCAACCATTGACAGATGGCCATACTTGTACTATTCTTATATTTTATAGCTTTCAATTTAAATAGGGAATTAGATTTTTTTGGTAGCGTTATTTTCCAGTAACTAGGACAAAAAGTTTACCTTATCAGTAAAACTCACCAGGAAGTCATTTGCTTGCAGTATTTGTACTGATTCAAACGTATATTATATTTAACTGTGGACTTCAGTAATTGATATTACAATTTTTATATCCCAGTTAACAAGTGTTTAACATACAAGTAATTTCATTTATTACTCATTAAAAATTTAATTAATCTTCAAATTTTGTCTGATATAATTTCAATTATTTTTAAAATATATTTGAATTCAAGGTCAATTCTTTTTAATTTAATAAGTAAAATACTATATGTACCACATAGTTTTAAAAATATTTTTCTCTTTACTTCTCATTTTTTTAGCAATTTATAGTTTTTATGAAATCAGCTTTTATACAGCTAACTTGTTTAAATTCTTACATGCTTAGATTGTTTTTTACATGCTTACTTTTGTATATACTTACATGCTTACATATCTACATGCTTAGATGCTTACAGGCTTAGATGCTGATATATATTTATATGTACTTATATGTTTATGCACATATATACTGATACATTTCTGCATAGCTTATTCATTCCTGCATAGCTTTTGCACAGATTATCTTACATATAGATAAAATTTCGTTATCTTTTCATAAACCACCTAGTTGGTTAATTTTCCTACAACTTTCACCCCATTTGATTGAGAGACGTAAATTGCCAAGAAAACATTAGAATCCATTCTCGCAACAAGAGACAATTGTGGGCCTGGATTGCTGTCCCAGAACCTGTCACCTCAACAATTATCAATCTAGGATACTGGTATAAATTTTATATATATATATATATTTTAAGTTTCAATTTGTCTTTCAAACCGATTTGTCCATTATTCATGTAATATATTTTAACATTCATTTTAATCTATCTTTTTATTTCTCTTACCAACAATTTCAGTCTGATCTATAGTAGACTGGTTATTCGAGAAAAAGAGACAATTTTACTTATTTTACTATAGATGGTGCCCAATTTAACATCAGTTTTTCTTAGTCTCCTTTTCTCGAAATAAACAGAAATCTGTCGCTTATGCTGTACATATCAGAAAGGGTAAGTTTCTCCACTCTTACGAATATTCTGGACCCACGGCTCTCTGCTCCGACTTAAACCAGCTAGTCGTCCGCACGTGTTGCCTCAATTCTTTCTCAAAAATAAACAACAAGGGAAAGGAGGTCACATTATACGACCAATCGAAAAAAAACTTCAAGGCAGTTAGAAAAAAGGCACGAAAAGAATATTAAACAATTGAATAACAAGCAAGGTTCAGAAATTATAAAAAAAAACAGAATTATAGCCAGTAGTTCTAAAGAGATGAACGATCAGATGAATGAACCGGAAGCTACTTCATCTCTTTAGAACTACTTGGCTGTAATTCTGTTTTTTTAATTACTTCTGAATCTTGCTCCTTATTCAATTGTTTAATATTAATTTCATTTTTGGTCGATTGCTCCTATAATCGTATTTCTAGTTGTTCGTTGAACTGTTAAAAATAATGTTTCTTTAGGCGGAATTTTTCTTTATTTCTAACAATAACATAAATTTGAATTATCGCATTTGCAGGTAGCAATGTCAAAGAGAGTTTACTCCCCTTTAGATTTTAGATCACTCAGATTTTCTTGATAACTCTCAAACTCTCGTCTGCCCTTGTATGGTTTAAGAACTGTCCTGTAATCGCTATTAAGCTTTTTATTTTTTCAACAATTTATTAAAATAAAAATATCATCTTCAACGCATTGGCGACCTGTGTTGCAATCAATGAAGCCCCGGTGGGTCTTTGTTTGCCATTAGACCTTTTGTCTGATTTCTGCAGTAAAGAAAGTGCCAAACTATGTCCGCATTTGTAGGAAGTACCAACTGAGACATCTCAGAGGGATTTCCAAATATAGAACAGTGGGACGTTTTCTCGTTGGAATTTTCGAATTCATTTTGTCTTGTTGGAGCTCTAACAAAATCTATTTTTATAATATAAAATTGGCGATGGACATGATATAAGAAAGGGAAGCAAGCAGTTTTTTCTTTACGGAAAATTAGCAAAGTCTTGAAATATAGTAATTAAGCACTGATTACAAAAACATATCACTGCAAACTTGTAAATATTGTAAATTATGTAAATATATATTTTTTGCAATTGTACATATCACTAGTGTTTTATTTAATACATAGAAAATCGGACCATTTTTAATTTGTATATATAGTCAAATCTAATACAGGTTTTTTCATTTTTTATGTTTCCTGTATATATATTCTTAATTATATAACCCTGTAAAATGAACACTATTTCCTTTAAAACCAATTGGTATTGAGATACTAAAACCTGCTTGAACAGAATACGAAGAGCAGCGATTACTGAATTAACAAAAATTTTAATATTTAGTATCTATTCAATAACATAACATCGGCCGTCCGGTTCGTTTCGTTGTGAAAGCAATACTGTAACGCGCCGGGAATATTATATTACGATTGTACAGTGAAATTAATGAAATATTGAGATAAATAAAATATTAAAAATGATCTGTAAATTACAATTAATAAATGATTTTTAAATGGTAAAATGGGAATGCCTCTCACCCAAAAGTTCCGGGTTCGATGCCCGGTCGCGGCAGTGGAAAATACTGCGAGAGGGATTTTACTACTATAAAAGGACATTGGGTATGTGTGTCCCTTGTCTCTAAATGTGTAGCTCCCTCCCACACAAGGCTCTTCTAGAGCATTCCGGAATAAAGGGGGTCGTAATTACCTTGGTGTTATTTATTTATTTATATACATAAAAATATATATTAAAAAAAAACACTTGGCGTGACCAGATAGCCTAAAGTTTCATATACTCTAAAATCCTTTGGACGCCACTGAGCAGGGATATAATATCGTTATGGGGGTGTCACATTCAACCCTGAAGTTACGAACTAATATCAAACAAGGTGACGTATTAAATCCGACAGACGGATCAACCAGCCGAGAATTTCCCCTGGGATGGTCTGCTCTGTGTGTTTTTTTAACCAAACTACAATCCTAAAATCTGTACTTTTATATACGGGTTTTATTTTCCTTGGCTATATATAAATATGACATGGCCAAGCCGTACATGGATGCTATAATCCTGACAAAAAATGGAAGAAAACACTCTGTTCCGTTTTTCGTAATACTAAAGTATTATCCTTTTATATGGACATCTTTTTTATGTGTGGGAAGTATACAAACATATAAATAAATATCTGGTAGACCCTTTTAAATTACCAATGTCTTGTTACATGTCTATACCTATATAAAAATAAATAAATACATACTGCTTGATTGATTGTCCTTAATTCAGATCGAGAGAGTATATAGTTCATTTAGCAAAGTGCATTACAATTAAAAATACTATAAAGAGAACTTTAAATAAATAACCATATTATAAATCTAAAAGTAGAATACTTATTTATTTTATGTTAGCAAATATTTTTTTAGCTTTTTAGTAAACTTACAGTGTGAAATGCAGTATTTCAATTATTGTGCAATTTATAAAAAGTTCCGAGACAAGTCGTGCGTTCTGAAATGACAACGTACAAATTTCATCCCAAAGTTCAACCTCCTTCGAGAATTTTTAAATAGGAAATACGGGTTTAAGATACTTCATTTGAAAGGTCTTTTCATTTTCTATTAAAAGATGCTATGGTTTTAATATTTATTGCAAAAGTTATCGGTAAAAAATTAATTCACAGCAGCAAAACAAAAAAAATGAACTTAAATGTAGTAAATGTTCAAAATGAGTTCCTTGAACATCTTGGGAGCATCCTAATTGTAAATAAAAATGTCTTCTAACGTTTTCAACATCTGAGGCGTGGCGAAACTAACCACATCCGTTATTCTTCTTCTTAAGTTCGCCATACTGCGTGGCTTAGTTTTGTATACCATACTTTTCACATATCCCCATAGAAAAAATCTAAGGGTGTGAAGAGGTTGTGGGGTACCCTGTATAATTACTAAAGAAAGTACTGGTAATTATGTCACCAGTAAATTAATTATTAATTATTTATCTGAAGGATAAACAAATAAGATTGACCATTTGCGTGATCCTCTAGGTTTGTTAGTGTAGAACCCAAATTTCGTTGTGTGCGTAGTAACCCTTTTTAATTACTTAGGTTCTTTTATATAAAGTTTAATATTACTTGTTTCTGTCTGATACTATATAACTTAGAAAATTAATCACTCTGTTAATTTAAATACCTGGCAAACTTGAACACACTGTCTATTAATTGAGAGACCTAGTTAATTTGATATATTATTTACGTAATATTTTATTATTCAAGATTGCACTGTACATTTATAGTTGAATTTTTATTCAATTTTGCTTTTGAAATTAAAACATTTATTTAGTTTATTACTTATATGACGAAAAGGTAAAGGTGAAAGAATAAGACAATAATTGATGGGAAAAAATTGTAAAAAGACCCATTTTATTTTATATAAATTGATGTAGCAAATAGCTATACATGAAATTAAAAATAATCTAAATATTTAAAACAATTGTCTAAATATTATAATAGGAAAATTTGCGTCGCTATAGTAATGATGATGAGATATGCTGAGTGTTTTGATGCAATAACATGTTATTTAATAGTAATTAGGGTTGTGGCAGTGGCCTGATAATGATAATTTATAATTAGAGCCGTTGGCAATCGCCAGGTAATAATGGTCTTTAATTAAAGAAAGTTGTTAGCAATTGCTAAATAATAATAATTTATAATCAGAGTTGTTAGCAATAGCCAAGTAATAAATCGAATGCAAAACAAAGGACAAGAATCATATCATGTTTATACATTTTCAAAATTAAGTTGAAAAATGAGCATTAAACACTCATGTAAAAGATCATAGAATGTTAAGGAAAAATCCTTTGATTATAATTAAACAAGCAGTCTACCAAATTTTGTACGACTGTCCAACAGGGTGTGTAGATGTAAATCAAACAGACGAGACGTCCCGGTTCAGTACTCGACGAAAAGTAAACCCTTCTTAATACGAACAAGTTTACGGGCTAATTAACCCAATACTGACCGATGGCCTGTACAGTTTGTGAGCACAATGTAATTAAGTGGATGGATCTTTATTAAACAATCATAGGAAACCAAATAAATCGCTGGTGAGAAATCTCAGATAATCATTTGAAAGGTAAACATTACTATGACATTTTTCATGTACAAAATTAGGCACACAGTAGCCTTAATAAGTGCATCAAATAAAAAATAATGAAAGTGAAAGTTTCTTGTCATTCCATAAACGCAGAAAATATATAGTTCTTGAGTATAAACTTGTTATTTTGCAAACGCAAATTTACCTAGTAAAATATTCAGAAAGTGAAATTTTATGAATTAAAATCGTGAATGAAATCATAACTGAATAACTGGTAATATAATATTTTTATAGTTAAAAATCAAGGCTAGTATTTCATAAAAAAAACTAATATTCTTTTAGTACCACAAACGCGCCGATTATCCCCATTACACCCCGACGAAACCAGAATATAAGTGCAATTACCAATAATAAAATAGAGTCTCGGAATAGGCAAGCGATCACCTTTAGAAATTTATGCCTGCAGAATTTCCGTGCACCCTGTATAGCGTTTTATCGCCCGTGAATGCTCTCCCCCAGATTCTTCATGTTTAACGTACTCGTCGAGCATAACAGAAGTTAAAAATGGCACTTCATAAAGAGTACGCCAAAGAATGGTTGTCTGCGACTGAGATGAAATAAGTGAAAAGCCTAAGTAGATCAAAATATTGTTGGACTCGCAGTTAGACAAATAACCACACAATAATACCGTAAGTACAACGAACTCAATGTCCAGCGATGTAACTTAGGTATGTTTAAATTCAATCTTCAAAGTACAGCGAACTTAATGTCCGACGATGTAACTAAGGTGTGATGCAATTGTAATCTCCAGGAAGCCACAGCGAACTCAATGTCCTGCGATGTAGCTCGGGTCTGATTACCCTATTACAACTCCTCCAGGTCAACAGTCCGATCTTCCTTCTATATGGTAAAAATGGCGTCACAATTTACATGAAAGCTTCGAATTTTGTGGTCACACGCTTCGAAATGTTTACGTTATAAATTTCAATACTGGCTTCTCCGTAGTTTTCTCACCCCATTTGATGCGACTGAAGTACTTGAAACATATTGCTCATATTGTAAACAAATATAATGGCTTAACTTATTTTAGTTGAATCCTTTTCGTAAAAGTGTTGCTTTAAAAGAATGTAATTTTAAAATGCATTCTGGTAACTCTATTTTGTTCAATTTTAAATGACTAAATAAATAAAAAATGAAATGACTTAACTGTAATAATTACTTGAATTTGAAAAATCAATAAGAAAAGACTAAATTTGTATATGGGGTTTATACAGGGCATTTCAGGTGTAAGACCAGGAGAACGTGCTGGCCATTCTAGCGATCCTTGCCTCCCTATCCACCGATTTGAAAATGTTAAGTCGAGGTATTGCCGGACATCGATTCGGTAATATGATGATGCTCCATCCTGCTGGAGCCATATTACATCCGCTGGAACTTGTGAATTTGCTCGAGCAGGGTATGAGTTTGCCAAAGTTGGCACGACATTATTTTGGAGCGAAGATAAATAATTATCTCCATTAAAATTTCCATCCCATGAAAAAGGGCCAAATGACATGGTTTCCAATTATCCCCTAGCAAACATTAATCTTTTTACGATTTGCGTACGTAATTCTCTCATCCAGTGAGGATTTTCATTAGCTCAGTAGCGACAGTTTTGATTATTAACATGGTCATGAAGAGTGAAAGTGGACTCATCCAAAAACAGAACATTTTCCAGTTGGATGACATTGTTATCTAACCTTTGCATCATTTGTTCACAAACATACGTTCTTCTACCAAAATCTTCTTCACTAAGCTCCTGAGTTGGGGTCGGTTTATAGGGATGCATTTTATTCTCTTTTAATAAGCAGATAATTGAGGAATGGGAAAAATTCAATGTTAAAGCTGCTAGTCGACTTGTATTATGTGAGTTTCCTTCAAACTCAAGCAGTATATTTAATTTGGCATCGTTACTCATTTCAATATATTTTTTATTTGAAGTGGATCATCATTGGACATATTCATTAATATTTGACAGATTCCGTGCTTCGGTCTGGACCATCATTAGACAACTGTCGCACTAGATGTATATTAAAAGGATGCCATATTTCTTGTTTTATCACTTTGTGTACAGAAGTAAATGACATAACACAGTCTCAGCCATGCTGATGAACGCTATTGTGCCGATTCTCTTCCGTAGCTAGAATAACATTTAATTTAGTATCTTTCTCAATGACTGGATGGCTTTTCTTTGTTGATATATCATTTACGAAACCAGTGTCGCTATATCTCCTTTAAAATTTGCCCACTGTTGATTAGCTTATGGACCTATCTGGGTGTCAAAGAACACATACTTCTTGTGTATGTGCCCTGTCACCACACCAAAGCATCATAAGAATTTCAATTTCTGAGATACAGACAAACGCATTATTATAAAGCAGAACACACAAATTTGATAAGTAATTATTAATTTAACACTAAATAGACAGAACTGCAGGTAAGTTTTTTTCCTTAGAACAGATATTGACCGTACCGGCCTACTTAAAAAAGAATTACAAAAAAATGTATTCTATTATAACGTGGTTTATAAAAATAGGATCCAGACCTTGTTAATTCCTTATGTTATTAATTACTGTTTATTTGTTATTTTATGTAAAATGTCATAGTAAAACAAGAATTATTTAACTTCAAAAAATAATATTTTCAAATGTCTCCAAAATTTATGAACTCTAAACCCTAAGCAAAGTAGTACAGGTATTTGAAATGAACTTCCATAGAATTTCTAAAAATGAAAAAGTATAGATTAGGTTAGATTTATTCCCCAAAAATTAATGTTACCTAATAATACAATATAAAGAAAAGTACGCATCAGAAAATTTTGAAAATTTAGATAATTACTAATGTCGGTGTGGCTAATCCAGCTAAAATAATTACAAGGAGCGCTTCTGCTTATGCCGCAAGTCGACACCAACTTGATTATTTCAAATAGAACACCCTATATATTTTAGGGTTTTCGAAAAGAGCATAAAATTCTGAGTCGAAAATGTGTAGCATATCCTATACCTAGCCGTTTCAGAGACATTTGACATTTTATAGAAAATTTGACAAGTGCAACGGTTTGCAAGAACCATTATAACTTTCTTCGTGTAAAAGATCTTCATGTGTTTCTTGTCACATAAAAAGAACACAAGGAGAACTACGTTCTCCAACTGAAATAAATTCAATAATATCATACCAAGTGTTCCTTTTTCCGCGTTTCATTTTGTCAACTTCAAACCGCGAAAACTTGTTTAGGTCAAATGGAACACCCTGTATTTTTTTACGTCAAGTTGTGTAAAATTGAATTTCCTTTTTTCCAACATTAGCATCGTGGGGGTTAAAGTTACAACTTTTTGAAATATTTGCGATTTTATTAGAAATTCATGAATTGTTGTAATCATTTCATCAAAATAGCCATGATTAGAAACAATCAGTCATTATCTTATGTCAAAAAATGCCAGCACGTTTAAATTATACCAACAAAAACTTTTTAAATTTGTTTTTTATTTATGGAGAATGTGATAAAGTAATATCAAGAACTTGCAGCTTTTCGCCCTCGAACCTCGACACATTTTTCGCACCTTCGGATTAGTTCCTCATGGGTAGCTCTTCTAATTGAATCCTGTGATATGTTTTGAAATGCATTTCTTACTCTTTGCATACAATCTTCAATGGCTGTTAATGGGCTCACATAAACTTTATTTTTAATAGTTCCCCAAATGAAATAATCCAGAACTGATAAATCGGGCGAGCGAGGAAGCCATAAGAAAAGTCCATTATTGGCAATCCATTGATCATAAAAAGTTTCTTGTAAATAATTATTAATTAAATATGCGTTATGTGGGGGAGCACCATCCTGCTGATAAAAAATGTAACTTTGTTCGGCGAGAGGTAAATTTTCTAAATATTTATTATTCATATTTTGTAAGATAAGATATTCAGCACCTAAAAAACGAAAATTTACGTATACATATTAGCAGAAGAGAAAATTTAATTTAACGTTTAAATTTTCCTGATAAAATTGTGATGCCACCACTCTATCGTTTCTTATGGCACAGTAAACATTGAACTGCCAACTTTCCTGAAAGTTTCGCTCTCTGAACATATGAGGATTTGAGTCACTCCAATAATGCGAACTGTGTCTACTAAAAAGTTCATTTTTAGTAAATTTTGCTTCATCTGTTTATTAGAATAAACTCACAAAAATTCTGTCTTCTTAGGAAATCTGTTTATTTTAATCCTTGAACCATGTGGAATGAAAACGGGTGAAACTTATGTTTTAATAAGATTCCGTGAATTGAATCCTTACATAGTCCCCACTCCAGAGCAGCTTGTCTTAATAACATCCTTGGAAATGCATGAAAATATCCCAGAATGACTATTTCAATGTTTTCGTCATCAACAATAGGCTTTCTTCTTTGCATTTTTGCTTTGACAGAGCCATAATTTTTAAAATTTTCCAGTATGCGTTTTACAGTGTTTGGTGACGGTTTCCGTTTTTCTGGATATCGAGTAGCAAATGTGCTGCAAGTTCTTGATATTACTTTATCACATTCTCCACAAATAATAAACAAAAATAAAAAGTCTTCGTGGGTGTAATTTAAACGTGCTGGCATTTTTTGACATAAGATAATGACTGACTGTTTCTAATCATGGCTATTTTGATGAAATGATTACAACGATGCATGAATTTCAAATAAAATCGCAAATATTTCAAAAAGTTGTAACTTTAACCCCCAAAATGCTAATATCAGAAAAAATGGAATTCAATTTTACACAACTTGACTTAAAAAAATACAGGGTGTTCCATTTGACCTAAACAAGTTTTCGCGGTTTGAAATTGACAAAATGTAACGCGAAAAACGGAGCACTTGGTATGATATTATTGAATTTATTTCAGTTGTAGAACGTAGTTCTCCTTGTGTTCTTTTTATGTGACAAGAAGCAAATGAGGATCCTTTACAAGAAGGAAGTTATAACGGTTCTTGCAAACCGTTGCACCTGTCAAATTTTCTGTAAAATGTCAAATATCTCTGAAACGGCTAGGTTTAGGTATAGAATATGCTACATATTTTCGACACAGAATTTTATACTTTTTTCGAAAACCCTAAAATGTATAGGGTGTTCCATTTGAAATAAGCAAGTTGGTATCGACTTCCGGTATAAGCGGAAGTGCCAGCTGCTTGTAATTATTTTAGTTGAATTGGCCACACCGACAATTTAATTATCTAAATTTTCAAAATTTTCTGAGTACTTTTCTCTATATCGATCGATTCAGTTCCCGGTGAGACACCCTGTATGTTCTTGCATATCAGAATTTTTTCACTGAACGTCGTTTGTGATATCCCAAGTAGTATTTTATTACTAAAATAGATTTTTTTTGCAGCGTGTATAACTTTTTTAAAATCTTACAATATAATTTAATATACTTTTTAAAATCACGACCTTTATTTTCTTTATTTTGTTTTAGATAAATTAAGTCGGGCTTATGCTTGCACGAAATTCGAATACCTGTAGTTAGCCAGCTGTTATTAGTTTTTTTTAATTATAATTTTTTTCCGTAATAAATGCTTAAATAAATCCAGGAAAAGAGAATAGAAGGTATCGTTTGCCATATTTGCATCAGCGTGTTCCTCTATAGTGCACCAATTTATAGACTCGAGCAAATTTTGAAACTTTATTTTATTTTTTCCGGTAATTAATCTTTTTTCTGTAAATTTATGATCACTTGACAGATTGCTTTTATTTACGATTTTAAAAATTTGGCCTTTATGATCTGAGAGACTTTGATCAATTACTTGTGAATTATATTGTGGATTTATATTTGTTAAAATATTATCAATAATTTTGGATGATGTAGATGTTATTCTTATAGGTTCGGTTATGGCAATTTTCAAGTCATATATATTTAAAATCGATTCTAAATCATTTGTAATGTCACAATTTTCTGAAAAGTTTATATTAAAATCACCACATATAATAAAGTTTTTATAAGTTAATTGGCTTAATTCGAAGAAGAAGAAGAAGTTTATAGATAGAGTATTCGGTGTGTTCCATTTAAAAAAAAATTGATTCCGTTTGCTACTATTATCGACAATACAGTCAAAATTCTACATGCTTAAGACAGCAATAAAAAAAGTGGAATTGAAATAATGCAACAAAAACTCATCATCGCTAATAGTCAAAATTTCCACTTACTAATGTTCTAACGTATTCTCTATACGGTTCCTGCTTAATCCCTGCTATTTGAAGAAACTTATACAATCACCAACTATCTACAATTTGCATCTCTTAAATACTTCGGAGTACAAACGCATGTTTAAATAAAGTGAAAAGTAATTAAGCAGAAAAACTTTTCCCATTCATCAGCCATTTCCAACAAAACCACAACCATTAGCAAAATTATTCTTCTAGTTTCAAAGGTTACTCGCTATATTTGACTGAAAACTAAAACACAAAGGAAGCAATAAACAACGGGAAAGTATTTGAAATACCACACTGAATGTTCGATAGTTAATTGCTGTGTTAAACAGCACTGCCCATGTTACAATGAAGTATGTTCTTGCGAATATTTACTGTCAAACACGAAGTTTTTTTTCAGTGTAACTGTCGAGAAATTCCTGAAAGATCGCACTCAGGCAGCGAGAGGTAATCATTCATTCACACTTCACAATGGCTACCTACGTAATGGCATAGGCGTCTCGTCAGCATGTTTTTCCTTCTAAGGTTTAATGGTATCAATATAGACGATATTTTGTTATTAAGTCATAAAATAAATGTCAGAATATTGTGAACATGAATACAGCAGAAGCACGAAACTAAAAATAAATTTTGATTATAGAAAAATTTAAGTGTTTTATTAATAGTCCAGTAATCTTAGACATCGAATCTTACATCACATTTGGTAGTTCCGATTTGTTGGTGAGTTGTTTATAGTGTTAGCCCCATGAATATTCCAAGTTCTCGGAAGCCGAGCGAAGCTTTGTCAAAAGCTCAGAAAAAAGCGAAATTTTTTACCTTTATTCGGTTGTCTATTTTTATCGCGCAGTAGTACTTTTCGACAATAACATTCCATTTCTTTTCTAAGACAGACTAAATTTTTCACAATTGAAACTAGAATGGTTTATGTAAGCCCAATATTTTCCGAGATACGGATTTTTAAAGTTTACAATTTTTCTCAAATTCTGTAATTTTTAGCAATATTGTTATTTTCAGCGAATTTTGACCGTGCAGGCCTACTTTCTTTGGAAATTACCCCCCCCCCTCCATTCTTTAAATGGACTCAACACAGATCAAAGGGGACCCACAGATGACCCCCCCCCCCTCCTAATCATCGTATTTGATTTGATTGATTTAAAAATTCAGAAAACTACGATATTCATCGAGCAATATTAATGCACCTTTAGTGGGAATCTTATAAAACAAAATCCGAAATATGAACAAATCACTTTTATTTGAATTGAGGTGCGTTAGTATAAAAAAATATATCGATCCGAGACACCGACTTTCGAACCCCCGATTCCTGGATTCCGAGTCAGTCAATCAATCAATACAATTTTATTGAAAATTAAAATTTACATCTGCCTCTCCACAACCCACCCCGGGACCGACCGAATTTTCGAATTTTCTCCCCAAAATACGTACACCCCGAAATTTTGCGGCCCATATCGAATATTCCGGTCATAGAAAATTTTACACGTTTTCGGCATCATTTCGTTTGAGAACCTCTTAATATTCTACTGTAGAGAATTGAACGAACAATCGAGCCGCGCAAACCGAAGTTTCGTATCTCTTATAGTTTCCGAGATACGAGCCACCAAATCTGCCCGAAGGAAAAAATCTCACGTATCCGTATGGTTCCGCAGAGAACATTTCGAAGCCCGAGCGCAATAGACACCTGCCCCTTACGACATTCGAATTTTCCCCCCAAAATACGTGCATCCCAATATTTTGTGCCCCCTATGGACATTTCAATTTTTTTAAAATGTTCAAAGGCTGGCTATACAAAAATTTACACATTTTCGGCATTATTTCGTTTGACAACCTCTTAATATCCTACTGTAAAGAATTGAAGGAGCAATCAAACCGGAGTTTCGTATCTCTTATAGTTTCCGAGATACGAGCCACCAAATTTGCCGGAAGGTAAAAATTTCACATCCGTACGGTTCCGCAGAGAATATCTCGAATCCGGAGCTGTCCCTTACAGCATTCGAATTTTCTCCCCAAAATACGTACTCCCCGCAATTTTGTGCCCCCAATGGAATATTTCAATTTTTTTAAATTTTCAAAAGACCGGCCATAGAAAAATTTACACATTTGCGGCATCATTTCGTTTGATAATGTCTGTGGCGAATTAAAGGGTTGGGCGGAATGGGATTGGTTCGGCTAAGAGCCAATTAAAAACGGCTTAACCTAAACAGGTTCCATCGCAGATGGATAAAATTAGGTCATAAAATTGAACATATCTAAAAACAGCTTACAAGGAACATAGCGGACGGACAGACGGATATTTTGAAAGTTATTCAGAATTCGATGGACACAGTGATACGAAAATTTTTTTCTCTACGAGCGGTAGTACTGTTTTAGAAATATGCCGATCGAATGCAATATACCCTCCTGCGAAGGAATTTAAGAAGCTATTGGGCTTACATAAACCACCCTGGTTTAAAATTCTGGAAAATTTAATCTCCTTGAAAAAAATATGGGCATGTCATTATCAAAAAAGTAGTCCTTCGCGGTCAAAATCGACAACAATTGAAAGAAGATCAACAGTTTCGCTGTTTTCTGGATTTTTGACCAAGTTGTGTTCGACTTCCAAGGTTGAAAAAAAGGAATACTCATTGGGCTAACGACTCGTCAAAAAATCAGAATTTATTGTAAGGTATCCCCCCTTTCAAGCTACAAGGTTACTGGATTATAAAATAGGGTGTTAATTATTTGTTTTATTTATTTTCTATTATATGCTCCCCAGTAACTCTTGATGCGCCGCCAAGAGACAAAATATTACAAACTCTTAGTTGATAGCAAATTTAGTGAAAAAAGTATTTTGGAAATACTTTTAAAGTATTAAACTTTTTTTTATTTTTTATCGACTTGAACCAAATTTCACTCAAATATTTATAAAACACATTAGGCTCTACTTTTGACGGAAGAATATCTGCGCACATATAAATACAAAGCCCCTGCGGTACCAAAATACATTAAAAAATATATATTAGATACTTCTTTTGTTGGAAAATTTTACTAACGAAAGTTAAATTCAAAAACCGTAAGTCTGCTTCATTAAAATTCAAAAATATTGACTTTTTCTCGGTAAATGTCAAACCTGAAAATATCTTCATTTTAAGCCATTTTTATATGAACCTCTGGCATAGTTTAGCCACAGCTTATTCGACCAGTCAACCAGAGCACATGCATGCATACAGGCAATTATAAAACAACTGTTCTTTATGACATTGTCATTTGCTCCATCTGTGACTCGAATTCAGAAGAAGAGAGCGACTAGACGCGTTGTCTTCCACACAACTTCGGTAAGATTCACTGCCACCGTCTCGGCAACACATAAAAAACGCCGCTAAACATAGATAACTACTCAGGAGTCGATTCCGGAACTGTTTGGTCCCAAACATGACACATGAGCACTGAGCGGTTAATGATGAGTAAATAACTCATTTTCAAACAAAACTATTTGAGACTTGTGTTTTATTTGAGACAAAATTGTCACACTACACTTTTCAAAACACACAAAGCTATTAAAATCATGTTTTAAAGAAATTACTTATTGAAAAAACTCGATAGTTTTAATTTTAAAGAAACTTGGAACTTACAGTCTTTAGGCAATTCTGAACAACTTCCATTAGTACAGTTTTCCGATAATAAAATGCCTAATATGTTTTTGATTTTATCAATTTATTTTGGTGTCACTAGCTGCTTGGCATTTGTATGGGGACGAGTATATTCAAGGCATAAATAGATCCTAATGTGTCATATCTTTCGTTAAAATCGGAAAAGTTACAAGGGCGTTATGCTATAAGTTAGACACGCTGTACATACTTACCAACTTTCCTGATTCTCCATTTTATTTTGGGTCTATCTGTTCCCACTTTTCAGTGTTTATTTACCTATTTTTATGTGAAAATGTTATAAATTCTAGTCCTGCTATTCCTAAAAAGTAAAAGACAGCCAAGAACCTGACCATCTGGATACTGCCGTTTGTTCTTCACTGTAGTTACCTCTGAGCCCCTGCTGATAGAGAAAAATTGTGTCTCTAAACCTGAAGACAGAAACTAGCGGTTTAGGCAAAATTACTCCTAACTTAGAAGTATAATTCTCCAATACTCAAAATTGAGCGTGACAAAACGATGAGGTTATTGATAGCAGCAACCCTGATCGCTCAAAGCCTTTGAATGAATGACCCAGTACCTCGTCTAACAATCTGAGAAAGGAAACAATTCGGAGCCTGTTAAACTGCTAACAACATGGTGAACTGGATTTCGTTGAATCACATTATTAAGATGTAGCATATTATGTAGTTCTGGTACTGTCAAATATTCTATTTTGCAAATTGATCAAATATCAATATTAAATTACTTTGTACACACACAATACTGAGCGTTAATACACAAATTGTTGGTATTGATGCAGTCTTGGTGAAAGTGCATTTTTAAGAATTAATGGAGACATATAGATACACATTCCTTCCAAGAAACCCTTCAAGAAAATTCCTATAGTGCTTTATTTATTCAAAATGCACCATGAAAAATATTTTCTATTCACTTTTCGAGTAATTAGCTTCCAAAATCAAAGTCAAATTTTGTTAAGAGAAATTGTTGAATTGCTGCACTTACTGTATAATTCTTTTTTGTCTCCTTCGCTTTAATACTAAAGTGTTAAAATAATGTCCATAATTCTTCGAAAACCTTATATAAGCAAATAATGTAATATATTTTTATATGTACCATTTTATTGATATTAGCACAAATTCCTAATTTAAATTTTTTATAAATCTACAGTGTTTTGCCAGTCGATTTAGTTATGAGAAATTTTAAATAAAAACACTTAAGACAGATACTCTGGTATGTGCGAGAGACTTACTATTGAATGTTTCGCAAACTTTTCGTATTTGTGAAAAACAGTAGGCGGGTACACAGATTTGATGCACAATAAATTAAGAAGAACAAATTGAATACACCGAAGCTCGTGATGTGCACATTGGAACGAGAATATCACAAAATCGTAGTTTAGGTCTCATAAGACATTCTAAAAGTCTTATATCGGAAAGTCTCTATTGCTTTGAGCTATAAATCATTTCCTTTATCAAGCAGTTTCTATGGTACAGATGCCGTTACTCAATTTTGATGTCTATATGAATTACATATATGAAGTTTATGAAACTTACATTAAGGCCATAAAAAATATTTGGATATTTTAATTCATTTAATAGTATCTACACATAAAAAGAATTAACCGCATTTTTGTTACCATTTTTCAATAACGCCTTATAATCGAAAACATCATAAATTTCAATAGAGCACTACAGGCGCATTGCCATGTTTCCAGATACTTTAAAAAATTCTGTGCTACGGCAGACAATCCCCTTTATATAATTTAAATTTCAATATCACAACACGATAATATTTGTCAGATCATTAACTTAGTATCAAACAATAACCCAACTCAGTAACCCTTTATTTATTATAAATAAACCTACTTCTAAAACATCCTCTATAAGGTCCTTATTTTAATATAAGGAACGTTCCCAGATTGCTACCAACAACTACTCTCCGGGCTATTCGCCCCGCCGAGCGCTGAATGCAGAATGCTAATGCTTTGATTGTAACAAACACCGGCCGAAAGACTAATACCTACTTAAAGGAGCTTTCGTGCCAGTCGTCACACACTGCAGTTTCGAGCTGTTGGCTCTTATCAGTGCCAGGTCGGCTGCGACGACCGACACAAGGATCCTTCCACTATTTGGTACATTTCGTTATCCTTAAGATAGCGACATGCAAAACAGTCAGCAGGCGCCATCTAGAGGTCCAGTGTCTGTTACAGTCGAAAAATAAGAGTTTAATTGTTCTTCTAGAGGGTAGAATATTAAAACATAATATTTCAGTTACAAACTAATCTATAAATCCGTAACTTGTAATTCAGCGCTCGGCGGGGCACATAGCCCGGCGAGTAACTGTTGGTTGCAGTATGGTTACGTTCCTTGTATTAAAATAAGGACATTGTAGAGAGTTTGTGATTGAAGTATTGTTTTAATATTCTGTCTCCTAGAAGCACACTTGAAACCTACTTCTGTTTGAGTGCTCTGTACATTTGATATTCCAATATTTCCTGTGTTATCCTTATTATATTTTAACTATGTCGTACTCTAGTTCATCGTTTTGTTAACCTCTAGGGCAGTGTATGTAAATAAATAAATAAAATAAATATTTGTCGACGCCTACTTTTTTTAGCATGTAAATAATTACTTAGCACTTTTGTAAATTAAGCGGTAAAATATTTAACAGACGCCAGCTCGAATTTTTGTTTTATTTCATCTCTATAAGATACTACACATTTTTAATTTACGCCTGGCAAATTAATAAGTTCATATTGTTGTTCAAACCCTTAAATTAATTTCCGTCTGTGCGCTGGTGTGATTGTTGTATCCAACACTGTGGCAAGGAATGCTATTTATCAGGCCGATCCGCCCCGTTTCTATTTATATTCACTCATCTTCAGCAGCTGCCTGCTCCGAAATAAAATGAAAGGGTAGTTTAATTTTATATTTTGCGAGCGCGCCGGACTGTTTTAATTACTCCTAATTAATAAAAAGAACAGTTTTATGTCGGAACAGCACAAAAGTGCATATATAAGTGAAAACATTTGTAAACGCTGAGAGCTTTAGGAACAAGAAAAATTTACATCCATTGTAGCTGCTGTTGAAAAAGAACTGAAAGAAATTACTGCTAATTAATCTGCTGTTTGTAAACTCTCTGTACTGTTCTTGTTGCCATATGCGTTTGCTGTCTAATTTCAATATATATTAAATATTACTTTCTAAGAGCAGTTACTGCTATTAATTTTAATTAATTACGTGAGTCTTAGAAATATTCTCAAGAAAATGTCTCCAAAAAGCTATATGAGAGCTATATTTGAAATTTGTAAAAATAAGAATGTTTACTAAATCCAACAGACATTACAAAGTCCATAAAATTAGGATACAATATAAAGATGCATAATAATATACTACACAATATGAAATTTAAATGAAAAGCAATACAAAAATACACTATAAACAATCAATTAATAATATAAAAGTAAATCAAGATCGGCCAAGACAATCGAGATAAGATTCACATAGAAGATATCATTCACATGTTAATATATCATTTGACGGCCTACATAGTAATATTCATTAAGTATATTAAGAAAATGAATTGGTGTCACCGTTTCCCTAATAGTATGCAAAAATACATTTAAGCTATTACAAAAGATATCTGCTGAGTATTGCACTTCATCATACAATCTGCACATGCTAAGCAATAAGGAATTTTTGTGTTGGTTTGTGCAAGTAATATCACACCTGAAAGTAGGGAGATTTCTAGCTTCAATTCTAGGAACATGAAACTACAGCAAACTTAAAAATTCATGATCATTACTAAGTAATCATAACGTGGGATAAAAGATAGCTCCGGATCAAAGATCACACCGAGATCCTTTATTTGGTAAGATCTAGTTAGTATGTAACCGGCCAATGCGGGTTGTGCAAAAAAATGCTTTACTTAGAGTGTTAGTTCAGGGTTTGGTGGTCCCCCCCGTATAGTCACCGGCCTCAAAATTTCATTATAATGTGCCTGCTACGAGCCCTGAGAAGTTACGTGGAGACAGGCACACTGGCTAGCTGTTCCTGAGGGGGTAGTGGTTCGTTTGAGGGTGATTAAGGGTAGTTGGTGGTAATAAGGAAAATCTACGAAGTAAAATACAAATAGCCAAATTTATTACACTGTAAAATATCCAAATATGGGTATACACATACATATATATAAGACGCAAGAGTAAAAACAGTTAACTAATATTATACAAAAAAAACTCACTGGTGGTTGACGCTAAAAATAAGGTTTTCCGCCGGTGGTGATCATGTCTGGCGTGCCATATAATTCTGGGCAATTATACGTATTAGCCTAGCGTAATAATGACTTTGTTAAACACTTAGAATTATAAAAAAACTTAAAAACTATACAAAAGGAAGAAATCGGTTGCGTAACCCAAATAGTGATACCTAATATTTTAAAGCTCCACTGTTACAAATTGACAAAAACAATAGGCAAAAATTTTAGGTTATTAAAAACAATTCTGTACAAGGAAAAGAGTTTGTCCGCAAATGGCGCAAGTGAGTAGAATCAACTAATATATAAAATATTCGACACTGATAACTACTTGTATGAGATGAAAATATTAAAAATGTTTCTCCAACTACGGAGTTCAGTATGAAAATATTAATTGTAAAACGATACGCTTACAGTTGGCTGACGGTTGGTGATATCCTAGGCGTGCTCCACCAATCTGGACTCCGCTCTCACTGCATAGTAATCGAAAATAGTCAACCAAGTTTCATAAAGTTGTCCCAAATAATTCCCGAGATAATTAGTAAAAACACCTATTTTTGCGCCATCCTTAGAGGGCCGTAGCTCCCTTAGGAAGCATTTCCGGACACATGTTTATAGGAACTTTTCTTACTATTTTTGCATGGAGAATTAGCACCTAAAGGGGAAGGCGGGAGTTTCGGGACACCCTGTATACGTAATTAACAATTTATGAGGAAAATCCTAAAATGACATTTTTTGAGCATAATTTTATACCTCCCCCTGCAACCCCCTGGAGTGACTGCTACCCCTTTAATATTTTTAAATGGAATGAGGGTGAGTGTGATAGTTTATTTGAAAAGATTTTTAATTCTCTATCCAACAATATAAGATTTTTTAAATTTCTTTAACTTTTTATTGAAAGATATTACAGTTTTAATGCTCCTAAGTAAACAAAGTAACATGAAACAATTTAAATCAAATGTTCAAATTGGGCGTCCGTAGCTTCTCGACAATAATGAAGGCGTTGCTGAAATTCTTCTAAAACATTTTGTATCGTTTCCGGGGTGATATGGTTAATTAAATGATCGACGTTATATAGTTTATTGAAGTAGACTTCCGATTTTAAGTAACCCCATAAAAAATAGCCAAGCAGGGTCAAATCGGAAGAACGGGTAGACTACTCAATTTCACCGCGTCTACCGATCCATCTATGGGGAAAAACTTGATTAACATAGGCTTTTACTTCCAATTCAATAAGTGGTGTAGTTCCGTCCTGCTGACACCAAATATTTCTATCAATTTCATTAGGGTTGTCATCATTTGGGAAAAGTGTTCTTAACTCTGGAATTAAGAAATTTTGCAAGAAATCCAAGTAACGAATCATAAGTTTGCACAGATGTAGCAAATAAAGAAATTATATTTTTTTCTGACATTTTATTCTAATTACCTTGTTACACATAAGGTGGTTTTGGAATAGAAAAAAGTAACATAAAACATTACAACAGTTGTTCAAATTGATGTCCATTAATGTCAATGCACTTCTGAATTCGCATAGCTGTTTCTCGAAGAACGTTCGCCAATTGCTGGGCCGTTATGCTATTAATTGCTCGTCTTACTCGTAGTTCCAGGTCTTCACGGGTTGTAACGGCGGTTGCATAGACATTATTTTTTAAATGACCCCAAAAAAAGAAATCAAGGGGCGTTAAATCAGGTCACCTTGGAGGAAACCTCATAGAACCATTCGTGGAAATTACGTTTTCTCCGAATCTCCATTGAAGGTAATCAATTACTGTCCTTGAATTATGGGGGGGAGCGCCATCTTGTTGGAAATATATTCTCTGTCTTAAGTCTAAAGGTAATTCATCTAAAATGTTCTCAATCTCATTATTCACTAATCTCAAGTATCTGGCATCACTCAGAGGTCCTTCAAATATTATTGGACTACTACCGATTATTCCAAGTTACCCTCCCGTAATAAATATTGATTTTCTTGTGACCAATATTTTGCATTTTGTTGGTTAAATAATCCCAAATTTGGAAACTTAGACTCGTCCGAAAATAAAATCAGTCCAAAAAAATCATTGTTTGGCTGCACGTTATTATACAAAATCCAATTGCAATTTTCCATCCTATGTGGTATTTGTGCAAAATTCGGTGACTGATGTCCAATTCAAAAACAACTTGCCTTAAAGAAATAGTCTTATCAACTTCTATTCGAGCCAAGACATTAATTTCCGTTCCTAATAATTAACATGTCCAGTTTTTCATCTCTTGTATAAATTTGCGGCATTTTGAAGGAAAATGAAAACTCAATGAAAGAAAAAAAACAGAATAAATATAGAAAACGGGACTGGTCTTTGGACAAGCCACCATCGAAGTTGCTAATAGCTAAAGATAAATACTGCATCTAGAGTAAACAGATTCACTATGGACGAGGAGGTCCAAAGGAGTAAACCACATGAACATTACCAGAGCATGTATGGAATTACATCTTTACTTACGAAATGGAATGTAACCATGTAGACACCTCAACTACTTGTAAAAACTATTAGAATTATAATAAAGGAGAAACAATAATTTCGTAAAAATCCAAAAGTTATCTAGCCATACCTTCTCGCGGACCTCATCATCAGAAACTCAATACAGAGCAGAGTTTATCGCGACCTTTTTCAGAATCACTGTATTACTTTCTATTTTACTTTAAATAAAAACCTAGATAGTAAAAGAGTTTGTGCATTTTTAATAGTTACCACTAAATACAAGTTTCAGTACATGTGGGCATGAAAGAAAATACCTATCCGCCTCTTGCTATAAAGCAAAATATTTTAAAATATTTAACTTCTTGTACATTTCATAGTTGCCGGTAATTGAAAATAACTAAAGTAAATGTTACCTAGTAATCGGTCGGTATTTTATTATTCGGTTCATCCTCTATGTAATACCTATGTTTATTTTCAGACTATACGCTGAAATAAACCTGCATTCCCAACTGGCACTGATATTTTAATCAAACAGTGAATGAGCGAAATATTTCAGCAAATGCTTTGAAGCTAATTGTGGCTTAATGGTCAATGAAATTATTTCAAGTACGTTTGTTCTGAATATTTCAATAATCCTGAAAATTCTGCAATTAACATATTTTAGATTATTTGAGGGTATAATCGGAAATTCAAATTGACTAATAAAAATTAAAAATAACTTTAATTCATGGCAACAAGTTCAATAGAAATAGTAGACAAAAAATGTAATTTTATTTGAAAGTGGAGGATATTAATGAACCTGCATATTTTTTATAAACAGGGGTGTATGGAGTTTCATCATTTATATTACGCATATAGATAGTCGTCTAGTACACCATTATTAGTTTTTCGTTTGTTATTTAACAAAGTTAGATTACTGATGAAGCTTATTAACGTTTCTAGTAGCAGTGTGATACTGAGCGTCATATTTTTGTTTAACCTTACTTTTTTCCACATCGGTGGTCGTTACCTGTATATTTCTCTTTTTGTAGGTATGGTAAATAAACAAAGTAACAAATGTGATAGACTAGCTGGTTTAAGCCGGAGCAAGGAGTCGTAGATTCCGAGAACTTCAAGAGAGGTGAAACTTACCCTTCTGTGTGTGTGACATATAAGACAAATTTTGTTTTATTTGGGGAAAAGAGACAATGAAATATCGATATCAAGTGGGCTTCATCTATAGTGAAAAATGAGTAGATTTGTTTCTTTTTCCCTTAAAACCAGTCTGCCAAAGATAAGATTGAAATTTATTGATAAAAAATGAAATAATTGTTAAAATTAACAATAAAACATATTTAAAATAATTGAAGTTTACAATTTAAATTTAGGAAGTAAATTTGTAAAAATGAAATTTAAAAGTAAATCTTAAAATGTAGTATAAATTTATTAAAATATGTATGAAATTTTGAATCGAAAAAAAATTGTTCAAAAAAATGGAATTTAATACAAAAAAAAGATATAATACCAACGTCCTATTGTTACAGGTTTATTTCGTGCCGAGTAGTTTCGGGGTTATGTCATTATAATATTATGTTTTTTTTAGAGAGCGTTTTTTCTCTTGGGTGCGGCTCCTATCTTTCTTTTTTCGGCTGACCACCGGCAAGAGTGCCTGGAATTATTTTGTCTATAGACTTTTCAAATTTTGCCGCGAGCAGATATGAGGCTGACTTACTCAAATCATCAAATTTATGATCTTGGAAATGTAAATGACAAGGTAAGCTTTTTAAATGAAAATTTGTCCAGATATTTTTGGCAATTTATTTAACCATCAGGTATTAATTAATAAAGAAAACTAAAAGCTTGAGCGTCTTAGCATATGCCAAAAAAATAGGAGCAAACCTAATGGTTTGAATTAAATGATATATTTAATATTATTACAAAGGTTTATATAGGTAAATAAAGTTGCTCAAATAAGCCACAAAAGTTGTTACTGCTGCTTGTAAAATTCTAAAATGTCTAATATTTATTAGAAGCAAATTATTGCTATATATTAGCTACAAATGTTAATGCTTGCTAAATTCAAAGACTTGCAATATACTTGCTATTGCAATATATACTTTCAAAAATGCTTTCAATAACGCTTTCAATATTTGAAATATGCTTTCAATATATGCTGATTAGAAGTAAATTGCCAAAAGATAATAGAAAAAAATATTTTATTACCATGTGGTGACATGTAGAATTTTAGTTAATTAAAGAAATTGAATTTAATTTATTTAAAAAGTGGTAGCACATTAATAAAACAATTGAAAATGAATGAAATTGAAATAATTGATAAATACAATTTACCTGTATGATGTTCAAATACAAAGAAATGTTGACTATGCATGTAATATTAATTACTCGAAGATCTCACAATCGAAAAGTGCGTAGGTGTAAATCAGCTTAGATTTGGAAAGCAAATGGTCACTTCGGATGACTAATTAAATCACTGTTTTTAACTATAGTACTAATACAAACTTTAAAAATACACTTTTACTTAACAAAATGAAAATATTTTACGAACGTCGCCATCTGTTGATGGACGATTTAATTAATTAATATAGGAGTGTACCATAATCGGATTCCTTTTCTAGTTAGGTTTCCTTTCTCAATCAAATTACAGAACCGATATTATAATCGATTAAAGAACTCTTTAATCAATAATAGTTTGACATTAAATGGGATACATAACCTAATAAGGAACAAGTATGAAATGTCCAAATAAATAAAGTAAACTGTTTTCGAACTGTATTGTGATGATCCGATAAATACATTACATTATATAACAAGTGTCCCTATAAGAAGTTTTAGAGGTAAGAAAAATTACTATATGTGGTACAGAGTAGACAAAGTAAACACATGAATTTTAAATAAATATCAATGTTTTGCAGGCTTGGTAGACAATAAGTGATCTGAAGTAATAATAGAGATACATAATTTAGTGTTAAAAAAAACATGATAAAAGTTCCTAAGATACAAAAATAAGTATATTAAACAAGGTGAAGTAATTTAGTAGTTATGCGAAGAGAATTCTGTTAGTTTGAACCAGTCTCAGTAACGAAAATAAACCAAAATGCTATACAGATGGCGCCAAGTATAAATAAATATTGTGACGCCTTTTTCTCGTTCAGTACGAGAAATAAGGCGGTCACTCTAGCACACGAGCTTTCCTATTTATTACTCGGGCGCCAGTTCAAGTGCGGGGTGATTGAACAACACTACCCAAAAGTCGATGAGCGAGACTGAGCAGCTCAGTGAAGCAACGGTCGTTTCCAGTGGGTCAATAATGGAAATTAGACTTTCACAAACACAACAGTAAAATGCAGAAATTCAATAATAGTTAAATATATTACTGTAATCCTATGGTTAACAATCCTAAATAAAACAGAAAATAATATTAGCAGAAGTTCATGTACATATGTATAGGCAGTAAAGAGAGAGTAGTAAGCAATATAGTAATATTAGCGGCAAAAGAGTATAAGAGCGGTAAAATTAGTGAGTTTATAATAAAACCGTTGTTAAGCAGACAGTGTATGGATAACAGAAAATGCAAAGTAAGCTGAATTATTTAGTGTTAAAAGTAGGTTATGAAACAGACCGGAAACAAATATTTTGTCATGAAGGTTCTAGTCCCGGGTTCAAGAAAATATGCAAAGACAGAATGCAATTAATTGCTCAGTACTAACGCGTAATAAATAGCAACGTGACTGGAGGTGAATAAGAGTGGGAAAAAGAACCTGATGTCTCCACGAGGGCCATAGTACGGTTGGGAGAAAAAAGAAACCAGTTGTCGTCACGAGGGCCAGAGTCACGTTGGGAAAAATGGAAAAAAAAGGAAGTCACAGAAATAAGCAATTGATCAGAAATATTCAAACAGTCAAATAAGTAAATTATCAGAAAATATTAATCACTATAATAAATAAAATATCAATCAGGATAACTCGGAATAAAATTCATTAACAGTAAAATACAATTGCACTAGCCAAGTATTTAAAAATATCAACCAACTTCGGTGGGCACTGGTACACTAGTAGTCGACTGCCGTTTATTATAGACGCGCTTCCCTACCATGGCATCCCGAGGATTCCCCACTTCTTAGAAACGCGCATGGACCAGAGTAATTGCTACAAGATCACAACGGTGACCGTATTGAATTATTGAATCAACTGGTAAAATATTATGTCCATCAGTTAGTATAAACAAAGCATACTAAATATTGTAATGCCTAGAATCGGTCTCAAATAAATATTCTAACCAATTGCGAAAAAGAAACGGATTTAATCGGCCACAGATAACTAATTATTAAATTAATTACTTCATAGAATAAATAATAATTCTTATGTTATAAATATTTTGACTTTAAATAAATGTCCCGGCATTCAAATATTTTCTGGTAATATACAGTAATTCGCTTAAGGCAGTACAGAAAACAAGAAACATAATTATATGGAATACAATTAAATATAAATCTTATGCAGATTTCCGTAACGAAAAATGCTTCGTTACAATATCAGTTATTTTCATAAAATTGGTAAATGGACATAGGCAATGTAGCGTCTCTCTGCACAACTATCTTTAAGAAGTTTTATCGAATAAGATTTGTATTTTCTTCAATGTCTTGTAGCGTATGGAAAGCCAAAACTTTAATGGAACAGGTTTACCCATATTTGTGGGTTCGATTTCTAAGCTCCTTGTTTATCAAAAACTCAAAAATACCTCAACCCTAATTCAACTTCAGAACTTTTTCCATCGTAATAGTAAGTAATGATAATACATATTACTGATCTATGAATCGTTTTTATTTTTACTAACGTCTACCTGCCCGATCTGTATCGAAACACATATCTTGTACGAGTCTCAACAAATTTTACGCGAAAAATAAGACCGTGCTGCTTCTTACAATATCCTAAATTTTTTCTCCGAAAATATTATTTTGTTTATCCCAAACAATAAATGTTTTTCCCGAAACATCAGTTAAGACATGAAAAAGAAATTGCATGCTCTCGGTTTTCTTCTTTTCCCCGTCATTTTCAAGATTGAAACTGTGTAATTTAACGTCATAGTATAAACAATTAAAACATCAATTGTATTAATTTATGACTTACGTGAAGAAACCTTCAGGAAATACAACTACTGCCACGTTATACGTTAATCTCTTAACTAGTGTTGTATATATAAAACATGAAGTCAGAATCTTACTTAGGTACATATGAGCCAGAATATTAATATTTTAAATTGTCTTATTAATCACTTATTTGAATTTTTTTCAGAGTATTAATTTCTGTAGAATAGTGTTGGTATTCTGTAGAATTATTATTGATTTCTTATATAATTATTAAACAATAGCTTAGTTGCACCTTCAAATTCAATTACACATGAAATTAAATAAATTCGCTAAAAACGTCGCACACAAACAATAGATATTATTCTCACTAAATAGGACATGGTAGTAGCAAGCCTTATCTAAAACTTTTGTGTAAGTTAAATAAAGTGTATATTAGTTTCATAACAGCATATTAATTTGGGAAGTTTAATAAATTTTAACTAACTTAATAGGTAATAATCATCATAATAAGATACATTTTTCGAAATTTACTCACGTCTAAGAATGCACAAGAATCCTTAATGAATTTTAAGGCAATCCTGACTTTTTAAACCGGAACTTCTGTTCAGGATAGTCCATAAATCATACAAAAGCAAAATTTTTCAGTGTAGTTCAAGAACTACAGTCTACTTATCCAGAATCGGCACATATCCTAAGCTAAACTATTTACTCAAACATTACTCCGATCCGAGATGGATTATTACTAAAGAAGCAATTGTAATATTCAACAAGAAATCAGTCAACTAGTCGAAAAATCACGCTAGCGAGATAACGGGCCATCCAATTGAGAGAATCAGGAACAACCTAGAAAAGGATAGAGCACACTGGGAACGAATAGCAAGAAATGAAAGGAGAAGGAGACTGCTAGTAATATGGCTAACCTCAGTCCAATTCAGTGTAGACGTAGTTAGACCTGCGGTGCGTTTTCCAGAAGTAGCAGCAATGCATACTGTATGTTAGTAAATCAAATAAAAAAAAACTAAAAACATAGGCTTAACCGATATCTATTAGTTTTTATTTTCTTTTTTATTTTAACGCCTTATTTAGATTATCGTCCTGTAGCCCAGAAAGTAGGGAGTTTTCCCTTGCAAAATGTGGGGTAGTAATAATTTTTAAATTTAGGTAAGGACAGTGACAAAAAAATGCAAGTTTTCGACCTTGGGGGAACCGCTCGCGCCGCCATCTTGAATAAAAGGTACAAAAATTCGTTTTTTGAAAATAACTCCGCAGCGGTTGATCCAGCAACAAAAATGTCATGAACAAAGTTAAAGAAGACACAATTCCTCATATTTTTTGTATACAGTTATGATCATTTTTCCCAAAAAATAGTAAAACCCCATTTTTGTGATTTTTCATTGATAAATCTTCGTCATCACTATCGATACTGATCACTGCAGAAGTCACACACAACAGAGCACTTCAACCCCGCTTTCCTGCAACCACATGCTCCGCCGCATTCTTTTCGACAAGTGCATGAAATTCTGGATTTTTTTTGATCCCATGCCATCTTTAGACTTGGTAGTACGTTCTGAATGCACGATTCCGCACAGCGTTTTTCGTTGGTGGCAAGGAAGTAAGACTAAATTTGCTTTTTGTTGTAGATTTAAGGAAATGTTCGTAGGGGACTTCTTCCAAAGTTTCCTCTTCCATGTTGCCACCGTACAAAGCAACGAGAAAGTGCGCTCCAGCCTCTGCGATGTGTTCTGGTCTTGCATCCTGATCTTTAAAGATACTAATGGTGGCACTGAGTCCTGTGGTTTCCTGGAAAAGCGAACAAATTTTTTTTTCCTGGGTTGAATATGGACGATGTCATGTCTCAACCATTAAACCCATGGAAAAACACATTGTTCTCAGCCACTTCTTCATATTTCAAACTATTTTTGAAATATAGTCTCAGCAATTCTGCCTCTTCCTGATTTGCGAAAGTAGATGTTACTTTGAGATGGCGCTAATGCCGCTAATACTGTCAGCTGACGACGAAAACAGAATCAAATATTGAGCAAAAGGAATACATTAAAAATAAGTATAGTTTTTTCTAGATAATTATAAGTATTCAAAAGAATAGTTACACTATGCACTTGGTTTATTGTTTCATTAGTTTTGTTCAGATTTCTCTGACATATGTTTCGGCGTTTCGGCGTTGCGACCATTATCAATGAGTCTTAAAAACTGAAAAGTTTTCTGAATCTGAAAAGAAATCTGAACAAAACTAATGAAACAATAAACCAAGTGCATATTGTCACTATTCTTTTGAATACTTATAATTATTCTATTGAATATGTTTCATTAAGAATCTACCGCAGATTCCATCCAATTGATAATTTGTTCTTACTAAATTTACCGTCAAAAATGGGGTTTTACTATTTTTTGGGAAACATTTTCATCTTTACGCCTCTGTAAAATTATACACAAAGTGTCAGGAATTTAGCCATCTTTAACTTTGTTCAAGACATGTTCGTCGTTGGATCAACCGCGGTGGAGTTTTTTTCAAAAAAACTAATTTATTGTACCTTTTATTCAAGATGGAGGCTCGAGCGGTCCCTCTCCAAGGTCGAAAACTTGGATTTTTGTAAAGGCCTATACCTAAGCAACATATTTAAAAATTATTACTACCTTTTGTAAGGCAAAGCCCTTTTTTGACCCCTACTGACTGAATTAGTGGCGAGGTTTAGTATTAGCTATTCCACCACTCAGGACACATACATACAGACAATTATACAACGACCATTCTTTACGGCATTGCCGACTGCCGCAACTAAGACTCGAACTCAGAAGTGGTGCAGCAACTAGCCGTGTTGCCTCTCAAACAACCTGGTCTAGTCCACTGCTACCAACTCGGTAACACATGATAAACATCACTAAACATCCATACCCTAGTAAGGATTCGAGCCCGGAACTCCTTGGTTGCAAGCCTAACACATACGCTTCGAGCCACTGAGCCGATATAAACAAATATTCTCAATTCGTGGAGAACCATTACATAATTTACATATTAATCCTAAGCTGGAAACAAAAGTATAAAATTCAGTGGGAAAAATAAATGAGACTACATGAAACTAACGGTAATTTATGTACTTCCAATTTCAATTCCATATACCTGTGCGACCACCATAAAACACTGCAAAACATCATAAATACATCAAAAACATATCCACATCCGTTATTGAATTTGATATACCTGGATGTAGTTTTATTTTTACTCCCGCCGAATGCAAGCCGTAAAAAGTATTGATAGTATATAAAATGTAACCAACTTGGATAGCCATAAACATGAGAGTACATATTGATTTCGAAGTCCGCGAGCTCCACAGTGACACACTCGTAAAGGTACTGAAGCTTTTATGGTCTCTTTCTGATGGCTGTTTATCGCAAGATCCAATGGCTTGGAAATAGATAATAAAGGTTAGTTGCTTTATTTCGCTATTTGTCTTCTTTTTTTGTGAGATATATAAGAATTAAATATGGAAACATTGTCTGGAATAGTCTATAAAGGTATACTATTAATATCAGTTACATGTATGAGTATTTTTTTACGGCGTCGATTAAAACAATCATTAGTCGCTCCCTCACCATTCATTCATATCCTTTTCGATTCATTTTAACTGATAATAATCATTAAATGGAAACCAAAATAAACAAATAACTTAACAACAAGCAAGTAAAAGTAGTAATAACCTTTTTCCCTCTAATTTTGGTAAATTCTTATATTTTTTTAAGTAAATTTATTGTTTTTAAATATTGCTTTGTTTTTCCCACATTTTCATTCTTTAGGCAGTTTTCAATGTTATCTGGGAGGTTCATTTCTTGATGTACATTTGCATATTATTAGCATTCCAAAATTATGTGCTTAACCGTTAGTCTCCACATGTTGGACAAATTGGTTGCCTATCTCCTCGTAGCAAATAGAAATAAATCATATGCGTGTGACCAAGTCTCGTTAAGGCTACCTGTTCGCGACCGATTTGTTAATTTTGGCAGTTTCCATGTTGCGCATGATGGTTTATGTATTTTTAGTTTTGCATAGGTGCTATTCCATTCGTATTGCCACTTATTGTCGACTTTGATTTTTAACGACGTTATCATATCATCTGATTGGATAGGTATGCTTTCTATTATTTCTTCCTCTGCAGCGTCTCGTACTGCAATATCAGAAATTTCATTGCCCCTAATCCCCACATGCCCCGGTGTCCATAAAAATAGCACTGTAATTTTTTGTTATTCTAGCCATTGTAGCAAGGGTATAACTATTTGAATAAGAGCGTCTGAGGTAAAAACATTTGAGATGGATTCTAGGGCACTGAGAGAGTCACTACAAATTATGAAACAGCTGTGGATGCTATGTTCCACA